>JAWWLV010000158.1:15080981-15112929 GCA_035041135.1 Platyrinchus mystaceus | reverse complement strand
AATTTAAGTTGCAGTACTTCAGAAGAGGAGTGGCTTGGTATTTCAAATGATTAGTTAACCAGGAAATATTTAATCAAACATGCAACATAAATAACCATCACATAAAACCCCTAAGATAAGAAAAGCATGCTCATTCTCTCTTTAGTAATAAATTAATATGAGAAAATTTAGCATTCTTGGTCTTACTTTCAATACTTTTGGTAAGAAGAATGTATTAGCATTGAGATTTCATTCTTGTTTTACCCTTCCCTATGTGAACAACCAAATTCTGAATGCAGGGTATGAAGTTCTTAATCTGCTGCTTGTTCTACAGCTCTTTTTCAAGAATCATTCTGTTGAGATGCCCAAGATGAAGCAGAGAAAGGCAGGCAGTTGAAATGATTTGTTTTTATATATATTTATAACACATACATACTGTCATTTGACAGAATTATGTTCAAACAAATTTCCCCTTCAGTTAATAGGATATTTATAACTCACATCAGAACTAATGGAGGAAGTACCACCCAAATTAGCTTGTATTTGAATAAAAATATCCAGTCAAAAGCAAACTGTATGCAGGTTCTGTAATTCATACAAACTAAGAAAGTAATTTCAGTGTGTTACCAATGATCTCTTTACATGAGCATTAACCAGACTACTTAAATCCACTGCTTTGAAGAAAACAAGTAGGAAAAAAGTTAACATACATCAAATCAGGAAATCAAGAGACTTTCACATTCATCTCTTCCTCTCCCTGGGAGGTTTATCATTGCTTCTTTAGACAGTGATTTTATGAAAAGGAACACAGGACAGTTATCTGACAGAGTCAGATAGACTTTAACTGTTTAACAGCTGGACAAAACTGTTCTCAAGATAAGGTGTCAAGAGCTATTGGGTAAAGAGAGGTTACAGAATAAATTACACAAGTTACTTTAACTAATCTTGTAATACCTGTGTTTTTGTTCTTGCTGCAGTAACTGAGCTGCTATTTTTCTCAAATCAGTCACTTCTTTAAGTTCATCATCATCTTCAGCCAGCAGCTGTTCTTTCTGAAGTCTGAAAAATTAAACATTAGTGACCTGAATTCAGCAAATCAAGACACAGAAATGGCTCATTATTGGACAATAAGTAAGCAGCGCTTCCTTTAAGCTTATTTTCTGTCCAAGTACTTGGTGTTCAAGATGAGTTTTCTTTCTTTCACAGGAAGGAACTTAAAACCACTCTCACCCTGCCACCACCAGCAAAACCTACCCAAAAAGATCAAGATTTACCTTTTTTCATCTCCCCAGTCCTCATTCTGTTCTATTTTCTGGGATTTCTCAGGATGTTTTCCACGTTCCTTACAGAAAATGGAAAAAAAAAATCCTTAGAACTGAATTAAGAAAAAATAAAATCAAGCCTGCTGAACAGTTCTTCTTTTGTCAATCTACAGTACCTTGACATAGGAGAGCAATGTGCCAATCTGTGCATCTCCCTGCTCAGGAAGAGCTCCCTCCTCTGCATTTGGATCAATGTAGTCATAGGTCTCCTGGTCTAGTGGGGATTTGTGAGGAATAGAAAAGATATTAAACAGTTCTCTCAACCACATGTTATTACTAAGAGAGGTAAGTACTTAAGAAAAATGTCAGATACAGATAAAACAGACGTTGTGTCTCCTTAGGCTAGAAATAATCTTTCCTTTCTCTCTAGCCCTATTTGTGCTTATTACACTGTTTTCTAAAATGATGAAAATAGAATGCCAACATGTGATCATCCAATTTTGTGCCATTTTCCTACATTACATTATCCAAGCAAAGTATCTCTGTTACCTAAAATGACAGATGCACAACAGGTATTACCTTTCTGTGGATCGAGTTTACTCCCCATTACATGATTGTCATTCCTTAATGACTGTTCCCTTGTTGATTCTGATACCTGGGAGTGCAGGCTGATTGTATCATCATCAGATGGCTGCAAAGACACTCACACTTAGTACAGAACTGACATGTAACTTGTATTATTATATGATTTCCTAAGAACTCACAAATTACAGTGCAACTGCCCCTCTCACATGGGATGGCTCCCAGGACAGAGAAAATAAAATCATGTCAGGTAGAGGTTTTTTGTGGGGGGTTTAAGGGAGTTATAGTTTAGGGAGACAGAGAGTTCATTATGTAATACTGAAAGACAGTATTTTGTTCAAACAGGTCCAGTCCAGCCCCAGCCAATGGACCATGAAAACTGTACTGAGTTACTTTCTTATCTAAAGCCTCCAACTACTTTGGCCCTTGTTACACTTGGCAGTCCAATGGTTTAAACTCAACTGTCCAGATACTCAAAGAATGTTAAATGCAACTTATCAATTTCTCAATTGATACAAAATACAAAGCAAAGGTCTAAAAAACCAGAAATTACAAATCCAACTGAACAATACTCACTTCTGTGGTGGACAACCTTTTATCCCCATTATCACTTCCAATGCCAGAGTCTGGTCCATGATTTTTATTGGGATAAAAGTCCTCCATGCTACAGTAAGAAAAAAAAAACACATAAAAAACCCACATAAGAATGAAATAGTAGTGTCCCTTTCCTAGAAGAAAACAAACCTCCTTTTCAAAATATGCTCTCTATCCTCACCTACAGTTGCTGACACAGAATTTTTGCACGAGGGGTAGTCAGGAGAAAAATCCAACAAAACTTTCCTCACTTTCTGACCTCAACTAAATTTAATAAAAAAATATCTGTGAAACACTGTGGGGTTTAGTTAGTTTTTCCTTATATATATATATATTTATATGGGAGGCAGACTTTCCATCCAGCAGACTAACTAGATTTAGGACATTTATGGGCAATTCTCCTCTTCTGTTCTGAATAAAACAGTTGAGATTTCCAATAAATAAATTTAAACTTTGGTCCACTAAACATCTTTGTTCTGATTTCTGCATCTTTAGCGAGTACAAATGAAAACTTTTAATTGACTCATTTGAATTTGTATGAAGTTTCCAGTAACAGAAAATCAATACTATGACACCTAAATAATGAACAATTAAAGTACTGAAATAATAAGTATTACCTGTAATAAATAGATCATTTAATAACAAATGCCAAAGTAAAATGAAACAAAACCCCCAGTACTCACCTGTCTGTGAGTGGCTGGGATGGGACTCGTTTACCTAATGATGGGAGATCCAAAGAATCTGGTTTTTTGTCTATTCTGAGGCACGCCTGGATGCTGAGGAATTTAAATATATGTACTTTACCCTTTAAACATATCTGTTGGGAAACAAATGAACAAATAAAAATCTTCATTACACTGCATGTCTTCAGGAAATACACCCCAAGAAACACTTTCTACACTGCATTTGTACCCACAACTTCCCACTAGGAGCTGAAAAACACAAAAACTCGATTGGTGTAACTTAGAACATCCTCCCCTAAGATGATAAAGCAAATTTCTGTACTAGAATACTTCAATACTAACCTGTGCTGGTGGTATCTGCATTGGATTGTTATCCAAAAGTATAACTTGTAAGTGACGTAACTTTCTGTAACAAATTGGAATTTCTGTAATTTTATTACACGAAAAATCCAGCTTTACCAAGGGAAGGTCCCCTAGTTCTGCACTCAGGAAAACAAACAAACAAACAAAAAAAGGAATCAGTTATCTTCTTAACACTTCACCTAATTTACCTACATCAATGGAAAGAAGATGAGTAGCTTACCATCTGGCAGCATATGGAGATTGTTTCTTCTTATGTTCAATTCTCTAAGTGACTGCAATTTTCCTATTTGCTGGGGAAGGACCTGAAGTTCATTACAGCTAATATCCTAAGGAAGACATAATTAATACATCAACTGAACATCTTAAATGAAATTACACAAAGGAATACTGCTATCAAAACTATTGTGAAGCATGCTATTAAAGGGAAAAACTTTTTTTAAAAATGTATAAAAATACATTTTTATGTTCTAGACAGGCACATCACAGGTACTGGAATGAAACTCTCCCTAGTGTGTCCCTAATCTGCATCATCAAGGATGCATTCTGGGTTTGACAACTTTGAAAAATGAGCCCAGAAAACCACAACTGCAACCATGAGAAACATTCCCTTCCTGTAAACAAAAGCAGTGATCACACCTTGAGATCCTCTGACAGTGAAGGAACACAGGGAATGTCTCACCAAAGAGTAAAGGACACAAGAAAAGCCTCACAAATATTCTGAATATCTCAGAGTACTTGTAAGTTTAAAAAGAATGTTGATTTATAGGTTAGAAATAAGATCATATTAAGAGACTCTCCGGGGTATACACAGCTACTGAGGAAACAGGATAAGGACAAGGATGTCCTGCAATGGCCACAGAAACCTTCCATGTTAAAAAACATAAAAATAAATAAATTAAAAAAAATAAATCAGAGCCAGTGCAGGTGCCAGCACAGTGAATGACTCTGCACAGTTCTCCAAAACACAGGAGCTTAACAGGGAGCAACAACCAGAAAAGCCCAGAATATTAAAGAAGTCATGGATGACAAAGCACAAAATCTTAGTATGCCATGGAATAAAATCATGTTGCACAGACTGAATGTTGCTTATCATTCCATTCACCCCAAACAAAATAAAGGAATAGCAAAAATGTGAGGGGGGAAAAAAAACAACCAACCCACAGAACAAGACAACAACGACTGAAGGACAGAACTTGTATCAAAGTACAGAGACATGAACTCTTCAGCTGGAAATAATACTCCTGATAACATACAAAGCAAATAAATAGAATTATGAGTACTGTAAAGAAAGTAAACAGAAAAACTCATCATTTTTAACAACATACAAGTGAGGGACTCAAAATCATCTGAAAAGCAATTTTATTTATGAGCCCCTCCCTTAAGCTTGACCCAACATACTGATTTCTGTTTAACCTTATTTTTGAAGTACAATATATTTTACCTTTGATTTCATCTCAAAAACCAATAAAACACAGTAACCGAATTTAAATTTTGTAGTTCTGTATTTTAAAAATATTAATCTATAATTACACTGAAAATACACTGCTTCAGAGTTTTAAGTATAAAGATTCACAGCTGTACTTACCAACTCCATCAGATCTCTCAACTTCCCAATTTCCTCTGGAATGGAGACCAACTTGTTATTACTGACAACCAGAACTTTCAGTGGAAGATCAAACAGGTATTTTGGCAACGTCGACAAAAGATTTCGACTTGAGAGAAAGAAAAAGGGACAAGCAAGGCTGGATTATAATCTCATTTTTTTAAGCCTGAAAGGGAGTCTGAGATGCACATTGTACAACTCTCCTATCACAGAAGACATTCTCCACCTATTACAGTTTTATCTGCATTTCAGCTACAGTCTCCATCAAGAATTCCTCACCAAACACAGGCCTGTATTTCAGGCAGATATTCCAGGCTTTTTTGGTTGGAGAGCAGAAGAATCAAAACTATAATGTGCAAGTGAATTTTTTTTGAATGGATTATAAAAATGTGGCAATGAAAGTCGTTTCCCTGTGCCACTTAAACAGATTTCCTCCGTTTTTTTAGGTATGGGGTTTTTTTTAGGAGCTGCCTGCTTTACTATGAATTGCACAATACATTTCTTCCACCATCTGAATCCAAAATTAGAATTTAGGGCCATGTGGTTTTCTTTTGTAACAAAGCATGTGAAGCAGGATTTTAGCCTGTTCTCCAATGCCACAGCCCACGTATTCCTGTCCCTGGACACGAGCACAGAGACAAAGCAGAGCTGGGAAAAGGATGGTCAGGAGAGTCAAGTCCTGAAAGAACATTCATCCATCTTCTGTTCTTGGGAGAAGATCCAACCATATGTTTTCCAAGTTTAAAAAGAGCAACACAGCAGGGGATGTAAAGGATGCTCTTGAGAGCACCAAATTTTTACACCTGTAGTTTCTGAACACTGTCTGCATAACATCAAAAACAAACTCAATGCAAACATCAATGCAAACTCAATGAACTGATGGAGTAAAAGGTCAACTCTCCAAGGAGATAAGTTATACAGGATCAAAAATAACCACCATTACTCACCTAATGTTAAGGTAGGTGAGCATTTGCAGGTTTTTAATAGATTCTGGAATGGATTTGATGCAGTTGTGATACAAATTTAAAGTTTCCAGTGGTGCAAACAGCCAGACATCAGGAGGAATTTCAGTAAATCTGTTCTTTGAAAGATCTACAAGCAAATAAAAAAGAAAAAATCCTTTTTTAGTCAAAATTTTCACTGCAGTAAGAGGAGATAAAAGTACTCACTGATATTCTTGTCATGCTCCTAAAAATTAAGGTGTTGCAAGAAGTGTAAAATAATTCAGTTTTAGCAGATGCTACTGCATATAATTAATACACAAAAGAGACTTAAGATACTGAAAGATTATTGCTTAATATGCAATTACAACAGAAAACAGAAGAATGACAGGAATTCAAAAATACATTTCCCACTACACAGTTACATTTACGATGACACTGAATATCAACTATGATGGTCCCTCCTCTATCAAGTCTTTGTTCTGGGATTTCTTCAACTCCAGACACACCAGTAAGTCAAGACACAAACTCAGCCAACGTTATTTTTCCTGTTTGACAGCTACATTACAATCTAATGTCACTGTACAATACACCTGCAATGCTAAAGCCAAATTCCACAGAAACTCTTACCATTTATTTTGATTAAGAACCACAATTCTCATCTAAAAAATATTCTTTATTGCATGCACAATAACTGGGACTTTCTCCAGCTACAAAAAGAGGATAAAGTCACAAAAACCAATTACCTACAAAAATTAGGATGCAATTTAGCCTTGCCTAAAAGCAGAAAGAGGAGATATCTTTGACAATGGAAACATAATACTTGAGCTAGAGTTATTCTGACAATGCATGACTCCATTATGCAAATCTGCATGCAGAAGTTAGGACAAAACAGCACATTACCAACATACACAGCACCTCTGGCTGTCCTTGAAAAGGTCCAGAAAATACAAATGAGATGTGGCCTAAGAATCCTGGAAATTATCAGTTAACTACCAAAACCTGTATCATCAAAAGTCCACCAGTCTACCTTAGAAGACATTTACTGGAGATATTTACTGGAGAACATCTGCCTACTCTTTTGAAAGTAACTCTGGTTCCCAACCCAAGATATCTCAAAAGGATGTGGTTTCTCAGAAATGCTGAATAAACTCTTTTAACAGGGAAGCAACACAGATCCTTTGCTATTTCAGGCTTTACTTCTCAGTTTTTAACATTCACATGGAATAACTGTGTGTCTGCTCAGCTCCCATCACATCATCAGCTGAACAAACATACAGTTCTGCAAAAACTCTAGAAAGCAGCTGGAAAAGTGGCTCAAAGACACTGTCAGGCTCAAGCAGAGTTCAACAGCCTGGCACACCAGCCATGAGCAGCATCACTCTCTGAAAGCACCTGACAGCAGGTTGGAGCCATGTGGGCCTCAGTCTGTTCTCGCAGGCCACCAGCAGCAGGACAAGAGGACACGGTTTTAGGCTGTGCCAGGGGAGGTTTAGGTTGGATATTAGGAAGAAATGTTTTACAGAGAGAGTGATGAGCCATTGGAATGGGCTGCATGCACTGGATGTGGCATCAGTGCCATGGGCTGGGAACCACAGCGAGGTTGGATCAAGGGTTGGACTTGATGATCTCCGAGGTCTTTTCCAGCCTGGCTGATTCTTTGATTCCATGATCACCTTCCAGTGGCAGGAGCCTCAACTTTACTTCTCCAAGTCTAGAATATGTGGCATTTTGTGAGCTAACTGGCTGCCACTCCATCACTTCTAAGAAACATTCTCAAGCTGAAGTATCACCAAGTCTTCCTATAGATCAGGGCATGCTCTGCTGATGCTGAACTCTGCAAACTCTACCAGCCAGAGGCACAAAGAGACAGAGCGAGGTTGCAGGAGTGACATTGTTAATGAACTGTGTGAAAATAAAGTTAACTAAAAACTCAACACCCCAACTAAAACACTTATTTAAAAAATTAGCACAGCTTGAGAAAGTTTTCACAATCTGTGAGATTTGTTTTCTGTTTCCCACCACATCAGTTTTCAAAACGTTACAGAAAAATGACAACTTTCACATGAAAGTTTTCTGCAAAACCTCTTTTAGTTTAAACAAATTCTCTCTTGTTCTAATATTCAGCAGATTGATACAACTGCATGCAGGAAAGGTGTACAGTTTTATTGCTGGCAGGGTTCTACAACCTCCACCACAGGATGAACAGCCTTTGATACAACCCCATTCTGAACAAAAACAGCTCTAAGCCTCTTCCTGATTTGGTTTTACCAGCAGTGCCCTCCTACAAACCCCACACAACTTCACATCAGGAGCAAACACATACCAAGTTGACAATATTTGTGTATTACTGTAGAAACCACATTGCTGAAAACAATGCCTTTTGTTGCCCCACTGCAGGGCAGGGATGACACTTTTCTATTATGAAACCCAGAAGTCCCATTAAAATAGGAAATGACACCCACTATCTGTCAATAATAAAATGATAAATGAAGAGGTGGGAGATTGCCTGACTTCTCTGCCAAGCAATTTTTCATTCCAAAGCAGTATTAGAATAGCCCCAGGGGTTCAGATTTTTCTATGGAGAAAGATTGAAGTGATTATGGTTTTCCACAACATTCTCATATTAAATGTACTTAATGTTTTTTAAAAACAAGTAATGCTATTTTTATCCAAACTAAAAAATTGTTTCTACTCCAAAAATATTTTCACAACAAGCAAAAAGTTTGAGATTTTATTGTCTATTATGCTAAATAAAATGTAGATGTGAAGCTCATGCAATTTAAGTATTTTTTGAAGACTAAAAATGCAACGGATGGCCAAGAAAATATGGTAAGAAACTTCTGAGATAGAGTGTTCCTCTATAAACAAGACAGGCTTCATCTCAGTGAAATGAGAAATCATCTGAATTGAAAAGAAAGCACACTGCTGGCACTTGAGAATGGTTCTGTAAGGGTTAATAGACTGGAGGAGCAAGGCAAGCTGCTAAATGCAGAACCACAGATGATTTAAGATGACAACTCCTCTAGAAGTGAGATTATAGGAATCCTTTGCTTAACCAGTTTAGGCTGGAAAACTCTCAGTGGGAGTGTTATGTGACAACTAAATAGAAGACACTCTCCATGCCTGCTCATGGATCACAGGGTATTTCACTGCACTATCTCTGCAGGAACAATAAAAGTGAGAAGTACCCCATTAGTAAGGTTAAATTTAAAAAAGGAACTTGAAAAGTATGAAGAAGTTGGTGGCAGCTGTTTTTTTGACAGAAAAAGGTAATGTCTTTCCTGACTGTAAGACAATGACTAAAAGAAAATATACTGAAAGATCAAAAGGAAAGAATTTCAGGAAATCAGTCAGTCTGGAAGGGAAGCTATTAGAAATAAGAAGTTATCTTGTATAAATTTAAGCCATGATCAAAAGGAAAAACAAAAAGCTCAAGCTGTCAGGTTACAGCAGTGTGCAGCAAGGTAGTTAAACAGCATTAACATCACATTTGCCTTGGTTTTGCACTTTTCCCTAAGCATGCAATACTGCTCACCATCAGAAGCATGCTGCCAGAACAGCCTGGCCTTTTATTTAAGCCAGTACAGTCGTTTTATATTCACACTTTACATGCACTGCATGTTGAATTTGAAATACAGGGCTTAGCTGGGAAATTTACACTTGAACCTCCTCTTAAGATTGCAACATTTTTCATAAAAATATGCTGCTGATCCAGGACATTGGTATCAGGCTTTGTTTGCTCAAAGGGCTTCAAAATGTTATTTAGAAACTGGATTAAAAAAAAAAAAAAACACATCCCCCACCCTGCAAAATCCAGAACTGCTCTCCTGACTTGTCACACACACACATTTTCCTAGCAGTGCTTTAGCCTAAGCCAAAAACATCTCAGCACAACTGTAACTATATAATTAGTCCTACAGTCCTGCATAAAAACAAATATTCAGACCTCATCCCAAAGATACACCTTCAGCCAATCTAAACATAAATCTGAGATCACCACAGAGAACATGGGTAAAACTTATCAGCCTGTCAGATGGATGATGATTCTGGACAAGAACAAAGTAGTCTCAAGCAGAGACACTACAGAAACACCTGCATGGGTTAATTCCAGTTTCTGATGTGGTGTTTCAGCAGAGAATATCTTACATAGGCTAAGAATTAGTCTTCAGTGGAATCACTAATATTCTTTTCTGTCTTCTTTTAATCTTCAAAAAAATTCATGGAAATACTATACAAGTGCAAACAAAAAAAAGAAACAAAAAAAAGAAAATTTAAGAAAATGGTTCTTTTCAAACTCTGTTAATGCTTGAGGCTCCTTCCCCAGTTTGTTGAGAAACTAAGCAAGGCAGGAGGAGATCTGTCTCCCATTACTAAGCACAGAAATGGCACTCAGCATGAAGAAACCAATTTCATTGCTTATGTAACAAAGCTCTCTTCAGTCAGGGGGTGACATGAACTGAGGCTTTTAAGAGAATCCACAAAACCCCTTTCAGAAAGACTGAAATATCACTGGAGATTCTCAAAACTCAACTGCACAAGGCCCCAAGCAACCTGCTCTACCTGGACCTGTTCCCATCAGGAGATTGCCCCAGATGACCTCTGAAGGTCTCCTTCCTCCTGGGTAATTACAGGATATAAAACTGGAGTTTGTTTGCATTACAGGAAAGTAATTATCACTGTTTGGGTAATTCAATTATCAGTTCCTGATGAGGGTGAAGAGAAAAACTGAAGATGGATTAAAAGAGCCAAGTGTGAGTCTATCCACTGCCTAAAAGGGTTTTAATTCTGCCAGCCATGAATGTTGATGGTGGCATTAATGAACCAAAACCTCATCTGGAGCTTTCAGATAGAAAATTATAGAAGGGAAAAATAACCACAACAAGCAAACCACCAACCCACAAAAATCCCTACAAACCAAATTGCATTCACCTAAATGAAACCCCAATGTGGATCCTGAGTCCAGTTTACCAAAAGAAGTGAACACTGCAGTGTGTTTTTGGCTGTTAATTGGTATATGGGAAGAAAAAAAAAACCAGCACTGAGCCAGAAACTGAAAGCTGGATTTGATGGGAAGAAGAGAGATTATTCAAGAGGATTTTTTTCCCCCCTCTGGCCACAAGCAAGTCCTTTGCACAAAGAAAAAATGAACCTGGTTAATTAAATAATAAATAACAGAATTCTTCATATTTACTTATGTTGCAAAATGAACGATTAAAACACGTCCAGATGTAGAATGATTTTGCCTACTGACTTAAACAACAACCATTTCAGCTGCAAACCAGACCAAAACATTTAGAACTTACTGCCAAAGAACATTCAAGAATTACAGCAACATAATTTTTGCCTGTAACTACATATTTCCCATACAAATCAACGTTTGCTCTCCAACATTAAGAGCTGTGGTGAAGGATTACACAGAACAAACTGAGCACCCCCCAGCTCTTATGCACAATAAGGAAACTGATACACCTGCCAAAAACCTCTCAGGAAACTAAGCTGACCACAAATTGTCACAAGGAAAGCTACATACAGTTAAAGTCTATTCTTAAAATCTTATGTAGCAATATGTAACTTGATTTTTTATCTGTTGTGCCCTTAAGTCAAATAGAAGCATTGGCTGTTTTCTGTTTGAAAGAAAGAAAAACACTCCCAAGACCAGTGGCTAAAAGCAGCTTTTTACTTGTTTTTTCGACTGGGTGTTTGACAGCAGGGAACAGCTTCTGGTTTTGTGCAAAGGTACTACAAAGAAATATCAAACTGGCATTTGGGTTTTAAATTCAACAGCTGAAGAGCTTGGAAATATCTGCTTTGTGGTTATCCATGTCCTTAAGTTCAGTCCCAGACTCAGTCTGAGCAGTTAAAATGACAAATGAAGAAACTGTGCACAACTATGTAATTAAAGCTGCTCATCAAGCACAGGGGGAGGGTTGTACAGGCAACCAGAAACTCTTTGACAGATCCTGAGTTCTTGGCTTTTCAAGCTAAACAGCACTTCTGAAGAAAAAAATCCTTTTTAAAATTACACTCCTATTACTTTAGAGACTTCACCACCAACAACAAGCATCCTGTCAGACTGAACCTCAGCTCTTTCTCATGAAGTGGAACAGGCCCATAGGTGTCTCTCAGGCTTTTGCCACCGGGGAGAAAGGACTGAGATCCAGCACAGTGGCTCTGAAATCAAGGTAGCTTTGAGGAACCCACTGTTCCAGCCCACCCTCACTGGACTCATCTCCCAGGCTACAGTGACAGTGCCTGCAATTTCCCCCTGCCAGAATTACCTGTTACCCCATCAGAGGTGATTCAGCACAGTTGCTGGGTTGGCTTTATTAGTTTCTTATCTCGGGAGTTTTGCCAAATGTCCTCGTGGCTCATAAATTCTGCATTCTTTGTGTCCATTATCAGTGGAGATTCTTTTTCCCAAGCTTTGTTAACCTCCCCCTAGGTCTGAGACCATTGAAGCAAGTCAAGCCCTAAATTTTAATAAGGCAATTCTACCAACAAGTAATTTGTTTTTCTAAGACCTGGCCATCAGTTAGAGCTTGCCTGTTAGCTGCCATTTTTGACACGTGGGAGCACATGTGTGATGATCATGTCTGCCAAGCACTGAACTATCTTAGGTCTGCACCAGAGAATAAGACCCGATTTCTTTTCTTTCACCTGAAGTGCTCAACCTTCTGTAGATCTGACAGACCTGGCAGCACGTTTCCATAGCAAGTGGTAAACAATTCCAGATCAGATGGAAGAATGATGAACATTAGACTGCTGGACAGCCACAGAAAAGCAGAGAACTAAGAAGGCTCTTCATCTTCTCATGTACAAATTTTAACAAAGAAAAGTACCAAGTATCCTAACATTTTCTATGGAATTCCAGCCTTCAGCCCTGATTTTGTTACATTTTTGCTAAGGACAGATTTCAGCCATGCTGGGAAAATGAATATGTACTTTTGTATCCGCTCCAGCCAAGCTGCACAACTCAAATGGGAAGACATGAAGATACATTTCACAAAAAAGAATACCTCAAAAAGCAAAGGCTGGTCTACTTTATTAAATACATTTGCTCCCTCTGCAAATAATCAGTAACAAAGTAGAAATACGTAGTACAAGAAGTTCCTCATTTGATGGAAGGCAGAAAAATTACAGCAATAAATGTTGGATATTCCAAGGCACAAAAATAGTCAATGCAATGACAAATTTAATTCTGATGGAGAACACAAAAAGTCAACTGCACATCACATGTTTCTTGTAGGTATTTCAGATAAGGCTGTGACATGGAATCTGGGGTTTTCAATATTAAGATATAAGTGATACTCTTCATAATGCAATCCTTCTAGGCAGGCAAACTAATAATTAGTTGTTTAAACTTCAACTCACTGAACTGAGACTTTTCCTAACTTGCCCATCGCACCAAGGATCTGTATTAATGGCCTTCAGCAAAAAAGCCTCAGGCACACACAGCTCATTTCCCCTCAGCCCAAACACTGGGCAGGTTCTGAAAACACTGTGGGGAATTTCCACAATTACTTGTTTTATAAACTGTGTCACTTCCAGATTTTGCAGCAGATGCATTTCCGAACACAAACACTAACCCCTCCCTCCCAAAAACCATCGAATCTGAGTTTCTCTTTTCATGCAAATCTGAAGGAGTCACTACTGAAGAACCATGTTTTGCAATATGCTTGATTTCTAGAATGTAATCTAGGTTTAAGATAAACATCATAGATGAATGTTCATTTCTTTAGCTGAATATTGGAATTTGCTGTTGCTCTTCAGTTACTCGCCATTATTCATTCCATCAACACTGGCACCACAAACAAAAATCATTCAGAAAGGAAAACATACTTGGTTTAGAAGTGTATACTGGAAAGGCAGAACAGCATTATTAATTAACATTCTTGTGCATTTCCCACTTGGTGTTAAGATGTAGGTTTGTTAGGTTTAATCTGTAATGACCATATAGCTTAGAAGAGCCAGAAATAAGATGAAAAAAGGAATCAGAGACATGCAGGTAATGCTGATAATGGTATCTGTAACAGGCTGTCTCCTCCCATCCCTCACACACACAGGGATGTCAAGGTGGGAACTCGTCCTGCCCTGCCCTGGCCGTGCCAGGAGAGCTCGCTCTGAAAATCATACTGGAAATACACTGATGTCACTCTTCAGATATGAAGAGGAAGCAGGTGGTGAGAAAGGAGAAATTTCAAAGTTAATCATTAATCTATTTATAGGCAATCAGTCACTTATAACTGCTTGGAAGTTCCCTCAGAATTAAGAAGTGGGAATCAGATCTGTTGTGACAAAGCCATAACCAAGGAAGTCTGATGGCTCCACAGCATTAACCAGAGCACACAAATTGTATCTTGAGCTGTCAGTCAAACACCTTCCATATTTACCAGATTCATGTTGTGAGAAGTGCTCACTAAAAGAGGGCAAATCCCTAATGGCAAAGCTTGGCTTAGTTCAGCACTGCAATACAGCACAGGGACCTATATTTGAAAAAACAAACCAGCAAGCACACACAGCTCTGCAGCCAAGCAGATCACGATTACACTGATGGGATAAACTCAATTAACTGCCAGGGGGGCTAATGTTGCTCACACAGAGAGAAGCAAAACTACACATGTTCATAAAATGACTGGAATATTCAAGACACCTCTTGATATCTCAAGGCCTATGATTTTATTTTTTTCCAGAAGTTCATTAACAGCAGCACAAGAGCTGTTTGAACAGCCAGAAGGCAAAGTCAGGTAAATAATAAAATAAGGATTTCTTGCACATAGTGCTGCAAGGACAATTCACATTTAAAAAAAAAAAAAATAAAAGAGCTAAACAGTCAGATATGGTCACTATGCTTTCAGCTCAGCAATAATTTTTGATATATAATTTAAGATGCAAAAAGTATGTCACTGTAATTGCAAATTAAGTATTGGCAAGCCATTACATAAGTTAGATGCAAAAAAAATCCCAAGTTATTTTTGATAAATCAACAGCAGTTATGCTTCAGCATTGCTGTTGCTGACTTTACTGATATAAAGGCAGAATATTCTGGGTTTACAGTAACAGATCCTACTGCATAAGGGTTCACAATATGGGAAGAAAAAATTGTTTACATCCAAATTGGTTAGAGGCTGATTTTTTTAAATGTTTGTTTCAAGTACCACAGAACCAAAATTCAGAATCACTGACTTGGAACAGAAAGTGAAACACTGCAAAGAGTTTTGACCCAACCCCCGTATCCTACGGCTCAGCCTCAACCCAGAACCTTGTCCATGGGGATGACTGCTACAAAAATGCCAATAACTACACCTTTGAGGCAGCTGCTGATCTCTCATTATGCTCCAGGCCACACTGACACTCTGTTAAGGATGTCCAAGATTCACCAACAGAACACCATTTACCCACCAACCAAAAAATTCTACAGATTGAGTTAAAATAGAGACCACAAATCTTTTGCTTGAAAGCATCTTTTGAAAGACATCTAAAATTTGTGTTTCTCAGGATCCATTCATAAACCAGGGCTACATTAAATCAGGACTGTTTTGAGGTGGCACTTGCACAGGCCCACATCAGCTATTTCAGTAGGGAATCCTACAGCAGCAAGCAGTAAAGCTATTTCTGTCAGAGGCTGCCCATAAACATTCTCACACCATTGTTCACAGTAACAATTCGATCCTGATGGCACTGACTGGCCTCTACTACATCCTAAAAGAGAAAGACAAGATCACTGCAGACAGCTCTTACTCAAATGTCAAGATTCAAAATAAAATGACCAAAAACCTGCCAAAATGCAAACAGTAATAATCAGAAACAAACAAAAAATACTGATCCTTGATGCACCCACTTCAGGATACAGAAAGCCTTTTTAATAACAGGTTGCCTATATGCCTAAAATGCTTCTTCCTTAATGCTTTAGTTATTGAATATTTATACACAGCAGTGACCAACTACATCACTAAACACATTTTATGCTACTCCAAAGAAAACTCCAGCTTCTATTATTTCATGGAACCTCTTTTTATTTTAAGGTACCACAGTGGGCAGTCTCCTATTCAAAACAATACACCGGTGATTCATAACCCATCGGGAAAGAAAAGGCCCAAAACACAACAAAAACCCCCCCACAGCATTAATTCACCCAAACACCATTTCAGAAAGCCACTACTACTTGTGAACAAAAGATCCTTGACCTCTCAATAATATTTTCTTCTAGCACATTACTCAAAATGACCCATTTTCAATGAGTAACCCAGCACCAAACAAACCCACGAGCACATCAGAGAGGAGCCACGGTACGGCAGAACCTCTATGGAAAACACAGCTTTGTTTTCTAAGAAATGTAGAGAAAAAGGCCTCCATGTTTCCTTCACCTACAAGCCTGGGTGAATGCGGGCCCACTCACGATATCCAAGCCTTTACCAACAGCGTGAACAGCCCTGTGCCTTCAGTCACACACACACACACAGAGAGTCCTCCTGTGCCTTCAGTCACACACACAGAGCCCTCCTGTGCCTTCAGTCACACACACAGAGCTCTCCTGTGCCTTCAGTCACACACACACAGCGCCTTTACACACACAGATCTGATCGCTGCTGGGGCCCCTCGTCCCCCACCTCCCCAGGCACCGCCAGGACTCTCCGCTCCGCTTCGCCCTCAGGAGGCACCGGCTGCCCCCGCTCAGAGCCCGGAGCTGCAGGGACGCTCCCTCCGAGACACCCACGGCAGAACCGCCCCCACCACTGCAGCCCCACATCCTGCAGGGAAAGCCCACCCAAACGCGGGGCCTCCCCCGCTGTCCCCCCTGCCCTCACACGGCGGGACCGAGGCTCCTCACCCAGAGCAGCCGCTCCCGCGTCACCCTCCCCAGCTGCTCCCACAGCCCCCGCAGCGCTGCCCCGTCACCACAGGGACCCCCTCGCTGCACCCCCCACTGCCCGGCCCCGGCCCCCGCAGCCCCATCCCCGCCGCAGCCGCAGCCCCCCTCACCCGCTTGCGTGGTGTCGCTCAGGTCGCAGCCGCTGCCGGGGAAGTCGCGCAGCTTCCTCCCGCTGAGGCAGAGGATGCCCGAGCTGCCCGCCTCCTCCAGGGCCCGCTCCAGGCTGCGCACCGTGTGCGGCTGCGGCAGAGCGGCCGCGCCCCAGTGCGGCCCGGCCGAGAAGGAGAGGGTGAGGTGGCCGGGGATGCCCAGCCCCGCCGCTCCGCTCCCGCCGCCGCCGCTCCCGTTGTTGCCGCCGCCGCCGCCGCCCCCCTGCCCGGCCGCCATCTTGACCGGCCCCTCCCCAACACCGGCCGGGGCCGCCCCGCCGCCGCCGCGCACGCGCCGCGGGGCCCGCGGGGGGCGCCGCGCGAGGGGGAGGGGCGGGGCTTCTGAGCGCCCCTCGGTCGCTCCCACCAATCCGCGGCGGCGCCGGCGGCGAGGGGGCGTGGCCTCCCCCGGGGCGGTGCCTGGGGGCCGCGAGGGGGCGCTGGCGGCGCTGAGGGAGCGGAGATGGGGGGGGATCTCGGGAAGGGGAAAATCCCGGGAACTCGGGGGTCCCGCAGCCCGGCCGGGGGTGGGGGGGAGCCGTGAGAAGGGTTCGGAGCCGACAGAGCATGGAAAACATTTGCTGGGCATCCGCGGCGCCGGTGGGAGCGCGTCCCTGCCCGGCCCGGGGCGGATGGGCTGTGCCCTCTCCCTGAGGCACCGCTCGGGTTTGGGGTCGGGGCTGCCGCACCGCAGAGCCCCGGCCGCTCCTCACCCAAAGGTCTCCTGCTCCAGGTGCATCGCACCATCCCTCGCTTCTGCCTTGAAATCCCGTAAGGACAGCGCCGGCCAGGGACGGCGGATCCCCGCTGGTGGCAGGGAAAATACACCAGGAGTCGTCCATGGCGGAACAAAGGGAATGGGAGTGCGGGGGTCACCCTGAAATGGGTTAGGGAACACTCGCAAAAGCCTCAGAGACGCGAATGCCTGTGACTCAGAACGTGAAAGGGAAGTGGTGAGGCATAAATCAGAGGCTGGTTGCACTGTCCGGGGCCCAGTTATGTGAATAAAATGCTACACAGCTGCTGGAACACCATATGGATGGATAATTGCCTTTGTTACCATGTAATCTGTACGTGTTAGGTGCTACATCCTTATCTGTGAAAAATTACTCTCGAGGCACGATGAGGAAATGCTAAAGAAAGGCTCATAGACCCACTTTTTAATGGAATTGCTGTGGGTTTGATAAGCAGAATCTGACTTTATGCCTTCATCCTCCTGAAGTCCCTGAATTCTTGAATTTTTGGGGGTTTTTGCATGCATACATCATGCCTAATTTTGGGATTTATGGGAAATTCTGTCTATAAGCAGTATGGAAGAGACTGCCCTTCAGTCAGCAACATGTCAGTGAGAGACAGCTGAGCCATTATCAGTCGAAAGAGGAACAGCCCTGAAATACTGTGTTGGGGGATCTCTGGCTGAAATTCCTTAGAACCAAATGAGGCAGGATCAGTAAGAAGGTCCTAAAGAATGAAGGGTTCAATCCATCGGTGGATTGCAGTGTTGGATGGGCTTTGGGATCACCATGTCTCGGCAAACAGATTCCCCTTCCAGCAAAGAGCCCTGTGTGCAAAATGCAGGTGTGGTGGGGAAAGGGCTCCCATTGTCACCTGCAAATCCTGTGGCTGTCTGCCTCATCTAACCTTGCCTACTTGTGGGAGCTGTGGGATTCAAGCTTACAGATCAGTCTGCCAGGCCCAGAGCTTCTGCTCTTGCCCTGAAAAAGCTGATTGTTCCTTGGATTCACAGCAAGAAAATCAGACAAACCTTCATGAACACTGCTGAGTGCTGCCCTCGGTTGAGATTCCAGCCAGAGAGGGTGCAGGGTGAATAAACCCAGACTGGTGTCTGGCCAAGTGTGTAGGATGATTTTGCCTGCAGACGTGGAGCAGGAGGTACAGTGCCTCTGCAGCTGGCAGGAGTGAGGCAGAGCAGCAGCCAGGACCAGCTCCAGCCTCTAAATTCTACTAAATGTTAGAACCAGTTGCTGGAGTTCTCACGTACGAGGGGGCCTTTTTATTTTTAACCAAATACTCGCTGTGCCTGCAGGTGCTCGTACTAAGGAGCAAACCCAGCTTGCTCAGTCTGCTCAGACACACATCTTCAAAGGCACTGGAGTGTCCCCTACAACAGCCTGGGAGCAATGTCTGAGGCTTTTCCTAACAGCTAACCAAAAATCCCCAATTTGCAAAGTGTCTCGAGCAAATTGCTGCTCACTCGGGCAAACGCTTGAAAACTGATTGCATGTTCCCGTGGTGGAGCAGATTTACCTGTGGGGGTCATTTATCACCTCCAATAGCTGCAGAATCAGAACAGATGTCTGCACTGCTAAAGTCTAATTACTTTTATTTATACTGGATTTCACAGCCTTTCAGCAGTTCTTTCTCCCCATGCCCCCCCCTTCTTTGTAATTTCACAAGCAAAACCAGAGTCACTAGTCTAGGGGCAGAAGGCTTCCCAAAACAACCTTCCTGGCATAATAAGCAGTAAGACAGAGCTGTGTCATCCCTCAGTTTCTCCTATAAAATAGAGATGGTTGCATTTTCCTGCTTATTAAGGCATTTAAGATGCATACAGGAAGAGGTGGAAACGCTCAGATGTTGTCAGGAGACTGCACAAGACAAAGGTATTTTCTGGGTGCCATGCCAGACAGAGCTGATGTTTCATGAGTTTGAAAATTTCTGAAAATCCCACACTTCCATGAAGAGCTTCCACTTTGAAAGGCTTTGCAGTTACCCATATCTGCTCCAGACAAGATAAAACCTCATAAAGATATGACCTCGGCAGGCTTTTACAGCTCATGTTAATGCCTAGAGGAATGAGATCTAGATCAGGCTTTGATCTGTCTAACTTCCAACGGGGAGGGCAAGATGTGGTTGCTCACAAGTCTTGCAGCAAGGACGGTCGGCCCCAGCCATGCTCAGAGCAAGTGTGAGTGAGAGCTGCGTGCCCGTCCTGCTGCTCTGCCTGTGCTGCCCCCACAGCTCTTGTCACCCCTGCTCAGCATCACTGCTCTCAGCTCCAAATGTCCCCAGAGCACTGCCTTCTGGAGGGAGCCACAGAGGCCCATCTGTGCTGGAAATGTCGGTGTAATATTGGTTGTGACAGAGGGGAAGCGAGAGTGGAGTCCCTGATGTGTCCCGTTACCTTCGAGCCCCTGCGGCGTGTGCTGCAGGCCGTGTCCCAGGGCAGGGCAGGGCAGGTGGGAAGGACATCAGAGCACAGTGACACAGCTGAGGTGCTGCCCAGGGTGCTGTGCAGTGTGATGCTCCCTCGACACCCCCAAGGTGCCTTGCAGGCCTCTGCCAGGCAACCCAAGCTCTGGGCACCTGAGGCCAAGCAACAGGGATTGTCGAAAGCACAGAGACCCCTGAAGCTTTCGGTGTTCCTGAGTTAAGTTCTCAAGCTGAACACACAGCAGGGCTTTTTCAGTCTAGATTGCCATTTGCTTTGAGAAATTAAATCCTCCTGAGATGTCAGCACTGACCTTTTTTTTTGCATCCTCTGGAGATTTTCTTGCTTTAAGCAATTAAACCCCAGAACTTTCCTGCTGTTCTTGCTATGCTTCTTTATGAGCAGCCTCAGTCCTCCTCTATGGGTGAGGTACTGAGATAACACAGTCACTGTTACTTCAACACTCCCATGATCCTGATGCCATCTTCTTGATGCCTCTTCAATTCCTTTGCACTTACTTTGCATTTCAGTGCATGCTCTATTCCTCATGGATACTGCTTTTTTTCTTCAAGGCCTGCAAGTGTCCACAGCTTCCCACAGGCAGTTAAAATAACCTCCAAATACCCGGATTCAAAATTCACACTAAAGTGGCATCATCTGGCTCACTTTGAAAGCAAAGCAAGCAAACTATATATATATTCCTAATTAGGTCAAGAGGCAAATGACAGCCTGTTCATGCTAAAGGGCAGTCATTTATCTGAAATTTTAAAGAGCTAGAAATAGCTCAAAATACTCCAGCTTCTGATGCTTGAATAGAAAGGAAGCAAGCAGCATTCTGTTTAGCTGCTTTGGGGAGCAATATCTGTTCTCAACAGTCTTTTTGTGCAGACCACAACAAGAGATCAGATCCATTAATGGGAAGATTCCTGGTACCTTTCCCACTGGGAGCATCTCTTCATTGCACGGCTAGCAATGCTTCCCTGAGCACCAGAAAATGCAGCTCTAAAGGCAGGGGGGAGGGCAGCACCTCCCCTCAAACCTGTCATTTCAAGCACCACCTATTCCAGCTACATGCACTGGAAATACCTCCCTGTGGTGCTGCAGAGGCCTTTGTGCTTTACTGGAACATTCTGCTCTGATTTCAAACAGGATTTGTCCATTTATTCCGTTTTGAATAACTTGTTTGCTGTTCTTGCCTTGCTTGTTTTTTGGTGAGCTTAGAAATGCAGCCCTTTCAGTGGAAGTTTAATATTGAGGGAGCCCTAAATGCAGCATAAACTGGAACGACTCCACGACAGCGAGCAGCATGTGGTGTATCTGTGGATCTTCATTTACTGGTTATATTTACAGATTGCATTGTTTTTTATGGGATGACTTTGGGGACTTTCTGCACAGTCCAGAGGTACAGTTTATGGGTATCATTAGAGTAGTTTCACATGAGATTGCAATTTTAATACACGTACAGAGAGACAGAAAAAGCCAACACCACTTTAAATACCTTGCAGTTTTACCGTAGGCAGGCTGCATGTGCTAAATGTGTAAGAAGCCAAGCATGGAATTTGTCATTATCTGTGGTTGAGCAGTTGTTTTCCCTGAGCAGAGCTCAAGGACTTGTGCACCTCAGCCACTTTATACCATCCAGTCAGAACTTCTGCATAAAAATTGAATTATCATTCATCAGTGTAGCTCATTCTGGGAATTGGTAAAATAAAGAAATACTTTTCTTCTGAAAGCCTGAAGAAGAATTTTGTTTTCTTTCATCTTCTCTAGAAGGTGATTTTCAAGTGGTGACATATGCTTAAAAAGCCATGTTCAGCATCTAACAATAAAACACAAGTTCTTTTTAGTGGTGGTTCACAAGTTTTGGAGCAAACTATCGAAGCTGTGCTGCTACCAGTGTGCCCCGTGAAGAGCTGATAGTCCTGTGGTTCTCACGAATTAAAAGGCCTAAACACCCCCCTTGTGGGCAAAATCCAGAGTGTCACAGAAGTGATCAGAATTTTGGTTGAAATAAGCACTTTTTTATGCTTTGAGCAAGTCTGGGAGAGGCCAGAGAGCTTTCATGCCCTCAGATACAGATGTGTACATGCAGATGCCAAATCTTTTGTTGATACATATTCCTACAGCCACCCAGCCTTAATTTCCAAGAAAACCCATTTATTAGCAATCAAGTCATGTAGTTTTGGGTTTTGGGTGCATTTCACTGGAAGAGAATGGTCATGTATTTTGCAATTTTGCATTAAATAACTGTGATATGAGGTACCCCTGGGAACAACAGACAAAGTGGCCAGCGTTGATTTTTAGGTCGTGGTGTAAGATTTATTGCAACAACAAATCATCACAAGTTATTTAACATGTAGAACATTAACTAAATCTATTGAGAGGCTGAGAAAACATTTCAGATGATACAAGTGTTGGATTGCTGACAGGTGTTCCCTTCTCCCACTAAGTTCTATTTTTATTTAGTTTCAGCTAAAAGCCTTCTGGGGCTCCTTGGGGTTTCATTGTGTGACAAGAAGAGCATCTGATAAATTGAAAGGCCCAGTGACCCTAATTAACACTTGCTCTTTGTGAACTAGTTGGTTATGGCTGTGCCTAACTAGGGGAAGGAATACCTGGTGCCTTTGGCAGAGGTGCCCCAGTGTTCTTTGAAGGCTCAGCTTGAGGCTTGTTGCCACAGTATCAGTGAGTCAACACAAACCAGCTCTAGAGGAAAGTGCAATTTTCTTTTCTTTTCTCACTGTTCTTTTACTAATCCTACCTTTCCATTGTGAAAGTCACATTCCTGACATTCCTTTCTTAGGATGCAGGGTCAAGTCTTTCTGCCAGACACCTGCAGTCCTCTCCAGTGAAGGGGGATCATGCTTTACAGGAGGTTCTGGCTCTTCAGGCCTTTTCACCAACTCCAGCATGTGTCACCTGCACTGTTAATGTGAGAAATTGCTCAGAGCTGAGATAATGGCAGTGCTTGGAAATACTAAGCAAATGGGACATTTGCCAAGATGTTAAGAGTCAGACTGGCAGTTGAGAGATAACAGAGTACATATCAGCTCATACCTTCCAGATGCAGAAATGTGGTTTGAAAAGGTTTTATCTCTGCTTTCAATGCTGTGAACTTCAAGGAAAGCAGCTAATTAAACCTCTCACCTGATGAAGCAGAATTTGTTGCAAAAGCTGTATTGTAGTTCTGTGAAAAAAATGTCCTTTGGAAATGCCTAATATTTTAGAAGCTGGCATTTCTAAACGCTGCCTTTTCCCTTCTTTGATCTCAAATGTTTGTTTCGCTAAACGTGATCAAATAGAAACACTGTTGGAAACCTCTGAGCCGTTGCTTTCAGGTTTTCTGAAGGTACAAGCATGTAAGATTTTGCAGAAAGCCACGAAACCTTTCCTGACACTGTCCCACAGCGGGACCAACTCCAGCTGCTGCTCCGTGAGGAAACCTGGGTCATTCAGCACAGGGCTGGCCTGTAGACTCCAGACCCCTCCTGCAGTCATTCCCTCGTAGCTCCTGCCTGGCAGCTGTTGCTCCACAGCTCAGGACACTGCCCAGAGTGGGGGCAACAACACCCTCCTTTTTAAGTCCTAGAAAACGACACTGCTATAAAAACCTCCTCTCACAGTCTGTTGCTAAAGGCTGGGCTTACATGGATACTTCCAGCCCTTTCCCAGCACCCACAACTTCCCTGGCTGCTCTGGATAAATTGCTCAGAAATTTTCAGGATGCTCTTTGGAGGAAAGATGTTGGACTAGGGGGGATTAGAGCCAGGGCTCTCCAGAGAGTATAGCACCCCCAGCACACCTTGCATTTCACAGAACATTGCAAAATTGATTGCAGAATCATGGCCCTGGTTTCTGACATTTCACTTTAAACTGCTTTAATGATCACTCTGCAGTGTCACTGCAAAAGACAGCAAAGGTTATTTGTTACTCTCTCAACACTGTTCTGTTCTTTTCTTTCATGAAAGAACACTTTCCTAAAGCAACACTTTCAGGAGCACTTGATCTTGCCAAGAGCTGTACACATACCAGGAGGTTCTCTGCCCTGAATGATCTGCATGTAGAAATTTCTCTCCCATTTGGAGTGCAAGCTGGGAAAAAGAAACTGTCTTGAAAACGTAAAACATCAGGCCATTGTTCGAGATTTATTTGGCCCCTGTTATGTACGTGGTGTGAAAGGTTATCTCAGAGCGTTTATCACATGGAAACTTCAGAAAAAACCCATGCTCTTCACTTGATGCACAGCAGCCCTTTGGAAGAGCAGGGATCGTTTCCCCCATCTCTTTTTTTCTTTTCCATCCGGCTTTAAAAGTAGAGGAAGATGGTTTAGCTCACAGTTTGTATTCAAACTGTAGAATAGCCCTGGTGCCACAAAAAATGTGACACAGAGACTGAAAGATCCCCTGAAGAATGTGACTTTTGTGAAAGACCGATTCCGAACGGGTGCTTCTTCCTCGAGGCGCTCACAGAGAACACACTTCGCGCACGAACACGAGCCAAGAGTATCTTTGTTTTTGTAGAGAGTCGCCTTGTTTTTCTTATCTTCAGAACGAGGCGAGGTCGTTCGCATCGCTCAGAAATAACTGCTTAGATAACGCTTAATTAAGATACATCTGCTGCGGGCATCCACCCCGCGGGGGAAGGGTTCGGGGGGGAGACAGGGAAAAGAGAAAAGGAGAAAAGCCCAGCGGCTGGAAAACGGTGCTTAAAGGAGGGAGAGAGAGAGAGAGAAAGGGGGGGGTGGATGGATGTCGCGGGTGGGTGGGGAGGGTGCGGAGGGCAGAGAGCCAGGGCAGGGCTGAGCACAGCGAGCAGCGGGGCTGGGCGGGGGCGGAGAGAGGGGCCGGGGGAAGTAGGAGGGGGCCGGGAGAACCGGGAGAGCCGGGGGAAGCAGGAGGGGGCCGGGAGAGCCGGGCGGGGGCCGGTGCGGGGCCGGCGGCCGTGGCGGCGCATTCCGGGCAGGCGCAGTGCGCGGGGCGAAGGCTGAGGCGCTCCGAGCCCATGGAGGCGGCGGGGCCGCTCCCCGCGCCGGGCCCCGCGGCGGGGCCGCAGCCGGGGGCCGAGGAGATCGACATGTCCCTGGGTAGGTGCGGGGGGCGCTGCCCGGGCCGCGCTGAGGGAGCCCGGGGTGGTGGTGGGGAGGATGGCGGGGGCTCCGTGCGGGGACCCGGCGCGGGGGTTTGTGCGGGATGGGCTGAGCGCGGTGTCGTCTCCCCACGTCCCCCTGCCCGGATGGCCCCGGGCGGGACACAGACGGTGTGTGCGGGATGCCGGCCGCGAACCCCTCTCGGGGCTGTGCTGGCAGCAGCCCCGTAACTCGGGGTGAGGGGGGAGAGCGGGCCGGGAGGGGCTCCCGCAGAGCAGCCCCGCTGCCAGGGGCAGAGGAGCCATGTCCCCGCCGCGCTGCTATTTATAGCAGCTCGCTGCGATGCTCGCCATTCCTTTGGCACCGGGAATGTGAACTGTGCATAAACAGCCGCCCTGTCAAGAACTCCCGAGGCCTGGATTCTGACGCACGGGCGAGAGATCTTGGTGGATTACGGTGTTTGGCGTCTCTGCTGCGGGAGGAAAGTCCACCAGCACCTTTTACTGCTGGGTCAGCTTCCTAACTGGAACCTTGTGTCATTTCTTCCCAGCAGCGAGCCATTTGTCAGGAACGGCGGAACATTTTCCATTGCAAACTCCAAACTGATCCCTTGGTTGATGCACCCGTGTTTTATTGGTTCTGTGAAGAGTTGTAGCAACAGTGGTTCCCTCATTCTTCATTTGTTTTTCTCCCATGGTGTTGCACACCCTTTTTCTCTTTGCTAATAATTCTTTTTAGCAAAAATTTTTTTGATGGTCCCTTTGCTTTTGCTCTCCCTTAGTGCTTCCCTTGCTTAGACCTCCTGTGGTCCAAATCCATATTCCATCCAGAATACAGCTTACTCAGGGTAGAAGAGAGAATTGAAAGACAAGAGCCCTGATGGAGAACTTAGTTTTCTGACAGGTGCTTTTTCTGTGCTTTCAGATACATTTGGCCTTCCTGGAGTTAGCAGTCCCAAAAAACAGCAGGAGTTGCTCTAAAGCTGCCCTCATAGATCTAATTCTGCCTCGAGGTGTAGGTGTACCATAAATGACCTCTCAGGACCCCTTCCAGCCTTTCAGAGTACTCCATTACATCGCTCTGTTGACTCCCATCATATTCATGGGCACAAAAGGCAGATTGACAACTCATACCTAAACAAAAAAAAAATACACTGAGAGGTGACAGACCAGGCACCTGAGCTTTCAGCTCCTCTTGGCTCCCATCAAGCTCTTCCTCATGCTGTAGACAGCCCACCCTGGGATGCCTGGGGTCACCTCCCTGCAGAGCGTGCCGGGATGCTGTTGATGTGCATCGGATCAGCCTGTGCCCCAAATCACACATGTCCCAAAGGCACACTTAGCTGAGAACATTAGTGCATTCATCCCAAGAGCATGGCCTGACCTCTCCCAGCCTGCTCTCTCCCTGGCAGACTTGAGAGAGAAATCACAAAAGCAGTCACAACAGCCTATTCTTAATCTGCTTTCATTTCTTTTCCTTGGGCTTTGTATTCATTTGGACTCAGGAGTTTCTTGATAGAAAATGACAAGGGACAAGCGCTGGGGGTTTGATGGTTCCTGATAAGCACCCACTGAAAGCTAATGGCACTTCTGTCCTTCCACTCCAGTGATACATTCACTGCAGTAATACATTAAGGAGCTGGAGTATCCAGTGCCTGGGCCTGTTTTTGGACACTTCATTCCTTGCTGATTTGTTAAAACATTCTGCTTGGAGCTTCACAGATGTGACTTTATCAAACCTGCTAAGTATTTTCTGGAAGGTTTGAGGTTAAAAGAAGAAACTGTTGGAGAGCATGAATTAATGAAGAGAGGTCCTTTCACTTTTGCCTTGCCTTTTCATCAGAGCAGCTTGAATTAAGAAGATCCCCTTGATTTCAGCCCAGCTCACTGAGAACTCTGTCGTGCCCGTGGTGGAGATGTGCTGGATGGCAGCACATTTGTAAATCATTTGCTGGACTCTAATCTCCAGCCTGCAGAGGCCCAGTAAATTGATCCTATACTTTCTAAGCTAAGCTTAATCTTTTATTGTCTGGCCAGCGTAGCTCGCAGAACAGCGAGCTCCGTTTTTACCGCGGACAATTGCGAGCACCAAAAGAGGGAATCCCTGTTGGGAGAAAGTGCAGGTTCTATGGAATTCTCCTCTGTCATTTCATTCCAGATGACATCATCAAGCGCCACAGGAAAGAGCAGACAGATTCCAGCACCTCTGGCGACAGCAGGAGCCAGCAGGTCAAGAACAGGAGTTCAGCCTTCGGGTACGGGCGGCCCCGTTACGGCGCCTGGAAGCAGAGGAATTTGCAAGGTAGACGGGCACTTGAGATGGCAGAGCCCTGCCAGGCTGGAAAAATGCATTTCTGTGACAAAATACAGCTCTGAAATCCTTCTATCTGATTTTTGTGCACGTATAAGATGCACTCGGGCTCTGATTAGCTTTTCTCTCTGCAACAATGGAATATCAGGGCCCTTTCAGAGCATAATTCATCCATTTCTCTCCCTTCCACTCTCTCGTGAATTACTAATTTAAAGTGACTTAATATCTATTCTCTATTCCCCCTGGCTTTGCATATTTTAATTATGCCTCTTCCTAATCCTCATTTTCCCTGAGCAGACTTAAATTACCCAAATTACCCCTTCAGTAACTGTATTTGATAGCTCAGTTGTTGGAGCTGAATTGTCACTTTTGCCAAGCATGCTATTTTTATGGTGAGTTTTTTTACAATACTGAGCGATACCACACTTTGTTTTATTCCACTAGTTTTTACCTACAAACCCAAAGTGATCTGCTGCATGAAATGCCATCTCTTATCAATTTTTTAAATTACTGCTAAATCCCTTCCTTGAAGATTTTAATGACATTTTGCAGCCATGTCTTTGAAATCTTATACTGGAGTGCCAGTGGCACATAAGGACAGTGGGATTGCTGGGAGCAATCCTGCTTGTCTCTGATCTTCCTCCCACCCTCATGTTTTTGGTTTCCCTCACATATTGCCCTACCAAGGATCTTTCCAGTTCAAAACACAATGATGATAATTGCTCTTTGCAAATTGATTTCTTCTGTCAAAACACAGGCTTTGATATTCTTCCCCACTCAAGTGACTCCTGCATCCAGAGTCAAATAAAGCAGACAAAATTTTTTTTTTCCTCATTCCTTAGATGGGAGAACTTCTGTTCATTTATAGAATTATTTCTGCTAGTTTTAGTATTTCATGGGTTTTCACTAGTCTGAATTCAGCCCTGCCAAGTGCAGAGACCCACCATGCTGTGTGGTGCTGATGTCAGTAGCAATTTGGGGAAGCTCAGCACGCCTGGGAATTCAGCCCCTAATTCTTCAGGGGCTCAGTTCACTTCAGTCCCTGCTGAAATGCAGTCCCTCCTGGGCTGAGATGAGATAACCATTATCAAAATCACAATCAGAGGAGCCCAGCACTGTAATGACAGGAGGGAGAAGAGTATTATGCTGATTAAACCAGCAAGCAAAGTGCTGTTATACCTCCTGGAATATGGATTAAACCATCTCCCCAGTGGGGAAAAGATGATTTTTAATGACAGGAAATTTAAATTTCAAATCTCCTTGGAAAAAAGAGGCAGCCAGACATAGGGACTTCTCCCCAGACTGGACTGGCTGAGCAGAGGTGCCTCTTGACCACCCCATGTGTGTTCAGCACCAGGCTCTGAGTGTGCACCCAATCATGGGGGTTCTCAGGGGGGTTTCTCCCCCACTGCTGATGCTGTGGGGTTTTATTCAAAAGTTCTTTCATTATTAAATACCTGCCAGACTTTTTGCAGAGATGGAGCCTCCCATGTGTCACACTTCAGGACACACATGGCAGACTTGCCTTGATCCCCAGCTGGTGTACAGGGGGTTCCCCTCGGAGCCTGATGGCTCTGTCATGAGTTATTTATGTTGGCTGAGGTGTGCCTGAGTGCACTGCTGAGCAGAGGCTCTCTGATAGGAACAGACTGACAGGGACATGATTTTCTAGTCAGGGCAGCAGTCCCTCCCATAGCCCTGATGGAATACCCAGGAAAGGCAGCTGAGCTCAGCCTCTTGCTGGGGAGGACATGCCCTCTGCAGGGTGCAGGAGAGCTGTGTTGCAAGGCTTGGTGGCCTGCAGGAGAGCAGTCTGGCAAATGGGCAAGAGAATGGGGCAAGCCCAGGGTTGGTGGTTGAAGAGAATAAAACAGGGCAAAAACAAACTGGGGGAGACAGAAGCAGGTGGTTGTTCTGGCTGTGTCAGTTCACACACTGACTCAGAAACTTTCTATTTTGTTATGACTGCTGAAGTTCATCATGTGGAGTGATTAGGCTTTAAAGCACTGTGCCTTGGTCTGACAGAGTGCTTTCCTCTCACTCAATGCTTCAGCACACTTGAAAATCACCAACAGGCTTAGGGGGAAAGGTTAAATGAAGATGGACTGTGGGTGTGTATGTATTGTACCAGTACGTAAAACAGCAGCAGCAGGTGTCCTTTTCAATAGGTGCAGTAAGCTAAAAGAAAATAAATATATATATATATAAAATCATGGTTCAGTCTTCACTTCCCAGGTGCTGTAATGTGGGCACTCAGGGCTGTTCCAGGCTGCTGTGGGGTTGGCTCCTGGATGCTCGAGTCACTTGTATGTCTGTATCAAAAGGCTTTCCCTGTTTCGTAGTTAATTCACAGCAAAGTGAGTTCTGACGACAGATTGACAGGTCTCCTGATGTGGGTGTTCCTGCCTTTATGAAGAATCAAAATTGTGGAAAGCTTTTCTCTTCTCTATTCTTTCACATCAAATTATGTGTGTGTCAGTCCTACACAGAATAAAAATGTTAGCGAGACATTTGAAAGATGAATTATTTAATATTTTTTGGAATTAATTAATGTGATTCTTGCACCACTATTTTTATAGATACCCCTGTGTCATATTGAATTGACCCTGTAATCCATTTGCAAAACTGTAATCATAAAACAAATTTTGAGAGACACTAAAATAAGAGGGTTTTTGTTTGTTTGTTTTTTTGCAGGACCTAACCGTTTCAGAAGAGGGTTTGGACAGCAACAGTACAATAGGAGACAATTCAGGAATCTTTTGCCTGGTCGAAAAAGAAGAGCAGCTGCTGCCTTCAGTGGAGTGAGCCCTTTAAATCGCCAGGCATCGGCTCAGGAGGTAGGGGAATGAGGAAGGGACAGCTTTTCCCAAATGTCATGTAGGAATCTGCTTGATTTTATGAACCTGGATCACCCCAAAGAACAATTTACATGAAAAGGTACAGGCAGCATCTTTTATATGCCTGTGCACAGCATTTGTATGCATAGATGAGTGCAGACATAACATGCATATGGAATAGCAATCTTCCAGTTGGTTTTATAAGCTTCTGACTTAGCATAATTTTACTGATCAGTTCCCCTGGGTTTTGCAAAAAAAAAAAAAGATTTTTTTTTAAATTGTTCTTAAAAGATTTAAAAATATTTCCATAAAAATGAATTCCACGGGATCTCATCTTACTATTGGTGTTTAAAAGAGGTATATTAAGATCCACTATTTTTTTCTCCACCCAGAGCATTTTCCAAGTCCCCATGAAATCAAAGGAAAGACTGTTGGTCACTTGACAGGTGACTTTGGTTCAGAGACATACTTTCCACTAGCAAATGGGCAATCCCCACAAGACACAATGATTCCTGTGACAGATAGGCCTCATGAGAGGCAATTGGTTTATTCTGCACTGATGGAAATCCACTCATGTAGCAGATCATGGGTGCTCAGTAAGCTTTTCAAAAAAACCCCAAGTGCTGAACATGATGGCACATTTAGTGGCTGTGTCCTAGGGGTACAAATGAGAGAGCCCTAACTAAGCAGGCATGTGCAAGGAGTGTGGTTATTCCTGAAGATAAAGACCAGGATGACTCAGATATTGAGTGTGGCTGGGTATTTACAGAAAGTAATAAGCAGTTGCTAGGAGACATAATTCTACAGTAGCTTCCACTTTGCAAAAATAAACCAAGGGGGAAGAGTATGGAAACACAGCTGAGCAGATAGTAAGAGTGATGGTGGCTGTTAAATAGAGAGAAATAAGTGGGCTGGAGCCTGGGGCACTTTGTGTTGGAACTGCAGGAGGACAAACCCTGCTGAGGGGTCTTCTGATGTGCTTCATGCTTCAGGACCTGGCCCAGGCACTGCATGTGCCTGAACAGAAAGAGGTGATGAGCAAAAGGAAGCCTGAGCACGGCTCTAATGGTCAACATCTGCGAGATTTGCTCTCCATGGACTGATTTTTTTGTTTGTTGTTTGTTTTTTTTTTTTAATTTCTGCACCATTAGAAGAAAACACTCTTGCTGGCACTTGTATTTCCAGGCCCAGGAACAAGGCACACAGACTGAGTGACTGTGTGCTGAGTCAGGCAGCAGCAGTCAGTGGAGAGAGGACAGTTGGCTGCTGTCACCTGCCCTCGCTCCCTGTTCATGCACCGAGACTGTGGCACGGGTGGCAACTGCTGAGCTCTCACCAATCTTTCAGGGCAACAAGAGCAGCAATGCTTTTGCCAAAAGCAGCAGTGGGCAGCAGAAGGAACAGCCACAGACATCTCCAGGCCCCAAGAGATTCAGAGCAGACTCTGCCAGCACCCACACCCCAGGGAAAAGGTAAAAATCTTTGGTAACACTGGGTTTTTTTCCTTTTCAGCG
>JAWWLV010000158.1:15051167-15080881 GCA_035041135.1 Platyrinchus mystaceus | reverse complement strand
AGGGGCTGCAGGAGCAGCCTCTGTGCCCAGGAGCTGCCAGGAAGGCACTGCCTTGGTGCCTGTCTCATCAGGATCCTTGTGTTCTCCGAGCTGGAAAGGAAGCTCCTTGCATTCTTGTCTTTGCTCTGAGCAGAGTAGGGACTGAAGGACATCCAGAGGTCCCTTCTGACCTGATTTTTTTCTGCTCTTTTCTTTTATGATTTTTTTTAATTTTTATTTTCAATGAGCAGAGTTCAGAACACACAAACTGTTGTCTCATTTGAGCAGAAAACCAAGTTCCTCTGAAATCCCTCGCTGGCAGAAAAGCCTGTTGGGCTGAACTGAGTAACACACAGCCTCGTTTGCTTCTTGTGCTGCTTTTTAAGACCAGCTTGGGTTGGGTATTTTGACATAAACTTTAGGAGAGACTTGGCATCATCTTCACCTTTTCTCTCTCCTTTACCAGCAGGCCTTTCCGGCTGAACAGGGGACCAGCGTTCCAGCAGAAGAGGGCACAGCAGTGGTTCTCCAAAACCCGCTTCCAGAGAGGGGTCAGTACCCAGACATTTCTTCTGCAGCCTTCTGGGAGTGACAAGCCTTCAGTTTTACCAGCCCAGTTGTATCTTTGCTTCCAAAAGTAAAGAGAGATGGATCACTTAAACTGTGGAAACTGTGGATATTGCTAGGAAAGGATTTGCAGGACAGGTGACTTTTAACGCAGCTTAATATTCTGGCAGCTGGAAAGTAAATCCTGGGAGGGTGATAAAAAATACACCTTGTGGTTTATAGAGCAGCACAAACAGGGCAAAGTAAAGCCACCCCATACAGATCACTGTGACAGCAGGAAACCCCAAATTAGCAAATTTCTTGACAACTTGCAAGGAAGGAGCTCTTCAGATACACCAAATGAAATCCTGGAAGAGAAATGATTGTTTCTGAGAGCTAATTCTTTAAGTAATTTTTTTAAAAAATATATTTCACAGCAGATGGATGCTCAAGGAGAAGGGAAACCGCCAAGGATGAGAAGGTAATTGGTGAACAAAGGCACAGTGTGAACAAAACGTGCTCTTTCACGCTTGAAGCTGGATAAATCTCCCTGTCTCGGCAGGTGGCAAGTGAAACCCAGCCCGGGAGCAATTCTGACGGTTTCTGTGGTTAATCCCCAGGCGGGCCAGAGCAGTGGGTGAGTAAATGAGGTGATTTGTTAGGGTGGGAGCCCTACAAAAGCCATTGCAAATCCCTTTAGCTTTGTTGCAGCTTCACTTCTGTAAATGAGTGTATAATGGTTCAGACCCAAAATGGTTAGCAAATGATGTCTGGTTTCCCTCCCGGCATATCTGAAGGAGATAAAGATCTCCTGTGTTTACCTGTAATTACACGGTAATCTGTAATTACCGCGCCGTTCCTTTGTTATGGAGAACGAGGAGAATTGGAAGCGCTACAGGGCATGGGAGGTGTCAGGCTGGCTATGCTCCTTGTGGGGTGTCAGGGAAAAGCTGTGTGAAAGGAACACAGAAGCTGGAAGGGGACAGATTCAGGGCTGAGCCAGTGCAGCTGCAGGACCCAGCACCCAGCTGGGGGCAGAGAGAAGGGTGGGTGGCTGAGTGCACTGTGCATGTCCTGGGTGCAGAGAGCACCCCACGATAGCCTGGATGTGACAGGGTCTCCAGTGCTGGCACTCTGCCTGCACAGCAGCTCTCCTGGCAGCCCTCTGACTCTGCCAGGGGTCAGACATGCCGTGGGTGGGACTTATAGGGCGTGTGGGTGTCTCCTTCACTCCATACTGGTTTGCAGAGCATAGGGAGGGAGCTGCCTCAGCATCCTGCCTGACTGCAGGTCTGTGCTTTCCCCAGGCCTGGATCCAAGCGCCCGTTCCTGCGAAGCCAGAGACCCCCAGCACGGGTGACCAAGCCCCAGCCCAAGGGGGTGATGCTGAGATTCAACTTCCGTGCCATGGCCAACCAGGTAGAGGATTGTCGACGGCACAGGCGGCACCCGGCACCCTGCAGCAGCCCTGCCACTAAGCTGCTAACGCCACGCTCGGGTTTCTGGGGCTGCCAGCTGGGTTTGTCTAACTTAGCCCGGGAGGAGAGTCCTGTAGCCATCTTGGCCAGGTTATTGGCAAAACTGAAGGCACTTGAGAAGACTGTTGAGCAACTACAGACTCAGCCCAGTTTTTCCCATTCTGTCGGCCTGCCTTGCAAGGCCTGTCCGTGTGCTTGCTCGGAGCGGGGAGATCCTGCTGGTGGGTGATCCTGGCCGGGGGGACTGTTCGGTGTCGGTGCTCCCCACTCCTCAGAGACACGTGGCACTTGTGGGCTTTGCTCGCTCTTTGCCTGGGTGACCTTCTCGGTGCCCCATTTCACACTGAAGTTTGGTCCAAGAGCCCTGGGGCAGCTGAGAAATCCTGCTCCGCCTTCTTCACTGCCGGCGTTTCTTGTCTGGACCGTGTGGTTTTCCCTGATGCCCTGTGCTCCAATGCCATCTGCTTGCTCCTGTTCTTGCCGAGGACGCCCCGTGTCTCGGGGCCGGGAGCTGCTTGGAGGTTTTCCAGCCGCACACAGTCTGTCGAGCTCCTTGTCTCTGTGTGCTGCGTGGTTTAATTGACTAACCAGCTGTGAAACACCATCCTGACTGATGGGCTCTAATCAATACCCCGCTACAAGCTGGGCTGTGCTTTGCCACCAGACGTGGGACTGACTCGCTCTCCCTTTCCCCTGCAGACCAGCCTGACGCTGGATGAGCGGTTCTCTGGTCTGAGGAATAAGAGGCGCTTTACAGCAGCCAGGAGCGCCGGACGGACGGTCACCATGCCTTAGGACGGCGTGCTCGTCACAGGGACTGCCCCCAACAGTCCAGGCCCTGGCAGGGGCTCAATAAAAGTCTCTAGATTCCCTTTGAGATAGCTGGTTTGGCAATGTGCCGTCTCCTTCCTTACACCCACAGTGAATGAGCGATGGAGGGCAGGGACGAGGCAGGATGAGAGTTGGGGCCGGAGCACAGGGCAGGTGGGACGTGAGTGGGGTGGTGGAGGTGTATGAGCAGAGGTGGATTTGCTGGGAGAGCTCTGCTGGGGAGCCCTAGGGCTGGCACTATCCCTGTCCTTCTGCCAGGGCACCCTGTGCTGACCAGGGTGACTCTTGCAAGTGGGAGGGGGTGCCAGTTCCAGACCATACCCATGGAGCCTTCCCTGTGTTGTTCCGTGGGTGTGACAGGGTTGAGGATGCTGTGCCCGCCCACACGGGAGAAAGGGAGCAGAGCATGTGTGGATCTGAGGGATGTGCCCCAGCAGTGGCACCAGTGGGGATGCTCCAGCTGCCTGCAATCCCCAGCATCCACCCAGCTGCCCCATTTGTTGTGCTTGCAGGCATCCCTGCCCAGAGGTTTGCAGTGTAAGACCCTCCACCCTGAAGATGTCTCCCTGACAGTCAGGCCTGAGCACCTTGCATTTCTCTGTGGGTTGCTGTGCTGCTCTGACTGCTGCTGCTGGCCCAGTTGTGAGCACGGGGTGAGGTGTGCCGTGCCTGCTGCTGCAGTGACTGTCCTGAGCACAGAGCACAGACAGGCTGCCCCAGCCCAAATCAGGTTTTCCAGTGCTGCAGTCATTCTGCATTAGGATTTCTGTAGTTGCAGCTCCACCCATGCTCAAAGCACTGGCATAATCAAAGGAGCAGCAGCACTCTGATAAACTCTGAGGTGTCAGTGAGCTGGGTTTAGACATTTGTTAACAAAGCCCTGCACCAACCGAGTAACTGATCCATTCTCCACCCACTGCTGGAACCCAGCACTGAAAGCGCTGGACACAGCCTGTTACTGGGCTCTAAGCTGTACTTATAAAAGGAAATATTTGATAGACTGCATTACATTTTACACTGAGCATCTTTAACAAGAGACTGGACTTGGCACTGGTTTTACAGGAATGTGTGAAATGTTGTTAGTTGACAAAGCAGTGATGTACGAGTCCAGTGCACTGAATAAAAACTAACTTGTCAAATGTCACCTCCAGTTATTTCCCTTCCTTCAACAGGCTTTTGGTGCAAGTTCAGCCTCTCAGAGTGACACTGCAGGGCACAGTGTGTGCAGCTGCATGGGCTGGTGCTTTGGGGGAACCTGTGGTCCCCATCAGTGCCCACCAACAGGCACTGCCACCAGTGGGGCACTGGCCTGGCCATGCAGGCACTTTGCTGCTTGCAAAGCTGGCTCCAGAGCAGTGAGAGGTGTTCAGTACATATTTTGTAAAATCTTTGCTGTGATCTCTTTTTCTTTGAACACTATTGGCAAAATTATCAGAGCTCTCCTGGTTCTCAGTGTGCTCAAAACGCAACAAACACAGCCCGACTCCCAGGTTAATGAGCTCTGGAGGAGATCTCAGCCCTGCATGCAAACAATCTGTGTGTCATGGAAGCTGACAAGAAACACAGTCACAAATGGCAGTACCCCTGAGTGCAGTGGCTATAAATATGGCCAAAAGCTGTTAGACTCGTTAGGAAAACCTGAGCACTTGCTCAACCAGGTTGTAAAGGGCTGCAGCAGTTCAGTCCTCAAAGAACAGCTGTGTTCAGCACCCTCTCACTGTTCAGAGCACACCCTGATCTCTGAAGAGATATTTTTCAACAATCTGTACCTTACCATTTTTTAAGCACTCCTTAAATTAAAATTGAGGCCTCCAGTGATAAAAACTCCACTTTTTTCCTAGTTTGATTCCCCTGCAGGGCTGGGTGACTTTGCAACGCAGCAGAAGACGGAACAGGCTTTGCACTGAATTTGTAGGTAGTAAAAGCGTAACAATCACGCTAAAAACACACTGGGAGAGGGCACAGCATCAGGCATAAAACACCCCCTTTCTGCCACAGCACTGAACCCACAGAATAGTTGTCTCCAACAGCATTATTCCTGCTGTCAAACACAGGGTGAGCTGTGCAGGGGGCCGGGAGAGGATGGCATTGGTGTCTCAGCTGTACCCAATGTTCCTGTGAGCGTGGGGGGAGCCTGTCCATAAATACACTGATTTTGAGGAAACTGGCCAAGGGTAAGACCAGTTGCAGTTACTTCTACAAAACCACGGGCCAGGTATTTTGCTGGGCTAATATCCAGTGTGAAGTCAGGCAAGCTGCAAACGTGTTCAGACGCTGGGGTTACATCCTCCTGTCCCTCAGTACTGATCAGAATTTATGACTGGGGTCAGGAGGCATCATTCCAAGTTGGTCCAATGGTTTTTTGTGGTCTGCAGTCTTCTAACACCTCCCTGTATTCCTTCTCCATGTCCATGTGGGCAGCCCATTACCCACTCCTTCAGCTTGGTCCAGCCTTGGGACCCTCCAGGGTCTCAACCCATACCTGAAGGTATCCAGTCTTTCCATGTGTGGGTGATGAAGGGGCAAACAGGAATCCTCTCTTAGAGAAATGAATGTAAACATTAAATGATTGTTAAGAAATTGAACTGTGGTAATTCCCAAATAAGCCACGAGATGGCAAGTTATGATTGCATTTGGCACCTTGTACTCCTCTCACAACAGCAACAAGGAACCAAACAGGAAAAATCAAATTCCAGTCACTGGGATGGGGAAGGTACGTTTTCAAGAACCATTTATGAAACCTAAAGTTCCTTTTCTCTGCCTTTAAATTTGCTGGAGTTCTCTGACATACAAAGGGTTATTTTCCTCAATAGTTTCTGGGTTTTTTGTTTGTTTTAAATAGCAAAAATAAAATTGCCAAATTAGCAGAAGTTCTTAGTTTACACCCAGCCAGCTGCAAAGCACTTCCAGCTTTCCAAAATTGTCTTCTAATTCCCTCAGTCCAAAAGAAATACTGTGGAAAAGGGTAAGTGCTACATTCTTCTTTAATAAAACAGAAAAAATGGCCTCTGTTTTATGAGCACATAATTTAAAAATTATGCTCCTGAATTCCTTTGTTCAAAAGTAAAGTTAAAGGAAAGACACCTTTCCAACAGTTTGAGAAAGGAAACAATACCCTTTCAGCCTAAAGACACCCTTTGAATGTCTGAACTATGAAGAAAATCCCTTTTGGAAGATGAATTCTTTCTGCCATTCTGGTTGCAAACAAACACACCAGCTAATGTTTTTCATTTCTTCTCCTAAAACTTTATTTGTCTCTGTGATACTGTTAAAAATGCAGGAAGACTGACGGAGAGAGGTGGTGATAGATGCTAATCAACCACTAGGTTGTCCTGCATGAAATAAATCCAAACTATGTGCTTTGCTACCACGTGGGTGCTAAAACAGGTACAGTTACTGTCTATGCTAAGGTGATAGTCTGACTCAGATCACTGACTTACTATTTATTTGCTTTCTCACATTACAAAAATCTTATGGCATTGCTCGTGGTTTCAAGACAAGTCAAATCCTTCACCCGTGGGATGGAAGCAGCTGTACTGTTCTGTTTCAAAGATGTGCAAATACCACTTTGAGAGGCGAGGCAAGGGAGGAGAGAATGCATGTGAAAACTTGGAAGGAGCAAGTGTCCAGGTTAGGAATCAAGAGTGAAACCCTGGTTACATTAAAACCCCAGGGCTGCTTTCAATTCTGTGGATTTCCAGATCTCCTTTGCCTGTAGTGTGAATGTCCTCTCTCAACGTTTATCCCTGCCCATGTTTGCTGCTTTCTCCTCGGGTTAAATCTTCGCACTTCATCTTGTCTGTTTGGATTCATTAGCATTTAACAATGAGAAATCTCCTCAAACTGCTGGAACCAAGCTCCTCTAGCAAGGAATAACATTTTCTACACTCTGTGAATTTGAGTGACAAGACTGTATCACGGTACAGTGCATCTATTCATGAACATTTACATCATTTACATCCAACCCTTCATCTTTCAGCAGCAGTTAACTGACTCAGTGACTAAACAGCAATGCAAAACCTCTGTGACAGTGACAAGTGGTGATAACCAGCCTGCTGACAGCCTTTTCCACGTGCCCTGCTGTGCTTGCTTAAAGAACACCAAGAGCAATGCTACGTCTTCAATACAGCTTCATTGCTGCTGGCTTACCTCAGGTAGACCTTGAAGGTCAAAGAGAAAGTTTTTGGAATAATAGGGGTGTCTCTCTGGCTTTATTCAAGTCCTTAACTGTCAAGTGAACTTCAACAGAAGCAGGATTTTATTAAGGGCTTCACTTCAAATGTCTTAAAACATCAGCTACTCACAGGAAGTTGAGCTGTTGGTGGTGTGTCTTGTTTCCTGTGAAAAAAATAGGATGAATTAGGAGAGTATGTGCTCTAAATTGCTAAAAAAGATGAAATTATATACTTGTTCATCATTTGCCAACTCCTTGGTTCCTTGTACCCTGGTTTTTCTTTACAGCAAGAACTGCTTCACTTTTGTGTGTTTGTGTACATATCCATTCACAGAAATCAACATACACAAGGCTTGTTTTCCCCAGAGACCTGAACAAGGTGCAGTTGGGTTCAGTTAACAAGTTCTCTCTGCTCAAACACTGCTCTGAAACGTGCCAAAAGCAGCTTTGATCCTGACAGCTGCCAGGACAGCGGGGAAAACCCAGTCCAAAGGGAATAAAGCTGCCTGTGGTGTGCTCTTCCAAAACCATGGTCCAACACCAAAGCTTAGCAAGGGGATCCTTCCCCCAAATATGTGGTGTATATTTGAAGACTTGACAATGGCACCACTGCTGTCAAACACCAGGAACTCTCACCCTGTAAGTACAGCCTTGGCTCAAGTATCTGCTGCCTTTTCTATTGTCACCACAAAGGATAAACTCTGCCAAAAGTGGCAGGTCCACATCTCACTGGATGTGTGCTGGGCTCAGGTTAATGTAGGACTTGAGCTGGCCAAGAGGGTTTACATGTACTTAATGTGCACATCTATTACCCTTCTGGTTTAAGATGTGTGCAAATTATTCAGGGGACTAACATTAAAAATAAAATAGTCGTGATTAATTTTCCACAGTGATCTATTTGGCTTATATTACTTGTATCAAATATGCAGTTCAAGCTTCGCTTGCCTGTGCTCGCTTGAAAACAAAGCAATAAAGTCAAGTGCAGTTTACTGTCAAAGCTGTCTATATATGAAACAAAATCAGCAGGAAGAAAAAGGTCTGAATCATGAATATCTGGAAAATATCAGAAAATAACTGGAGCACAGCTGTCTGAACAACAAACAGATGGCTAGCAAGAATGGAATTATTTATCAATAAACTGATAAGCAACTACAATGAGGGCTGAGAATCTACATATGCCCAGTTTTGCACAAAGGATTCACATCCTCCAATTAATTCAACAAATAAGCAAGCATAGGGTTTTTTGGCTTAAAACAACTTATTATTTTCTTCTTAGATTAAAATCAATGGAAAAATTTTAATAAAGTCTGATTTCTTAGCCTATACTCATACCACTGTAGAAAATGCAATTCATTATTTATTATTATAAAAGCAAACAAGCTGGAAACTTCTGTGAGATAAGAATAGGAATTACAAAAATAAAGCTGAAGTTTATATGACATGTGCATTGAAAGTCAAGAATATATCATGACAGATTTAAGAATATATAATGACAGATTTATATATCAAGAAAATTACTCCCATATCCTACTCAGTGATTACAGTGAGAAAGGTAAAACACGTCTAACAACTTGTTGCCTTATAAACATGTTTTATATTTAAAATACTCCATACTCTTCCAATTTTTGAATTATTCATTAGTAGTTCTATTTAGTTACAAGAAACAAAAACTTAATTTTAATGTACGGATGGCATTACATTAACTTTAGTTACATTTAAGCCTCTTGTAAGTAAAGACATTTAATCCCAAATGCTAAGAAAAAGTCTCTCGAGACCATTAACTTGAAAATTTGTTTACAACTTTTGAATAGGATTTGAGGATGCTAACTTTCAACCCTGAAAAAGCCACCTCACTATTTATTTAAATTAAACTTTCACGGATTTAAAATCCAATTTAAATATTCATGACAAATATGCTTCTTATTTAGGGAGAAATGCATGCATTAGAAAGCATACTGATTAAACTCAATGTAGTTTTAATGGAAACAGGTAAACTCTTGATTAGTGGCCAGTAAAAATCTGGTTTAATTTACATAAACCCACATCTTCTCTTTGAACCCAAGGTCTGCCTCATTTAACTTTGTGTCGCTTGGCATAAATAATTTTAGTATTGTTATACCACTGCTAAGTTTTAGCATCAGATATCAACCTCTTATTTAATATGTAAGATTCAAAATTCAGCAATGAGACAAATCTTCCATTTTGACAGGAATCAATATCTAATTTACCTTAGCAGTACTTCAGAAGCAGAATTCATTGGAAGTTATCACTAGAGTGGGTATCTGTGCTGGCTCATTCACAGCTTATAATTCAAAAATCCATTTTAAAGACACGTTGTCCAGCACAAAATATTACACACAAATGAGCTTGTTACCGTCAACACTTTCCTTGAAACAACACGAATATTTTTCATTAGCATCTCTCATCTCTGAGAGATCATCTTGTCTGTGCATTAATTACCCTGCCCTTTGTGCAAATGGATTTAGTTCCCATGAGCTCTGGGGCAGGGAATGCACACTTTTTCACTCAGATAATTTAGCAACTACAGCATGACACTGCAGTGTAAATAAAAGTGGGATAGCATTTTTATTACGGGCACACCCAAGAACACACATGACTTTTCAAAATCCTCGGTGCTGTAAACTTGCAGGGGATACTCAAGTCTGACATTCCCTGCCTCCTAGAGGGTCACACGTTCAGTTTGAAACAAGACATCAAAGAATGGGAGAAAAGTTTGTTGTTGTCTTGTGGCTTTTTGCAAGACAGATCATCAGATATTGGCATGTACTCCAACAGCTTGCTATTTAACCCAAGTGACAAGGCTTTGCCTCCTTTGCACTCAACTTAATACACTAAAAATTAGTGATTTACAGGTAAGTGTAGAGAACTGAAGGGTTTTGTCTAAAGGATTTGAAATTTCAGATTTCCAGAGCTTGTCACAATTCTGAACTGGGGTTAATTTTTCATTTCCTAGATCAAAACTTAAAAACTATAAAAGCTTAATGGAAAAACTGTTTCAATTCCTAATAGACATTTCTGTTTGTTTCACTAGAGTGTGAAAATAAGATGTATTACTCAGATATCAGCATTTAAAGATCTAATGATTTGTTATGTCTTGTTTTATCCACGCTTCCTTAAGTTGTTTGACTGCATTTAACCATGGAAAAATCTATCTGTAACTTCCAAGGAGATTATGAACTTCTTAGTAGATTTTTGCTATTAACTATCATCAGTTATTTCAAATGTAAATCCCAGTGATGCAATCTCAGCTAAAATAAAATAAGCTTGTCTCCACATATCAATCCTATCAATACCCAGAGAGAAATGTACAGATTTTCTATATTTGATGCTTGGGTATGTTTTCTCTTGAAGTTATAAAATCATAACCAGTACAAGCCACAAGGTGACACTTTAGGACTACTGGAAGGAGATTATCATCTTGGCAAAATAAATAATTTTGACACTGGAATGAACTGGGCCAATTATTAAGTACACAGCAAGTGTGAAATTGGCCTCGGTCTTTTCTGAAGGGGATTGATTGCCTGGCTGCTAAGAGGCAGGCAGCCAAGTGCTGTATTGACCCACAAGAAGAAGAAAGGAACTCAGAAAATTTTTATTGAGGGGTCTACCTTCCTGTTCTCAAAGCCATAAACCAATTTTATTTATGGAGATGAAAAGCAAATCAGAAGAGCATGCATAACTTGAAAGGCTTGCATTTTCAAGGAGAGCACCCCCAAAACTTGGCACTTTGGGAAGTGGCAACATGAGATAGATGTGTGTGTAGCTGGAAATACACCATACATTCAGCAAGTCTATAGAGCACTGACACTTGTTTCAGCAACTGTTCTCTAATATGCTGCAAGTGAAAGAAACTGGGTTAGAAGACATCATTTTACAGTGTGCTCAGTGGACAGCCCTGCCACAAGCTGCACAGTCAGTGCTGGGTTCTAACAGCAAAGTTGTTAGAAAATTCTTATTCAACACTAACCAGTCTTTCTAGAGAGACACCAATTCTTAGCAAATCCTTGATGTAATTTGATTAAAACCCCAACATTTCCATAACAGATAGTGCCATAAATATAAAGCACAAAAATATACACGTTTCAGAACAAGGAAAAAAAAAAACCCACCTGAGAACACAACTCTGATTCTTTTTTCATGTCTCTTCCAGTGCCTGCCCCTCCTCTGCCCCTCCTGAGGAAGTTGTAACTGCAGTCAGGTCTCCCCTCAGTCTCCTCCAGCTGAACACACCAAGTGCCCTCAGTGTCCTCACACGGCTTCCCCTCAAGGCCCTTCACCACCTTCATTGCCCTCCTTTGGACATTCTCTAACAGCTCCCACAAACTGAGCTGGAGTTCACCTGTCACTGCTCTGTCAGGTCATGCTGGAGCACAGTTTTTGCTTGCCTGAGTTGAAAAAGTCAATTTAGTTGACGAGTGAGTGACCCCATGTAGCCCCTTGAAGAAGGGACAGGTGGACATCATTTTCCTGTTTGTTCATCTCTTGCTTTCAGATTGATTTGCTGAGACAGGTAAAGAGATAAAAGGGCTTAGGACTTTCTTGGGCATTATTGTACTGTGTTAAAAAGCACAGTGCAAACCTATTTTTCCTGAAGTGCCAGCACCTGTAAGACAATGGTGTGTAAAGGAAGAAGTTGATACTTCACTTTCTAAAATTCTGGGCATTCATAGAAAAGCAAAAGCAAACAAGACAAACAGTGAGTTTCTTGGATATGGAGAAAAGCCTAAAACGTAGCAATACCATTTATTCTTTGTAAATTTGACAGAGATTCATGGATTTTAAACTACTTTTTTTTTTTTTTTTTGCTGTTAGTTTTAGCGCATCCTTGTCTACTAGAAAAGTTTCCTTTCCCTACTGATTTTACCATTTTCCATTCAACAGCTTTTTCCTCCCATTTCCTACAGGGAATAGGCTATCATGGCAGACTTTGGTTTATTTGTTTATGCACCTTTGTATTATTAATAAGCCCTGGGAAGAGGGTGTGTTACTTAAGCTCCCTCTGCTGGCTCTCCAACAGCAGAAACACAGGTTTTTCTCTCCCATTCCCTTTTTATTAGGCTTAGATATTTAGGTCTTCACTAAGACTTTGCAGATTGAGTTGAATTCCTGTGAATTCTGTTCCAGGATGTTAAGGATATTACTTCTCCCCCAGGAAAATTTAAGACTCTTTTAAAAATAAAATAAAATTGTACAACCTGCAAATTAACAAACAGGAATATAATTTAACATTCCTCATGATTCACAGTTTCATCACCGGATTTATATTAGCTTTGCACCTGAACTGAAACTATTTGGAATAATTCAGAGCATATTGTTGAAGCATGATTACTAAGGATATGACAAAAAAGCACCTTGAAGGTCCCTGCAAAATCCAAGAAGGGTTAAACAGACACATTGAAAAAAAATAAGAATGTAGAAGAGATTAAAATCCATAGAAAATAAAGAATGTTATTATTTTGGCATTTGGTTTTCATTTAAGTTCATGAAAAGGACTGCTTGAAGACTTACTCTCTTGAAGAAAAGAGAAACATTCCCAGTTTGTTTCTGTCATCAGTAAATAATCTTTTAAGTGTTCTCTGAAATATTTTCCCTCTCCAGGAGTTAAATCCCAGTTGCTTTGCTAGAAGGATAAAGAATAGGCAGAGGGTTCATAGTGCTCTTCCCCTACTGCAGACAGACATCCCATCTCTCAACTCTTCCCTGCCTCTTTTCCCCTTCTCCTAAAGAGCTGTTTATACACTGTAAGCTATTTAGGGCTAAACTCATCACATGGCCAAAACCAGTGGAAGTTTTCCCATGTATTCAAAGGCTGTCTAAAGGTTTAATTTGGATGGTGAACTGGTTCCTTCAGGTGTGCCAGTCAGGGTTGGGCACCCAAGGAGTGGGCTACTCTGTGTGCTAAACTAATGCTATTTCCCAACCATGCAGGTCAATTTTTCATTATATGACACTTGCACATAAAAAGTTCTTATTAATACACCTGTGTTTTAACACAATCATAGTATAAAATATTTGAAAAATAATAGTCAAATTATTGTGTGGATCATCACAGAAGGCAGGGATGCACTGGGAAGAGCAGGACAGCCTTGGCTTCAGGGCCTTCTGACATCAAGAGCTCTGATCTTACTGCACTGCTTTTTAGAATTCCCACATCCCTGTTTTTAACCACAGTAAACAGTTGCTGAAGCCTTAATGAACCATATGTTCAGGATGGCAAATGCTCCACTCTAAGAAAAGCCATAAATTCATTTGCATTTTTCAAAACTCCCCAATCAGTTCATTCTTCACTGTAAATTGTCGGATGTAAATGTCTCCTTCCAAGAATATAAATGAAATTTGTGTTTTATTGTACATTTCGTGCTGATGCACATAATGGAACTCACATCACTTGAAGCACCTCAAGGTTTACTCTGGGCTGGAATCATGACTGGTGGCTCCAGGCAATTCCAGATCAATAATTGTATCGTTCCTTGCACTTCCATAAAAGCCTCTTTCTGTCATACACGTATGACTGTCATGTTTTTTCCAGCACAAACTCAATACTGAATTTCTTCCTCAACAAAAACTTTCCTCTGTTTCGCTGCTGTATTTAGAAATAACGACACAGAATCAAAAGGAATATTGTTTCAGACTAAGAATCTGGAATATTTGGCATATCAGAATACTTTTAACCATGTCCATGAGCATGGTGAGTATTCATCAGTATCTTATACTATTTCAGAGGGAGCACAAGCAGTTTAAGAGGCAATGCCAGTGATAACCTCTTTGTTTTCATTTATGTTGAATGTTCCTTTCTAATTTATCCTGTGAACTCTTCAGAGTAGGTACAATCTCTTAATCCATCTGTACAGTGCCTAGCACACTGCAGATTAGTGCCTAAAGTGCCTAAATAGTGATGATTTCCAGTGGTTGCTGTCTATCAGAATCCATTTTAAGGCTTCCAGCAGAGGTCACAATTGCTCAGTGGTTCCCAGGAATTCTTCTCTGTACAGAAAACTAATTTCTGAAATCAAAGCTAGAAGACTTCACTGCATAACTGAGACTTTGCTGCAACCAAACGTGCATTAGATTATTTATTGGTAAGGGAAAAAAAGATGTAGCTAATTAACAATTGCCTCATATTTTGGAAAGCTAATGAAGTAGCTTTGGTCTCTTACAAAAATAATTTGCCATAAAAGATGAAGTCTCTGAACTAAAGCAAACCATTTAGTAGATTAACTGCATATCAGTAGTAATTTGCTTATGAAAAGGATACTCCTCATTAGAGAGGATGACTTTCATTCATAAAAAGTTAAAGGTTTCACTATTGCCAACAAAAAAACCCCTTATTGTTTGAACTCTGGATTTTCATATTTGCTAACAGCATTTTCTGGATTCCTGTATTGTATCACAGGCCTGTTTGGATTTATACAAAGTTAGGAGACTCACTATTACTGGAAGAGAAAGGTAATTATTTCTGTAGTAGAAAGAAAGAAAAAAAGAAAAAAAAGACCAAAATTACAAAGTGAAATCATAAAATAGCATCAGGCTTTTTTTAAAGTTAAAAAACCAAACCAAACCAATACAGATTAATGGGATTCTAGCTGAGTCAGTGAAGGTGTTGGGCTAAAGCAAGATGAGAAGGAAAAGCATCTGGTTGAGGAGTCTCAGGGAGTAAAATGGGGAATTGAAATGAAGGACAAAAAAAAAGTGAAGTAACATGAATTGGACTAATAGTGCTGTAAGTCACAAAATATCCATCCTGACAGTCTCTGCCGGTTGTGTCTCCTCAACTTGACCCGTTCCACTTCCTTCTGCTCTGGAATCCTCAGAGTAGCTGTGGCCCAAGGCTGTTTGCATCTCCCCCTCTGCAGACAAGTTTGTGTTCTTCCCATCCCTTCTTTTGTTGCCTGATTCTTATGACAGTGACTTTTTCTCCCACCTTCTTCTAACTCTTGTACTGATCTCCCAATTCTCTTAAGTGAAGCTCCTCTACTTTTCCTAAGTTCCCAAATTCTGTGGGCAATCTGCTGAATGCCTGTTTATTTTCATTTGGTTTGATCTCCTGTTTCTTCTTTCTCTATTCATCAATGCTTTGGGACATCAGTGGTCATCCTTTAAAACTCTCAATCTCCTTCTCCTGCTATTTTACACTTGATTCTCAGCCCTGTGTCAAGGCTGTTGCTCACTGTAGATTTAGCCATTCATGCAGCTGTTGCATCAGTAAAGGCTTTGCTCTGATTGTCCCTCTCCATTGTCTCTGACCACCATCACTGCTGCTTTCTGTCATCCTTCTGCCTTTCTCTTCTTGATTTCCTCACACAACAATAGTTTCCACTCCAGCTAACTTTGTGGCTTTGCCATTCCCACCTCTCTCTCTCTCTCTCTCTCTCTCTCTCTCCTGTTTTTAATGATCTGTTCAGTCCTTGAAATACAGTTTTAAATTTCAGTTATGCACAACTCTAAGGAAAACAGCAATGCAGATGTTTCTGTTCTCAGTGTGTGACAGTCCCCATTACAGCAGCAGCAATAAGAAAGACAGGGGGATACAGTCCTTGAGTGAAAGGTCACTGGAAAGTAATGAGAGCTATGGAAGCTTCAAAAAAACCCTGCTTTCCTGCATTTCATTTTCAAAACAGTTGAAGAATTTGAGTGAATCAAATGTGTAGAATAACTAGGTGATGAAATTCATACCACCAAAGGTAATTCCTTTCTTCACAACCACAAGGAAAGCTTCAATTTTAATCCTGACCGGCAACAAAGTGGGTTTGTTTGTGGGTTTGCTTTTTTTTCTTTTACATTTGCAAGGATGATGAATAATTATGTGCATACCTGCCAGAGCAAAGTTAAAGTATCTGCCAAGCTCTTTTTGATACTACAATGCATTGGGGAAAAATAAAGTCTAGCCACATTTTATTATGCATTTATTTATCAAAAATCTGTCATGCACATCTACTCTACCAGATTGCAGACTTAAAAGGTAAGAACAAAGGCTGTTTGTTTTGGGTAAAGTAATCTGCAGACTAACTCTATTGCTGTACTTAGAAAAGACTTACATCCTCTGCAAGGGCAAGGGGAAAAAACAAACCATCAACTCTGAGAGAACGAGATTTATTTAGCATTTTAAAGTTTCTTGAATGAAGTTTACAAAGTGATTCAGTCCACTATTATTTATTTAGTCCTCTCCCAAGGGCTATCAGTTATAGGAAGCTGCATAAAACTGTTTGGATTTTTCTTCCTTTATGGATTGCTATTTGAAGTGTCTACAGAAACTTCACTTGTTCAGGTATTAATTCAATGAAAGCAGAGATAAAGCCCAAATCAAACTAACCACTAACAGATTCCTGAGTCTATAAAGGACTATAAAAAATTTAGGAGAAAATGCTGAAAACCACCCTGGGATAAACAACTCACTGACCAGTGCCTAGCTGCAATTTTGAGGACAGTTCTTATGGAGCTGGATACTGAAGGTAACAGAACTGATAGAATTCATCAAGTTTTTGATCACCTTTATTTATTTCTGCTTGCATTTTTATTTCATAGAGAGCATTATATCCATCTTGGAAAACTTCCACTATATTAACCCTCACACACTGATGACTCTAATCCTTTCCTGATAGATGAGCCAGAAAATCAGGCAAAACTCATTTGGAGCTGATGATAAATGTTACTATACTGATCATGAATGGCAATCTTCATACAGGTCCTAAAAGCAACACAGGACTTGGAGAAAACCCTTCTGCCACAAAATCTCCTTGTCCAGTTCAAGAACAACAGCATATACAAAAAAATGGCAAGTTATTCCTTGCAGGAGTTATTCTGCATAATAAATGAAAAATATTGTTTTTCTGGGAAAACTATCCTAATGCTAACTTGAAATGTTAACCATAAATGCCTCAGTCTGTTCATATCTATCACTGGAGTGAAGACACAGGAGTCTTCACTGGAACACAAGGGTTCCAGTGCTCTGATGGTGCAAGAGTTCTGACTGGAGAATGACATGTAAAAATAGAATTTGGACAAGATCTCACATCTTCTCCCTTGAGGTCTCCCTCTCCTCCTTGCTTCCCCCAGCAGTGCAGCTTAACAGCTCTTCTATTTAGAAGCACCAAGTATCCTCAGGCTAAGAAATGCCTCAGCAGGAAGTTCTTAGCCTTCAGTACAAAGCTGTTGCTTTGAGGTGTGGGCCTGTACATCAGTTCATCTAAAAAAAAAGTAGATTTTTGGTTTGTGCAAGTGCAAGGTTCTGTCTGTGATGCAAGACCCAGGGAGAGATAGGTAACAATAATGAAAACAGAGGAATGAGATTCCTCAGGCATTCCTCACTGACAGAATATATCCACACAGGGCTATATTTGGATGGGTGATTGTAGCCCAGGCTGTATCTCTCTGAAGCTTCATCTGAGGGAATCCAGTTGCTGCAAACACTGATACAGATTCTCAAATTCAAGCAAGCACAGAGAGCTCTATTTAGCAAGAACAGCAGCAGCAGAGGGAGAGGGAACAACTGCACATTCACACATCGAGTAATTCATGACCTTCAGATGCACAGATTTTGATCTAGAAAAGAATGTAAGAAAGTGAATGGATAGAATACAGGTGCTGCTTATCTCTCAAGCTTAGAAGAAGATATCTTGCTCTCAGGTGGCTCCAGGCACTGCTGGCCCCGCTATTTTGAGCTGCTAAAGAAAACCCAACCGAGAGAATATGAGGTCTCAGTAGAAGAAAACCCTAAACCAAAAATCAGATGTAGAGGAAGAAAGAATAAACAAGTGCCTGCAGCAGCCTAGGCACAGATTAAAGGAAGTGTTACCACCAGGATAGATCATTCTGCAGTGAATGCTCTCACCAGCACATACCTCACAGAGGCTGCTCATTTCCCAGTCCTGAGAAATAATTCTGTGTGGCTTTCAGCTGTAGCAAGAATTACTGGTTAATCTCTCTGACAGACAGTCTAGATAGCCACGATTATCCAAATTAACTACCCAAGCCTGCTGTCTGAAAACATCTATTATTGGAACTTAGAACTGGAGAGCTTATTTCTCACAAGGTATTAGGACTGCAAGTGCATCTGCAGTGTATGTTTGTGAGATAGGCTAAAAAAAGGCTTGTTACTCATTGCACACAGAAGAAATACAGCTGAGTGGGGAAAAAAGAATCATTTCATCCCAGTGCCAAACCCCACATTCCTATTGATTTTTTCAAATGGTGACACTTAGTTTAATTTTATAATTAAAAAGGGAAAAGTCCATTTAAAATAAGAGATAAATCATAGTAATTCAAGGCCAAATGTTGAAAATTTGCTTCTAATTTTCACCTTCAGTTTAACATTCATTATCAATTATGGTGGAATTGATTGAGTGATTATACTTTGAAGCCAGGCTGCCAAATTCTACCCATTGCTTACGGTCAGAACTGGAGGCATGATGAGGAGCTGGAACACTTAGCCCTGCATGTTTATTATGTTTAAATACATTCTTGTGCAGTGGTGTCAATACACATATAGTTTGATAAATTTTGGGGAAAAAAGCAAAAACATTATTTCAGTTTAAATTTAAAAAAAAAAAGAAAAAGAAAAAGAAAAAGAAAAAGGAAAAGAAAAAGAAAAAGAAAAAGAAAAAGAAAAAGAAAAAGAAAGAAAAAGAAAAAGAAAAAGAAAAAGAAAAAGAAAAAGAAAAAGAAAAAGAAAAAGAAAAAGAAAAAGAAAAAGAGATAAGACAGACTTAAATGGACAGTTACACCTTATTTTCAGCTTCAATATCATGCTAAGACTCTCTGTTGAAGAAAACATCTTCCTATATCAGGCTACTTATCCATCAGGCTGGAATAACCCTGATAATGTCTTTATGAGGAAAGCTGAAGACTGTCTGTGTAGCAAGACTTAACAAGGCTATGGGTATTATAGCAGGGTGTAAGGGTAGATTGGTCTATCTGGAACCAAAGACAGACAGAACTAATGAGAATATTGCTGTGCAAAAAATTATCTTTATCAGACTTCAATTTTAAAAACATTTAAGCAATAAAAGGATCTTCCTTGTTCATCCTAAATGTCCTCTTTATATTGTGGCCAAACAAAAGAAAGCTTTCCATTTTAGAAACATCTTTAGAAACATCTAACAATTAATTTTTTTTTAAATGCACCAAAAGAAAAAAAGTACAGAGTACAGTGAAAGAAAAACATTATATAAACAAACATTGCAAAACATGACATCTCATAATAGAAGACCTTCTGTTAACTTAAAGAGTATAAACTTAAAAGCCAGAGGAAGCTTTTAAAAGGTTCATTTAAAAAATATATTTAGAATACTTCAATAATGCTACCACCTGAATACTAATCAGAGATGAGGGCTAAAAGCTTGTACAAAAAAAGGTATGTTTACTAAATGGATACATTGATCACTGAACTTTACACAGCATTAAATTTTAATGACCTTCAATGATTTGAGAAGCCTTAGTTGTTTAGGTAAGAATTCTAAAAAAACCCATGGATTTCCATTTACAGACTGCTTATCTCTTTGTAAACAACAACATATTAAAAAGAAATCGAACAAACCCAGAAAAAAACCTGCCTCTGATGGACAATAATGACCATCTTGTGTAAGGCAGTAAATGCATCAGAACCCAGGTGGTAAACTTTTTGTCTCCTGCTCTGTTGAGAGTGAAGGAATCAAAACATAATTTTAAAGGTGTCTGTTCCTCTCACACTTCATTTACAGCATGACTTGAAGGGCCTCATTAAGACTTACTGTCCAAACAGCAAACACTGAGCAACACTAAAATGCTTGGAGCCTCAGATGAGGACAGAGCAAACACAGACCAAAAGGAATGGTGAGGGCCAGAATAGTCACATCTCAACATCAGTCCAATTACCAACCCAAAAAACAACTCAAAATTTGCTGCAGGGAAATGTGGGTTCTGGATTTTTGGGGTGAATATTGCAAGACTTTACTCATTGAAAATGTGGAACTCTTTTTCCAGCATAGTCAGATATGGCCACATTCCTAATTCCCCCCAAACTCTCCCACAGCACTGAAGAACTTTTAAGTTTTAAGGATCCACCCCAGAGTAATGAGGGAACTGGGGAAAGAACCTGCCAAACCACAAGCTTAAGAATGCAGGAATATATTATATTCAATTTACATGTTAAAAAAAAAATCCAAACTACCCTTGTTACCTGCTGTTTTGGTACAGGAGAGTACTGAAAAATGTCAGCACACATGGAAATTTAGTTCTTAATGAGATTTTAATCTTATAGCATACCTCATAATAATGCATTTATTACTGATATAAAGGAATACACTAAAATGACTAAAATACTATCTTGTGTTTATACTGATCAGAAGTCCAAGGTACAGTTTTTGGAGTATAATGCAATTGCCTGCTACACCAGCATAACTAAAGGATTAAACAGTTAAAATTTCAGCAAACATGCCTACTGCTGGAAGTAAAAAGTGTATAAACTGACACAGACATTGTCCCATTAAAAGGAGACATGAGAAACTCTGCTGATACCTTACAGTTGTACAATATCAGAACACCCAAAGGCAAGACAAACACTGCTTTCAAACTGCTAGTGCCACAAAATCATGTTTCTGCTTAATGAGGAAAATAATACATGACTCATCAAGGATAATGGGAATATATTACAAATTCCAAAGCAAGACTTTATGCATCTCTGATCTCCAGATAATTTTTTTTTTAATTAAAGCAAGTAAAGTGAGAGCAAATAGAGCTATAAGGAACAATCATTGAATGAGAAATATGTCAGTCAGATAGTTCTGAGCACAATTACACCGGGATGAATTTGTCACATTATCTTGCCTTTTCTAAGATGCTAAAACGAGCCTTACCATCACACATGCAGAGAAGACTCTGAAAAAAGGCCTTGAGAACTTTAAATTCTTCCCAAATTGCATTAATAATAGGAGTTTCTCAAATATACCGAACAGCAAATAGAACTATTAATCTCAGTGGCCGACAGCATATATTTCACCCAGGATTTAACAGTGAGAGAGACAGGGCCACCTGGACTTGCTGTTCTAAGTGACCTTGCTGCTATTCTACATTTAACTGTGGGGAAAAATATTTATCTTGAAATAGCTGGCTTTTCTTTGGGAAAAAAAAAAAAAAAGCCTCAAGTTTTTTCAATAAGCGACCTCATAATAACCAATTAAATAAAGCAGTAAAGCTTTAGGCCCGTTCCGTTCGCTGCTCTCCTCAGAACAGCATAAAGTTCATCATGAGGGGGCTGAATTAGAAGTGTGGGCGACCTGACACCATCAAAGGCAAGAGGGAACAGTCAGATTCCATAAATGGACCTTCTTATCACAAGCAAAAGAACGCAGCACAGTTAAATTAACAACATAACCCCGAGCTGTTCTAGTCACACTCATCCTAGTCATGCTGCCCTTTTCCCAAGGGAGAGTTAAAAACACCATTTCTGCTGCAGTTACTCTCGTCACCGAGCAACCTGTGACATTCTGGTCAATGAATAGCAGAGATTTCAGCTCATCTGGTGTTATTTTTAATTATTTTGTTGTACCAGTTTCAGGCCAGCTTTTCGAGCATTTCCCTGTGCTTTAAGTACAAGCAGTATATTAACAGGGGTACGAGGAGGTCAAGTCATGTTAAGCTCTACAAAATGGAACAGCAGTTCAGAGGAAAGCAGCCAGAACTTACCTTGGTCTGCTTCAAATATCCTAATCATAAATATCATGTTAAGGCTCACTGCAAAACACTACTAGGATTTCAAATGGTGATCCTGTATTACAGTTCAGTAATACTTTGCTGTATTATAGACAGTCATGGGCAACAACACTTTTAGAAAGCCTTCTCTTAAAAACAAGTAGTTTCTTCCTCCCAAACTCGCTGCCCTGCAGTGACTCTCACTGTTCTGAAGTGCAGACTTCTAATTTCTAGCCAGTCCACACTTATCAACCTCTGGGCCAACATTTTTCCCTAAATTCCCTTCCATTCTCCTCTGCCCTTAAAGAATGACTATGTCTTCTGCCAAGACAAACCAACCTCTTCTTTAAAAAAACAAAATACACAACCCAGGACAGTCTCCTTACTCCTGAAAAATCTCATGAACTCTGTGTGCCTGTTTCATCCTTTATTCATCATTACCCAGCATGAGTGATTGGAACTTGCACAGTGTCCCAGATTAGATCAGTAATTTTCTGGTAATGTTCAGCTGTAACTCACCTTGTGCTTAAACAGTAGCAATAAATTCATACAGGATACTTCACAGAGTTTTTTCCAGCTATAGGCTGAGTAGGAATAAATTAAGGCTCACAACTCACATCCTGTATTGTAACTTATTTTTATGTTAATTACTAACCTCATAATAGCAGAACACTGCACTCAGTTTCTGTTTGATGTGAGGAAGACACATTTCAAAATCCTTCCTATGTATCAATGACATTGCTGGTATGAGGCTTCCAACTGATGGGGACATTTTGTTCTCAGTAACATTTGCATGAATTACTGAAGAAGACAAGAGCAGAACCTGTCCAGACAAACCTGTCTTGCATTTTTGCTGCGTGGTGCTGAAAAAGTTTTTTGACTAAAAAATTTAAAGCAATTTGTTAAATTAGTTGCACCATGAAATAAACCCATTATTTCATAAACATTTAGAACTAGAGCTGCTTGGGACACAACAAAAAAAAAAATGGAAAGGCCATTGGAATATGCTGATCAGCTGATGCCAAAATATTTCAGGGGTGTTATCTGTTCTGTTATTGGAAATATTTCTTGACCAAAAAAACTTTGCAGTGTCTGTGCCTGCAGCCTTCTGAAGTTAAACTCCCACTCTAGTTCAGAGAGAGACTGCACTGGGATACAGTCTTCTAAAGTAAACAGTGGGATACTGCCCCTTAACTAAAGGTAATATTAGCTGACTAGAAATTAAAGTATCAATATGGCATTTTCCTGCACGTTTGCTCTGCTTTGTAAAGTAAAAGCAATAGCTGCATTAAGCTGTTTAGAATGGAAGACCTCTTGCCTGTGTGATGTATTATGCAATGCATACAATGCTTGTCTCAGAATTAAAATGTGGGTGGAGGGTCAAAGTGAACAGAATATAAAATATAGACACTTCAATGAATCAGTGGAACAATACAGTTTAACTATATTCAAGGCACAGTGCAAGAGACTACTTTCTAAATTCCAGTTTTTACTGGCTTCAAAAAGAGAAAATCACAACTAGTAGAAAGACTGTGGTTCTCATACTAATGTGGAAACTGTGCTATTTTGGCTTTATGTAAAATAAGTGTAAATGTGCTCCTGAATATCTGCTGCAGTTGCATGGAAATGTCAGGGAAGAGTTCAGAGATGAAGCAGCGGCAGCAACATTTCCAAGCCCCAGTGTGTTTGTAGAGGGCATGGGAATAATTTCTCTGGATCACAACAAAAGCACCTCAAGGCTCAGTTAACACAGGAGTTTGAGTGAATCACATGCCAGGAATAATTTGAAATGTGGCTTCTGTCTTAATTCTCACAAAGGTAGAAACAGGTTTCTTTCTGTATGTAATAGTTGCATTTACTGTAGCTTGAAGCTCCATATGTTTGCCAATGACCTTTGAAAATGTAGGTTTCTTGCCTCACTGTTATCAGTCAAACAATGTATGTTGCTGTTTTAAGCCAATTTTATATATACAGAAATGCTTCCTGGATAAATGTTTACATTTGTAAATTTAAGCTTTGCTTTGGCAACCTGTTGCCTCTATAAGCTGAACATTCATGTTCCAAAGCATTTATACTAATAAAACTCAATACTTCAAGTAGTCACCCAATGCAAGCAAAAAAGAAATTGAGCACAACCAAATGCTACTTGTTATGGATGCAATTATTTTGTGTAATATTTTATAAGATCCAAGTAGCAATTACAAAACAAATAGCCTAAGGTACACTATTTACTGCAGTATTAAACTTACCTGTTTCAAGAGCATACACTGATCCCAGAAAACCTAGAGACACACGTATCCCAAAATACAAAAATACAATGTTCAAAAGCCCTGAAAACATGAGTTAGTTATTTGATTTTGGCCTTGTTTGGAGGTTGCACACTAGGTTAAAAGTGAGTGAAGGCAACATGTTATCCAGGGCTAAAGCAATGCTACTAGAGAGCTGTTTCTGAACCACGTGTTCTTAATCTCATTTAGCACTTTAGGAAGCCCCCTGAGTGAACAGAATTAAACCTTATAATACTATTCCTCTCTCCAACACGTCCCATAGTAACACTACTTTGCTATTTACTGTTCCCAGAAAATGAGATGTGAGCTGGTTGGGAGCAGCTCTGGTTGTGAGAGCGATTGTGAGGCTCCTGGTAAAACAACTAATTAACTGATAAACCACTGGTGAAGAAGTTTGGGCTGTTGGAACGCTTTGATATGGCCCATGACTGATTCGGAGGAGATATAGAATCACAGGATCAATAGGGTTGGAAAAGACCTCTGAGATCATCAAGTCCAACCCTTGATCCAACTCTGCCGTGGTTCCCATCCCACTGATGCCACATCCAGTCTCATCTTAAAAACCTCCAGGGACAGAGAATCCACCACCTCCCTGGGCAGCCCATTCCAGTGGCTGATGTAGACACTGGGATTTGCTGCTCTGAGCTGTTTCCAGAACTGTCTCCCAGGAGTGTTGAAGTGGTGCAAAGTAATTAATCTTATTTACCAGGGAAATTATGTGGATAAATAAATCCAACAACAGCATCAGGCAGGTCTGTGTTTATAGTATATAAAATATGAGAGCTGGGCTTTGGGCAGACAAAGTGAGGGAGGAGAGAAGTCATAGAATCGTAGAAACACAGAATATGCTGAGTTGGAAGGGACTCATCAGGATCATTGAGTCCAACTCCTGGCCCTGTGCAGGACACCCCAAGAATCCCACCCTGTTTCTGAATGCTCCTTGAATCCTGTAAGGCTTGAGGCTGTGACCAACCACCCTCTGGGGGAAAAATCTTTTCCTGGTATCCAACCTAAACCTAAACTAGACTTTTTGCACCACTTCACTCACACATGTGCAGCCCCTTTAGCCTTCCAGGCACTGGGAGGGGGGTATGAATATGAGTCTCAAGGAGGAGTGGGAAGTTACCTCAGGGCAGGGCTGCCCCTGATCTGAGAGCCCCCCTCTTCTAATCACTTTCCCGTCCAAACAGTCAGAATATCTGAGAAAAAACGTGCTTATGCCTTGTCCTCCACAGATACTAATGGAAAATTCATTATTCTGCTTTTGTTGTTAAGGATAAATACCATTGTATAACTTGCTTACTCTGAGCAAGGAAAAAAAAAATTGGGGTCATGCAGTCAGAAGAAAAACCCTTTAATCAGTAATTTAATGGCAAACAAAATGTACTTTACTGCAGGAAAAAGGAGAGATATTTTCCAATTCAAGGACAAAAGCATAAAAGTCATTAAGTAAGTACAGTCTGACTTAGGTTAGCTATGTGTAGGTTAGCTTTGTGTTAATATGAATAGCAGGTATAACACTAACAGTTTCAGTGATATCAGAAACATAATGTAGATGCACACAGATATGGACACAAAACCATCAGACCTCTGGCTCTCATTATGCTAAGCTCCCTCACCTGCCTCTCTGAATAGTGTGTGTGATTTTCTATTAAAAAAATAAGTGAGATTGCCTTATAGTTTGCAGACTTCTGCATTTTGAGCCACGACTGTTCAGCTTATTTTAGTGTTTGGGGGATTTTTTTTTTTTTTGATAATACCTTGTGTCTGTTATTTCAAGTAACCTTCTTGCACTGCTACAGGAAATAGACTTGACTGATTCCTGACTTCAGCGTCACCTTTTGAATCCCATAATCTTCTTCAATTACTCCTGCTGTGTCGGGTTATAAGTGGAGCTTGTCTTGCTTTGGTACTATGAGAAAAAAAACCAAAACAACAACATCATCATCATCAACAACAACAAATCCCCTCTGATTTTTTCAGCAGCATTGATGCTTTTTGTTCTCAGTGCAGTGTGAGGTGCATGGAGCGTGCTGGCAGTCCTTGTGAGAACTCTCAGATGGGGGTGCTGTCACAGCAGTTGGATTTTACGTGTTTTAATGGAATTTGCCAATCTACAGGCAAATATTTCAGTGAGTGTTGCTCACTCAGTTGACTGGAAGGCAAGAGGTTTCACATCTGCCTGGAAAAAGGTTTGTTCCCTGAAGCATCCTTGTCACTTCCTTGGTTTTTTTCCCTGTGTGCTTATGGGATGCTAAACCAGACTTTGGGGAATCTTAGTTGTGCTGCCTCTTGACTTCTGTTTTTGCCAGGACTATTAAGTGTAGCCTCTTACCCACCTGCTGCTTCCCCAGGCTACAAGGGGAAGCTGCCTCTTTCTATCAGAGTCTGCATATTTCCCAAGCTTAGTAATATTTCAAGGAAGCCCTGAAATTTGCTGTTAATAGTATTAACACATAATGAATATTTCATACCAAGACGAACACGGGTTTTGAGTCTAAAAGGTCGTGTAGTACCAAACTTTAAATTAGGAAATGAAATATATTTAAATTACGTTGAAGAAGGCTCTGATTAACAGCCACTAGGATTAAACTTGGCATTTTATTAAAAACACATGACATGCTCAGGAAGAAGTCTGTATCTTCCTAGAAGTGTTTTTCTGTATACATTTGTCTTCTCCTTTGTGCAGTGACATGCTGGAGCATTTTACAGAGAGTCAGGATGACAAACATGCCCCTCCCAGTGACTGTTTTGCCTGATGCAGCCATAGCTGGTTTTGAAACACTTGAGGTTTGTGATTCTGTGGGGGACTTTGCCAAGGCAGTGTGTAGTTTATGTTGAGCTCTCTGCATCATATCCCTGTGCAATTTTATACTTTTCTTGCTTTCAGAAAATGTAATTAAGTTTAGAGTAAACTCAGTGCCTCTGCCCACTCCCTTTTTAGTAACTCAGAGCAGAAAAATAGTGTGCAGCATCTCCTAAACTTTATTGTCCTGTACCCAGACCCCAGTGAGGTAACATGGAGTGTGATCTTCACCTTAAATGTGACAAGGCACAGGTATTTTTCCATTTAAAATATATATTTTGTATTTATAAATATGCCTTTGAAGGTAGTGATCTTTAAAAGTATAGTGTCTTTGTGAAGGATAAAAAGATAAAAGCCCTTAGGAATGGGAAAACAAATTGCCAGTGTATGACCCTGTAATAGAACTGGTTTTATTTGTTACCTAAGTTGATGTAGCGCTGCCATATTTTGGATCCCTTGATCTTTCAGGGGATTTTTAGGGCTTGAAAATCCATCAGACAACACAGCTTTTGTTGGAGGGATGAAGCAGAATAATATAATGCTATATAATATAATTCTAATTAAACCATTAGTGTTATGAGTTCATAGAGTTGTCTGTTGTGTATATTCATAGTGTTGTGTGTGTTTGTCTTCAAGTCTTATTCCATATTGCTACTTTTCCTACCTGTTATGGGATTGGCCTACATATAGCAAAATGACAGCTGGTATTTTGGAATTTTAGGACCTTGGTTAAGGGAACTGAGCTTTTATGCATAGCTGATTGCAAAATTTTGGTTTTATTCCTCTTACCCCCTCAAGATAATGCTGTATTTAGGGTGTCCATGCTTTTGGAATAGTGGTTAAAATTGCAAAAGGACAGGAACTTTTGTGTTTCACCCGTGTGTCTTGAAGCAGAGTTCTTAGATTTACTGAAAAAGATAACTGGGGTGAAAATGAAAAAGCGTACTTTTGAAATAAAGTTAAACTGAAAAAATGAAAGATAAAGTTTATTTGGACTATTATTTCATGTACCCTGGAAACCAGCACCAACTCTTCACCCAACAAAGGACATTGGGACCTGCAGCACTGGTGACCAGAGTCAATTTTGGATCGAAGGTGTTTGTCCTCCCAAGTCACTGCTTGCTACCTGTGATGTGGCCCTGCTGTTTTGGGGGTGCCTGAACACCTTCCTGCCCATGGGAAGTGGGGAATGAATTGCTTGTTTTGCTTTGCTTGCATAAGTGGCTTTTGCTTTACCCATTACACTGTCTTTGTCTCAACCCACAAGTTTTCCTCCTTTTTACCTTCCAATTCTCTCTCCCATCTTGCAGTTGGAGGAATGAGAGTGGCTGTGTGGGGCTGAGTTTCCATGACAAAGTCCTACATACCTGTGGATTAACGTGGTAGATTTACAGAAGATCACTATCTCTGTCTGAGGACTGACAGCAAATCTCACAGGCAGCTGACCTGACAGTCACAGATATAGCAGATAAAAGATTTACTGTAAATCAAAGTAACAATTTCACATTTTGCAGTTACTCGAGACTGGCAACCCAACTGATTGTCAGGGTGGAAATGGAAAAAGAGGAGGGATATCTTCAGGTAGCACAGTTGAGGAGCACACCTGGTGCAGGTAACTCGGGGTGCAGCTGCTGGTTGAGCTCTGGGTGTGGGAAATGTCCAGAGCCCCAGGAAAGAGGCCGGGAACTGCAGACCCTTTGGATAACAAAGGGCACCTGTGGAGCCACCCAGGTGAGGAGACACTCAGAGACACAGCAGGAGCTGCTGACCCATCAGGACGAGCCCAGACTAGCAGGGCACATGGACTGTGAGGGTATAAAAGCCCAAGGCATTGCTCTGTTTGTGATTTTTCCTGCATTTGTGTTGTTGCACCATTATGAGATTCCCTGAAGGATCCAGAGGTCTGGGACTGCTCTGGGGTTGAGCTGGTAAGGAATCCTGGTGTGACTGTGGGTGTGGGGTGTGTAAAACCAAGTGGGGACTTGTTGGGTCACTGGAGCTGCTGCTATGAAGGGGCTTCGACCCCAACAGTGCCGGTCTGGGGTGGTGTGAGTGGGACTGACAGAGTTCTGTGGATGGTCAGATGAAGAAGTTTCTTTAGCATTCACTAAAGAGAAAAATAATGCAACCTTTTATTGCCAGGTTTACCCACGTGGTGACTGTGTTTTGTTTGTAGTTTTTTTTAGAAGTTGACAAACATACTCTTTAGTTGGACTAAAAGTAATTAAATCTATTTCAGAGATATTAACTGAAACGTTGCCTGATTTTGCTAGTAGTGAGATTACTAAGCACTGGAACTAGAGGCAGCAAAGTGAATATTTTGTATTCCAAGGCATTAGGTGTCAAGTACTTAAATAAAAACACAAATTAAACCTGTTAACAGTGTTTCAATGTCAGAAAGCCCACATAAAGTAGTGAGGTGTTGTTATTGCTTTGATATTCTGTATGTAAAATAACACCTTTTGGAGGCCAACTTGATTTCAAGTGGCTGGCTTATAGTTGTGACTCTTAAGTGTTTTGGTGGAGCGTGGCTGGTGAAAGTTATTCTCTAAGTACATTTTCTTGTGCAATGAAATAATCAGGGCCTTGTATATGAAATTATCAGATTTGTTGTATTTTATTTAAAAGCATTTTTAAGAACTGACTCCACCAATCAAAACACTTTCCTTTTGGATATAATGTATGTATGAAAGCTAGGCTGGGCCTTTAAGCTGAAAACTTTATGTTCTCATGAAGACCTCTGTGTGCTATGAGTATAACATACATTATTTGACTGAGCAATAACAATAGTAAACCAGGTTAAAGAGAGACAATCCCTCAAAATGAAAGAACCAACAGAAATGTTATTGTACAAATACTCTTATTTAAAGATTGCAATCATTATTTTCCTGTTATAAGTTTTATACATAGAACATATTACCATACAC
>JAWWLV010000158.1:15040834-15051067 GCA_035041135.1 Platyrinchus mystaceus | reverse complement strand
ACAAATACTCTTATTTAAAGATTGCAATCATTATTTTCCTGTTATAAGTTTTATACATAGAACATATTACCATACACTCTCCTGCACTGGCAAACAAAAAGCTGTGAGTTTAATGCACTCTTTATGAGCAGCAGTTTTGTGCATCTTGATTTAGGAGGGGAAACTCATCTGTTTCCATGAATTATGGGACTTTGAGCTGCTTCTTTTAAAATCTGGCTGCAAATAGAACTGCCAGTTTATTGAGGCCGGAGTGTAGTTTCTGCTGGCTGGTGATAAGAGGTGCCTGGCAGCTCAGGAGATCTGATAGCAGGAGGACAGGCTGAATGTCAGGGCTGGGATGTGAGCAATGGTAGGAAGTCACTGAAAGTAATGGTTTGCAAAAACTTCCCTTGGTTGCTTCCAGTGTCGTTCATTTTCCTTCACCTGCTCTGAGACATGAAAACAATTAGATGAAACGTGAAATTATTTGCATAATGAGGATACAGATGTGAGTTTTCCTGGCTTGCTGTTCAGTCTGGGCCAAAAAAAGGCTGTTTAACTTGTCAGTGCCCAGTTCAGACATGTTAACACTGAAATATAAATCAAACCCAGAAACTCAGAGCTAAGAGTAAAGAGGGACAATTTGAAGCATATTTACTTCTTTCGGTTGGATCAAATAATCCACTTTGTAACAGCTTGATTTCCCATACTTTAAAAAAGTCTAGAACATCTAAAGCACACGTTGTCAGTCTGTGAGAAGGAGTTAAAACCGTTTACAGGGGTTGCCCAGAGAGGTTAGCCAAGAGCAGAGATACTGTCAGCATGCCCATCCACTGTCACTGGAAAGCAGGGCTCTGGGGGAAGCTGAAATGTGTTCATCAGGCTACCTGGGGCTGGAATTGTCAGAGGTTAGTTGCAGCAGAGATTAGCTAATGTCAGTCAAGAAAGATGCTTCCTTTTGCCTGGAGGTAGGCTGGAGTCACGGTCACAGGGTGTTTTGATTTTACTTGCTTAAAGAAGAAAGAAATCCAAGAGATCTTTATCCTTAGTGGTTGCCTAAAAAAATTATTTAAAAACTCGTGGTTGGTGTTGTGAATTCAGGCAGTCAAAGAACAGATGTTTTTAACCCTTACCCTGCTTTGATGGTGAATCACTGCGCTGTCACTTCATTCTAACTCCCCTGCAGCGATGCAAAGTCTGAAATGCTGGCAGTATATCCAGTTGGTTTTAAAAAGAAAACACTCGGTTTTAACATAATTTTGCCTGTTGCTAATCTGTCCTGAAGTGAAGTGTTGTGAAGGGCAGTGCCAGCCAGCTGAGCTCTGCACCACACGGTGGCACTGACGGCGTGCGATGAGTGTCTGATCCAGACGTCGCTGTCTGAAAAGCATCACAGGCAGGAGGCCTGAACTGAGCAACTCCCTTTGACCTCCCTGGGAAACACCTGCCTCGTGGAACAGGCAAACAGAGCCAGGAGTGTGTGTGTGTGTGTTCTCACATACTGAATGAAACTACAGCATGAGAGATCCCAGCACATCCTTAGCTGGATGCAGGACTTGGGGTGGAGGTTAGTGGGGGATCTGGACTTGAGTCTCAGTAGATGCTCTGAAGTAATGTTGTTTTTTTTTTTACTGATTGTGAAGAAAACCTTATAAGTCACCATTCTTATATTTTCTTTTTTTCTTTTTTTTTTTTTAATGCTGCTTTTCTAAAAATGCTGATCAAAACAAAATGAAAAAAGGGATATTTTGACTCAGTTTTCATTAAAAGGCCCATAGACAGGGTCTTCAGTCTTGTACCTTGTTTGGTCACTTTTGAGTGCAGGACTGAAGCAGTTGCCATCACACTTTCAGATACACAGGGCACAATGGGTTTGAATTACTTTTTCTTGTAATTTTATTTCCTTTTATTGATTGGATTTCTCCCTACAAGTTCATATGGGAAAACAGAAAATAGCCTTGTATTTGTCTTTAGTCATCTGATCTTATTTTCATCTCCAGGATGCTCCCTTGTATTAGGATCAGAGAGAAGAGCTTACCACATAGCCAAGGCTATCTCTCACTCTGTGATGGAACTGTTTGTACTTGGCCTTTAAAAATGTTTCTTTAAATAGCTGCCAGCATCCTGGACAGCTTGTTTCCAGTTCTCATTTACTGGGAACTGCCTCCCTGAAATGAAAATAGGTTTTGTTGTGGTATTACTTTCTCTGTCAGTTTTTTTAGTGGTGTAATTTTTTGTTTATTTCATGACTGTCATCCAAGTTCCTTCTACTTTGACATCCTTAGCCTTTCCCTTGTGTTCTGTGTGACATGGAGAGGACTTTCCTTTTCACCATCATCTGCACCAGAAAAACAGGAACCTGTGGGATTCAAGGATCTGCTGATTAGTGTCCTGCTGTATTGCTTGTTCAACAGCCACCTCTGTAGTTAAAATTCCTTGTTATTGTCAGGTCTGACAGAAAAGACCCTGCTCACCAGATTTTTCTGGTTGTAGGATCTGCTGTCTCACCACTGACTATACCTGCGACCTTTTCCTATTTTATCCTATTTAGTGATTTTTCAACTAGTACCAATAATTCCTTATAAACTGGACCTCAGAGTAAACGTAATCCCCTTTGACATGCAGTTTTTCCTCTTCAGTCTGGAGAAGAGAAGGTTCTGAGGAGACCTTATTGTGGCCTTTTAGTATATAAAAGGGGCTTATAAGAAAGACTGAGAGGCATTTTACCAGGGCCTGACAGGATAATGGGGTGAAAGAGGGTAGATTGATTGGGATACAGGCATGGAATTTTTTTTGATGAGTGTGGGGAGACACAGGCACAAGTTGCTCAGAGAAGCTGGGGATGCCCCATCATTGCAAGTGTTCAAATCAGGCTGGATGGGGCTCTGAGCAACCTAGTCTAGTGAAAGAAGTTCCTGTCTGTGGCAGAGGGGTTGGGACTAAACAGGCTTTAAAGGTCCTTTCCAACCCAAACCATTCTATGATATTGTTTCTTGATATAACAGTTGAGGGATGCATTTAATCTGTGTTAGATCAGTAAAAGGGTTACAAAAAATGTTTCTTTCTTTTCAAATGGCAGGTCTTACTGCATAGCAAGTAAATGTGAAATGCATGTTTTATGGAAAATGTGCTCAAATATTTATGAAGATCTGCATATGTTGCTGAAAAAAACCCTCAAATCAATTGCTGCATGTCAGAGTTATTGGTATGATGCATCTTGGGTAGTAAAGCAACACAGGACTGTTTTTCTGAACTAATGTAATGGGATTGGAGAAAGATTGAGTCCAGGAAAGGGTTATGATTTATATGGTGATTATATTTCCCCCCCCATACCTGCTGTGTAGTTCTTAAAAAATGTTAATTATTTTACTGACATGAAGGAGAGACAGAAGGTTGTTTCCCACATACTAAGGGAAAAATATCTGAGGAGAAAGATTAGTTTTGTATCCTTCTCCATGTTAAGCCCTTGCCTGTGACTACTTGGGGAAAAAAATCTTCCAGGTGGTCCTCTGGCTGGGCTACACAGAGCAGGGAAAAATCTATATAATGGGGTCATTCTGAGCTAGATGATATCCTACAGAGGGCTTTCAGGTCTGTGTGAGAATGGCACAGTCTTTCTTCAACGTGGCAGCCTCAAAGGGGTCTCTCTGGCATTTTTGCCTCCATGTTTTCTTTTCTGAAGCATTCCTCAGGAGCTCATAAGTATGTACAGCTCTTGGGGTTAGATTATGTTTGCTGTGAACTTGCAAATGGTTGGAAGACATTTTGTCATAAAACACAGAGGATGTTGGTAAACTGAACTGAGACCTCCCAAGTCCTTACAGCTGGTACTTACCAGCCTTATAACAGTATTGTTTTCGTGTGTCAGAGGAGGGAAATGTTACTTCAGAAAAACATTAATGTTCTGATAAGATTTTTATAATTAATGGGGAAAATACTAGATATTCATGTCCTAGACATATTGTACCTGGGGATCTTACAGACAGCAACATCCTCCAAGCTGGTTAACTGTTGTTTGCTGTTTTCTTTTGTGACAGGCATATTTTCAGAAATGCATGAGACCTCTGTGATAAGAATTAATCTGAATGCTGAAGATTTAGGGCTTAATTATAATTCTGTTCCAGAGCAATGGACTGTGTGAACTGCTATTACTAAACTGTACTGTGCAAACACTGCATACTGATGGAATTTGCTTGTCAACCCCAGTGGCATTTCTTTGCACTGAGCTTGTTGTTCTGTCATCCAAGTGCATCTTGGGAAAAGATGAGTATCTCAAGGGAATGTGATCTGCATTTTTAGGAAGAAAGTCAACTTCAAAGGTGCCACAGAAGGACTCTAACACAGATTACTTTGCTCAAGAGATAGCTGGTTTATTGACTGGGAATTTTGCATGCTTCTTAGGTGATGACACACATTTATGCTGCTGAAACTTTGGCTGAATATATAAATGATTAGTAAAAGATTGCAGTGTTATAGCATAGGAAGCAGTCATTAAATCCAAATGGTTCTCAAAACTTACATGGATATTTCAATATTTGTTTTCTTTCTTTTTTTTGCCTCTCAAACCTGAGATTTGTGTGTAATGTACTCCTCCCCCAAAAAGAGAATAACATGACTCATGACAGATATTTTAGTACAGTGTGTACAACAGCAAACAAGATTAAAACAGTCACAGTCAAGGAAGTAGGACCTGAGCAAACTTCTCTTCTGTTTGCAAATTAGAACACCAGATTATCTTCAGAATAAAGAAGAAAGAGCATGTCAAGGTCAGGTTGTGACCAAAAACATTAGTTCAGACCTAAAGGCTGATGAGGTTAAATGATACATGAATGGCAGAGAATATGATATTAAGATATCTGCTTAGTAAAAGAAAACCCCCATACAGCAGCTTCTCAATATGGTGAGAGAAATTCTTTTAAACTCCATTGGAGTTTAAAAAGAAAATCACGTCCTCGGGTATGGGCTGAAGGGGTGTAATCTGTCTTTTCTGATGCACTTGATGAGGAACACAAGTTTTTCTGTTTTTCTACTAATAACCATGACTTGATTTTTCAACTTTACCTCAAGACTTTCTTCAACAATGTGTTTTCCTGCTAAACATTAGAGTTTCTAAAGAAGCAGCAGAGATGTTTTGCCTCTCAGCTATTTGTGCTGCAGAGGGGCAATTAAACTGGGAATATTTATGTCCAAGTTCTGTGCCTTTGCTTTCACAGATACAACAGTGTCTGATTTTGCTTCTCTCCAACTTTATGGGAGTTTTCTAATTGATTTTGCTATTGGGAACAAAACTGGGCCAGGCGTTTTTTGAGCTGTAAATATCATTGGCATTTTGAAAATGGAAGCGCTGTTGAAGCAATGCTGACAATGGATTATCCCACATTAAGCAGTTTTATTATGTGCAGGCTAGTCATTACAATTCAAGATTTCTCTGTGTGTGGGAAGCCTAATATACTATGTTTTTTACATAGTCCTGTATATATGTTAATGGAATTGTGGAATTCCCTTAATGCTTCAATAAATATGCCAAATGTCTGTAGCAACCTGCTGTTTGCTGTGCCCAGATTGCTGCAATGTAAGGAGATATCAATCTTCAGTACTTGCTGCATTCAGCCTCTCCCAGTCTCTGATCAGGATCCATCTGTTCAGCTGTATTTAGGAGTGTGGATTTTTTTATGATGCATATAGGCTTCAAAAATGTTAATCTCCAAGTGGTGCCTGATCCCTTCTGTGTTGTATTTGTCAGCATAATAGTTCCAATTTGCAAAGAGAGAAAGTCATGCACTTCCAGGTAACAAATTGGTTTGTTGCTTGGTACATTTACATAAGTTGGCTGATTTTTTTTTATTATTTTTTTTAATTATTTTTGATTTTTTTTCCCCTCAGTTTTACCTTTATGAACCTTAAACCCCCCACTTGCTTTTATTCTGAGTCACTGGAATAAAGCTAAAATTTTTTTTTTCTATATGGATACTGAATATTGAGATACAAGATTGGATGCATCCTGGGAAGATTATTTATTTGAATTTTAGACACCGTACCTTTTTCTTTGGTCTTTCTTTCAGCAGTACTGGACCATGTCTGTCAAACTGTGAGAAACCTGAAGTGGCCACATGGATACTCAACCTTAGAGGGTTTATTTGCAAATATAGTTTTGCATAAATGAGTTGTTGAAGCACAAGTTCAAATTTAGATAACATGTTATAGGTGTGCAGGTGGCAACACGTACTGGTTCTGCTGGAAATGGCTTTACAGACTTATTTGTGGTCTACTGCCTGCACAAAAATATGGTACTAGGAGTCACAATTTTTTTGAAATTCATGTGAACAGTTTTTTTTAAAACATGAAAAGATATATAAAAAAATATTTACATGGGTGCATTTGAATGCCAACAAAAATATGTGTCTAAACACCAAAGGGTTCCAGAAGAAAGCATTTAGTCCCTCAGTTTAAATTAAATAATCTTAAACATTCACTTCATGCTCTGAATGGTCACATACCTGGTCTGGATATCCTTAGCAAACCTGAGGCTGGAAATGAATCGTGAAGCTTTGTAATAAACTAATTTTTTTCCTCTCTTTCAATGAATTATGCAAATCAGCATAAAATTGAAATTCTAAATGGAATCTATGCTTGCATATTTTATTTGCATATTTTAAATGTTTTCAGGTTAAATATGAATATTTCATACTCACATATTCCTTATAAATAACATCTAAGACTTGGTTAATAGGATACATAAAAGATCCCAAGTGCACTGTGGGACTGCCATACCAATGCAGGGCACCAGCCAGGAATTACACATTTTTTAAAGTTTAGTCATAAATTTGGTGTCTTTGTGGCTTTTTTGATTTTGTCAGAGCAACAGCCTTATTTTTAACAGGTGTTAGGAGTTTTTCAGTATCAAAATGTTAACTTTTATTTCTAGGAGAATACTAAAACCCACTTTATTTATTCAGGAAGAAGTTATTTTTGATGTATGTTTTTTTAGGCCTCTACAAATAGCTAAAATTAGAAAAAAAACCAGTAGAGCTAACCAGTGTGAAATGCAGAGAAAGAAAAAGCAAAACAGCAACCCTCCTTCAAACTACAGGGGTGTTCTTTGCATACTTTCATTTTATTGTTGTTTTTGGTCTCCCTTCTACCTAATCTCACACTGAAAAAAGTCTTTAATGTAAGTTTTTAACCCCCTTATCCCAACCACACGTTTAGATGTAATAAATGCATATAAGGACACAGAAAGAGAGTACAGGAAAATGATTTCTTTAGTGCTTTTGATGTGGTGCAGGTCAATATATGCAATCTGAGTGGATATATAACATATGCAAGCTGGGAGAGTGATGAGTGGGACAGAAGCTGCCTGACTTTTATACCTCCAACATTGCTCGTGTTCATCTCAGTCTTGACTTGCAAGTTTGACCTCTGTCTGCCACCATAGCACTTCTTGCACTTTCCTTTGAAGCATCAGATACTGGCTGTTAGGAGGAACAGGGTTCTGCCAATCTAATACTGCAATTCTTGCATCCCCCTTTTATATTAGGAAGAGAGTCAGTCCATAAATTACTTGCATATTTTGAGTTGGTCCCAATACATGCTTAATCATATTAAAAAAGAAAAAAGTCAAGTAGTATTTGGAGATTATTTATTAGATTTCCTCTGAAAGTAGACTAGGAAACACAACTGTATTTTTTTTCCCCATCCTGACAGCAACTGAATAGCTCTGCATCACAAACTACTAAAATATGATATCGATAAACAAAATAAGGTATTTATTTCTGAGTGGCTGTTTTTAAGGGTGATTTTCCTAAAGCAGCAAAATTACAGATGACTTGTATAGTGGCATATAAAAACCAACTTTGAACACTTTAATCCTGATGTATCTCTAGGGGGAGGATGATAAAGAATACACTAAGGATTATGCCTGATGTTCTCATGTAGCTTGCTAGATTTTGGCTCTTTTAATAACTGTTCTCTTATATCTTTCATTCACTGGTTAATGGTAACTGTGCAAGAAAAAATGCTCCTTGGTCTTCAAAACAATTTTACAGTATTGTGCTTATCAACCCTGAAAACTCAATGGGAGTCACTGTACTTAAAAGATACTGAGATGGAGAAGTAAAACAATCACAAATGGAAATGCAAAGTGGTAGAAGTACCCAATGTCTCTTTTAATAGCTCTGAGGGATGATGTGGTTATGTAGTAATGAAAAGTTACAGCTTGTCATTCTTTTTTATTTGAGCCAGTGATATTGCATCAGGAATTTCAGAGCAAAGAGTGGAGCACCTCCACATTTCAGACACCATATCATACTTTCCCTCAATCTCAGATAACCGCCTTTTATGTGGCTTGGTAGTCTATACAACATAGTATTAGATCCCTTTGGGAATTCAGGTGTCGTTTTCAGAGGAATTTAAGGCATTTAGGTCCTGACTCTCTAAGCTTCTTTGGATAACTCTTGGGTAACTCATAGCTCAACAGTGAGGAGTGGGCCATGTGTTTTCACATACCTGATGCTAGAGCTCTGCAACCACATTGTGGTAAAATTTGAGTTCCAACCAGAAGCACATTGTTTCCTCTTAACACCATACCCTTTCCTTTGGGCCATTGTTCACATCTGGTGTGAAATCCAGCTGAAGGCAATCTGAATTATTCCATTTTCCAGTGTCTCAAAGGCCTCCACTGCAGTATCCTGTTGTCAGCTTCAGCTGAAGAGCTGGTGGGTTAATGAAGGAGACTGAAATACCTTCTTATCCAGACCAAGGGCATTTCCAAATCAGACAGAACTGGCAGAACAGCACAGTGAATCTCTAGTTGCCACTGCCTGCAGCTGGAACACTTTGGTATCCAGAGCTGTCAGCACAGAACTGTTCATGAGCTCTGAGTTTAGGATATAGAAAGGGGAAGCAGGGACTGCAAAGCTGAGCTGTGCTCTGAGTTTTTATATGCAGCTTGAAGATCCCAGTCATTTCTGAATATGCATGTGTTTTATCTAAACACCATATGGTTTTGCTGACCTATGCAATGTTGATATTTCTACCCTAATTTGTATGTGTTTCTCTGTGCAGAGCCTGGTTTAGTTCTAGGAAAATGGCTCGAGTGCTGCTGAGTCAGTGCAGCTGGGATAATGAGTCGACCTACTTTTTTGGTCTCATTGGGACATCCATGCATTATTGGGAGAGAAAATTAATTGCTAAAGATAATCCTTTCCACGGTAAAGTCAATGTGGGAAATCACCTATCACTGTGTGTTCTTTCCCTTTGCATGGTATTTGTCCCTAAACCCAGCCCATAAAAGCAGCCTGCAGCAATAATATGAGGAACAGTACTAGCTGAGAAAAATATCACAGTAACATCCATGTATAAGAACTGTGCAGCCCAGGGTCACAAAGCAAGTGCTCAAAGCACCAAAAGATGGGCTGCAACAAACTGCTTCTTGTAAACGTTGCAGTGGAATGCAAAACCAATACAGATTTATTTTTGTTAAAAAAAAAATGGACAAGGCTGAGATGTGTCTTGAAAGGCCATTTGGTCCATTCATCTGCAGCCAAGTCAGTGGATGTATGAATAATTCTTGATTGCAGTTTATTTAAGTTGTTCTTAGAAGTACTGGTAGGAGAAGTTCTACAGTGACCAACCAGCCTCTCCAGTCCAGTGATTTACAAGCCTTACCTTTGGAAAGTTTATGTTAATGTTCAGTGTAAATCTTCTTGCTTCAATTTAAGTGCATTTTGTTATTCCATTAACACAGTACAGTGGAGAATTGTTCCCTTCCTTTTTGCAGTAAATTTGTATATATATGTCAACATATTTTGCTTCAGTTGTCTGTAAACAGTTTAATGATTTTAGTAAGGTCATATTTTTTAGAAAATAAGTTGTTTTGTTTTCCTTTCTGACAATATAATGTTGTTAACTGATGTTCAGTGGTCAGTGCTGTTGTCTTGAGAACACTTGGTAACTTCTTTTTCTTTGAGGTTTCCAGGGGAAGTCCCATATTTAGCCTGCAAATGGTGAAGTGGAGGAAAGGATGGTCTGCAGCAAGAGAGACTCAGATTTTGTGTCCATAGGAACTTTTATATGGGCTTAAAAGAAGTTCTACCTTGGAGGAAAAATTCAATAATGTAATCAAGGTGCTGAGGAGGAATGAATTAAGGGCCTTACTAAACATGATAGATAAGAGGTATTTCAATTTAAAAAGTTGAACTAGATATTGCTATTCAGAGATTATTATCTCCTACATTAAAAAAACAAAACAAAACA
>JAWWLV010000158.1:15006871-15025977 GCA_035041135.1 Platyrinchus mystaceus | reverse complement strand
ATGATGAGGTTCTGACAAAATAGGTAATCCTGAGCACTCAACATGCTTTACTTGGGCATTAATTTCCATCTTGTCATATCCTTTCGTAGTGTGAGGCAAAGTAAGACAGCAGATCTTTCTTTTGATTTGGTCAGCTTTTTCATCAACCTTTTTCTCATTAGCCTTATTAATCACATGAAAGAATTTACTTCAGATTGAGTTCTTCCAAAGATATCTATTGCTTCTCATGGCTTTGTTTTTTCCTGGCATGTTTGTGGCTCTTGCATTCCCAGCCCTCCTGCAGGAGGCATTGCCAAGATAGCAGAGCTGGAGTGAAATGCTGGGTGAGACCCAGGGCAGACTGGCAGGGGTGCACTGGTCACACACTTTTCTTGCAGTGTGAGGGAGAGAAAATTGCTCCACAGCGAAATTTTGCTAAGTATAAACCAGACAGGATCAAAGTATTCACAAACAAGACCCTCATGGCTTCCTTTGAAGTGAAACTGTCTGAATTATTTATTTTTAGTCTTATGCGGAGTAATTGGCTTAGAGAAGTAATGCTGGATCTGCTTGTAATTAAAATAAGGTAACATTTTTAATATTAATAAATAGTTTCTCTATTGCTATGACACACTGATTAAATAGGGTACAGACCTTATTAAGACTTGTTTTTGCTTGATAACAATGCGTGGCTATAATTGACTTTTGTTTGATCCAGCGTTTCTCTAAATTAAAAAGAACAAAGCCTATCAGATAAAAATGAAACGGCACAGAATATATATTTCATAATCCTTTTTGAAATGCAAATATGTTACAAAACATATTTCTTATATGTTCTCAAGTTATGTCTGATATTTGTAAAAATTGCCCATCATTGCTTTCAATTAACAGTCCACTTATCAAGGATAACCTCTATGTTTTTCATACCACAACTGATAAATCCAATCCTTTCACTAAGATGAATGAAGCCTTCCCTAAGAACCATAACAGTGCCACATGGTGTCTAAGAGAACAACAGAGTGCTTTTGACTGTAATAATTTTAACAAAGACACACAAAACAAATTAGTAGCAAAAACACAAGTTGCCTTTCCCCATCCCACAAGATGTTTTATTTGTTGGATGGATCTGAGGTAAAAATAAATTAAAATAGTCTCTTGTTTAACTTTGCTCCAATTAATCAGTCAATGATTTAAATGGTAATAGTTTTCTATTTAGTTCAGGCCATTTTCTTTCAGGCATAGGAAAAAAAAAAACCAAAACCAAAAAAACAGTTTTGAGTTAGACCAGATAGTGGAATTGTTCAGAAGTTATTTGCTGTTCCTCAAAGGGATATTTTAGGTTATATTAGGTCTGGAAAAGGGAATGCAGGATCTGTGGCAGCAGTCAAGAATGTGTAGAAAAATGCAGATAGAGTTTGCTGACTGCTCTGCACGACATTTGAAATCATACTGGCTCATTTTGAGACTCCACATTTTTGTTCTTATTATAGAAAACTTTAGCAATTTGTAGTTAGGCAAAATTGCCAACTGTAATGATAAATAATAGCATATGGGTGTATGCAAATAGAGAAAACACCCTTTCATTACATATGCAGTATGGTACAATTCCTATCATCTCCATTCCATTAGCATTGCAGATCCCAAAACTTGCTGTGCTGCCAAGAGAGTTTACAGAGTTTTGTGAAATCAACAGAAACTCTGCATCTGAAGTTTGAAGAAATCCCTGAGTTTTTCTGCCTCAGACATGTCTGGTGTTTCTATTTCACGTTCCAAACAAGGACAAGGAGGACAATTTGGATCACCATTACTAGAGCACTATTTTTTCCTGCTACCATGGTTCAGTATGTGTCCAGTTTTATTTCAGGCTGCAAAAAAGTTTGGTTTTTTTTTTTTTAAATCTGATCCCTTTCCTCCTAATTGAAAGGTAAGCAGGGCAGAACACAGTCCTTTTCTTGTGGTGTATAATTATAGAAAAAAAAACAGAAAAAAAATCTAATAGAACAGATTGGCTGAAGGCAATAATTGGCTCTGCCAGTTGCAAATCTACCAAAGAATTCAAAATGGAAGTTTCTGTGCAGCACTTTAATTTTTTTAATTCCTATTGTTAAAAAGAAATTAAAAAAAAAAAGTGATGTAAGTGCATGTTATTGATATGTTTTATTAAAGAACAAAAGTGATTCAGCAGGAGCTGACAGCTTGGCTGTAGATTAAATCACCACAAGACAAGCATGAGCTGAGACACTGGGTTGGAGTGTCTGATGGACAAACACCAAACCCTCTTTTTCCAGGCCCAGGAAGAAGGTGGGAAGGCAGGTGAAGACAGAATAATCTTAATCTGTCACGATTCACTGTGGTTTATGTAACAGGGCTCACAGTGTTGCATTCTTTGGCTGTGACACCCACCATGAATTTACATAAGTTTAGAGCCCTCTGAATGTCTCTGGATCTTTTCTGGGCATGTGTGAAGCGCCACAGAGGCCTCATTAGGGAATTTGGGAAAAAAAAGGTTTCTTTTTCAGTGACGTAATGGACTCTAAAGAGGAACCTTATATAAATAAATAAGGATGGATTGCATAGATCATACAGAATGTTCAAATAGCCCAGGATTAGCCTGAACACTGTCAGTGCTGTGATACACAGGCAAAAGCACGAGTATAAGCATTTATTGATGCTCTCCCACACTACTTTTTCAGCTTCTATGTTTGCCTCAGGTCTGACTGACCCAGAAACAGCGTGATTAGAAACCATGGATTTTTCTTCTATGAATTTTCTCAGTTGGTTCTTGAAGTCAAGTGAACATTTAGCTTCTTCAGCACTGTGCAGCAGAACGTTTCAAGCCTTAAATGTATTTGATTGGAAAAATTATTTCTTTCTCTTTGTTTTTTTCTTTTTTTTCTTAGCCATCCTCCAGCCCCCTGGTACAGAGGCAGATTTAAGTGCTAACTGCACATTGTAGTTATAATATATTTATTTTAAGTTACTTTGGATTGCTGGGTAAATATCATCTGGTTGTGGCAATTTGTTACTGTTCACTTGTTTTGAATACTCTCCATATTAATATTTCTGTTTGAGGTAAATCCTTCAGTGTACTATGTTGAAATAACATTTTCAGCAAGAGAACTTTCCCAGATCTCCACATGGAGAGCATGGCTGTGTCTTATTTGTCTTACTCTGTGATCATCAGATCCTTCTGCACAGCCCTGGCAGGTTACCTAATAACTTATTTTTATGTTTACTTTTCCCGCCTTCTCATAACTCTTGCTTTGTTTTATTGTGATATTACACATAACTTGGTAGAATTTGCTTCTCGTATGGAGAAGACTTTAGTTTTTCATTGGGTTTTTATTACTTTGAACCAAACTTCATGTACTGTGGTGATTAATAGTGTTAGATGTTTTTTCCACTCAGTTTTTTTTCCCAGCAGTTTATGGTTATGCAGTTGAACCCTCTAACACACAGTTTTCAAATGCCTCCAATACCTGCAAACAAGAATTTAAAAGAGGTTCTCAGTGCTCATTGTGAATCCTGAAAAAGAAAACAACCATTCATACTCCAAATATCACTAGTTTTTTTTCAGTGACACATGTTTTTTTGGTAGGTGCAGACTCTTAAGCTCAGCTTTTATCCTTGTAATACAGTCTTGTCCATCAAACTCACTCTGTAATTTAGTTGGACATAAAAAGGCACAGATCAAACCCGGAATTGTCAGGAGAAGCATCGAGGCCAATGGACACCATCAAGTGTATCCAATTATAGCAACTTCAAAGGAGGTGAGAAGTCCATCAGAACACACAAGAGACTTGGAGCAGGGGTAAGATGTTATTTGCTTGCTTGTACACGTGAAGAAAATGCAGAGCAGCACTACATAACCAGCTAGTATCACCATTAAAATGACAGTCAATCTACCTGAACTTTTACTTTTCTGACAACTATTTGAGGGAAAATGGGTAACTACATCTATTCTTTTTTTAACAGTCTGCAAATCATTGTGAAGGCCACATCTTACTCTTATAAAGGTTATCCTTCTATATCTTGCAGTTATGAAATTATTGGTTTATTTGCATCTTTAATTTCCTATACCAATCTTGCTTTCATTTCAAATCTACCAGTTACAATTTCTTTCTCTTCTTACTGTAATGAGCCTCATATTCATTGAAATTACATGTCTTTAAGGTGCCCTTTACCTTGGTTTACTTTCACACTCAGTTATTCATAGGTTTTGTTGTCCCACCATGTGCATCTCTGGCTTTCACTTTGCTTTTGTCCATCCTCTGCTTTCTCAAGAGACATAGCTAAACCAAGAAACATTTGAAAATAAATCAACCCTTTAAAAAGAAGGTAGTTCAAATTTTTACAACAAAGCATAAATGGATCATTATAAGTTTAATAATCCCTTTTTCCCCCCCAGCTAATTATGAAAACCTCACAAGATCCACTACACTCCAAACAGGCATTTTGCCATTACATTCATCATCACAGGCTCTCAAAGGGACAAAAAGTGAGTCCCCAGTACAGCTTCATCCTGTAGGATCATTGTACCAATAATCCTTTGGTCCTCTCCAGTCTCACAGACTGGATTCCACCTGGCTGACACAGGGACAACATCTCCAAGTACCAGATGACTGTGGTGTGATTTCCTATGACTTACAGCTGGCTATGTTATGATTATGGTTAGAGAAGTGAAAACTGGGGTCTGTCAACAAGGCAGGGTTCTGAAATTGCAGTGGCAGGCTAGAAGAGAACTAAACATCTGGCTGTGAATCAGAAGTAGCACATCTGAGCTGCCAGTGCAATGAGTTTATTCACCCCTTTGAACAGAGATTGGCTTGTTAGTCTGCTTTGAGCAGAAACTGCCTTGTCTTACCAGGGCTGGATGCCATTCTCCTGACACAGTGGAGGAGAAATATGTGAGTTTGGTGAGGATACAAACCATTACATGTAGATTAAAGGAAACACTCTCAACAGAAAGGATAGGATCTAGGGATTATTACGTTACAATTTTTTGTTGCATTTCTTCAAATTTCTGAGAAAGGTGTCCAACCCTTTTACATGTAAACATTCCCTACAAAAGTTTCACTTGCTGAGGTGTAGTCCAAGTGAGCTAATCTGTGATCTGCACCTTCCCTGGTGAGAAGCTGTGACTCCAGTATTTCTGGCACAGCATATAACAACCCACCTCGCTGCCTGACTGCCCTGCCTACGTAGGGACTTGAGCTGCACAGAAAGTTCTCATGTTTGCCCTGTGCTCTGGGTATTACTTATTATGTGGATATCTGAGGCTCCAACCCAGCAACATGTGCACTTGCAACTAGAGTTACTTGCCTGTTGCTTGAGGCTGATGTCACACATCCAGCCTTGGATACATCACAGTCATCAGTGGTGATGAATGGCACACTTGTCATCGTGCCTCCCATCACCAGCTCTGAAGGCAGAAACATATTTTTAACTGAAACCTGAATCTGATTCTGTGAAAATGATCCAGGTTATTTTAGACATTTTAGGTATGTTTGGAAGAGTAGGTTAAGGGATCATTCTTGGCTGTGCCAACAGACTTGGGGATTATTAACCCGTGATGGAGGAAACGTTTATAGTTGAAGAATGGGCTGGGCTTGTAATTTTATACTCCAGAGCTGTGTGTGTGACCATAAATTTGTCATTTGAGGAATTGTTAGTGCCTTTTGAATTCTTTAATTTGAAAAATTAATTTGGTTTATGCTTGACACTCAAAGGGAAGTTTCCTAAAAGCACTTGTGCAGTTTGTGCTGATTCACTGGGCTACAAGTTGTCCATAGACTGAAGCCAAGAGACAGAAGACAATTCCAGTTTCTACACTGCACCATAAAACTGAATAACTCTGTTTTGAATGGTGAGTTTATCAACAAGGTTATTGCTGAATACTTTTAACAACTTGTCTGAAGACATCTCTGACAGCAAGAAAATTGTACACCCTAGAAAAAAAAAGCCTTAGGATGATTTAATGTCAAGGACAGTATCCCACATATTTCTGAGCATGTCAGCAAGTAGCTGGCTACAAGTTTCCAAAAGGTTGCTGTGCTCCATACTGAGCTCTGAAGTGGCTGCTGACTGACAGCAATGGTTCAGTGTGCTGTTCATCACAAAGGATTATGCAAGGGAGTGACACCTTTAGTGCACTCAGTGAAGTTTGTGAAAACATTACCTTGAAGAAGCTGTTTTTCAGTGACCATTAGTGGTGCACTGAAAGTGGTTTGTGATTTGTTTTTGTCCAGGGAGTGAAGAATCCAGTGTCCAGGTTCACTGACTCCTCGCTAAGAGGCACTTTGTCTCAAAGACAGTAGCAAGAATCTGGAGAATGTCCTGGAAATAGTTGCCAAAACTGTAAATTGAACTGTGGTCTGAGTGCTGAACTGCTGCCAGTTGCAGGCACTTCTTGATGAAGATCAGTCACAGCACTTAACTTTGCTGTTATACAATGTCATAGGGCTTAGCAGGAACAGGAATCTGATGGGTCTGTAACATGGCTTTATGAGATAAGACCTTTTATTTGAAATAAAGGTTGGAAATCATTATTAACTGAAGAAAGGGTAGGTTTTTTCCAGTCCCTGTTTTACCACAGAGATATCATAATGTGTAAATTCATCAGAAGAGTGAACTTTAGAAAAATACCCAGGGAGATATTTCAATAATATCATGGATGTCACTTGTTAGAACCTTGAGAGCTGATGATTAAACAGTCTCTAACTTTGAATTTTGTGTTGTTATAATCTTATCAGAAAGTACTGGGAATAGTGAAGCCTATCTAAGGAAGCGTTCTTATTTACAATATTATACATTTTGTGATTTTCCCCCAAAGTCTTAAACTTTATTGTAACATTTCCATTTTGCTCAAACTGAATTAATTCATTTTTGAGAAACAGTTGAATTCCGAAAGGCAGAAAGCAATTTCATACCCTAGAGGTGCAACTCAGTACAAACCAGTGTAAAAGATGGAACCACAGACCTTTCAGTTAAAGAAATTTGACTTTTGCTTCCTGTTCATGTGTTTGTGAGGTGTTTTATGATTGCCAGGCTGCACTTCTTGGGTTATTCTTTCTCTGTATGTGTTTCTAACCGCTTTCCCTGGTGTTTAACTTTTTCAAACTGAGCTTTCAGTAGCATGTCAAGGGAAAGCAGAGGACTTTTTTCAAGCTGTCTGCAGTGAAAGGTGAGCAGCAAGGAGGACAGTGGCTTCTGGGTATGCTATTGCAGTTTTAATTTGGTCACTCCAGTGGTTTCTCCAAACCACAGACAAAGCTGTGGCTTAGAAAGTTTAAGTTCAGAGGGCTAAAGGTAATTTTTTTTTTCATTTGGACAGGATCCAAACCCTGTTTTTGAAGTGGTTGTTTTGTTGTGCATTACCTGCTCCCCAGTATTTTAACTTGAATCAGACTGGAATTCAAATTAGTGCCATCATATTTACTTTCAAAACTGGAAAATATTTCCAGATGTAGCAAAATTACATTGGAGACATGAAACCCAAGACTTAAGAAGGGTTGGGTGTATTAACATGTAGACCTGACATCTTTCTTGCACGTGACTACATACAACTGTTTGAAAAACACGCTCCAAAAGTTTAACAACTTGACCATGGTTTAATAATGGTATTGTGAGAAGTGGCAATTAGGTTATAAGCAAATTATAGAGAGGCAGTGGTGTCCAGCAGACTTTGTTCTACCCTCTGGAATATATTCTTTTTGTCATACATTTATTTTTCCGGAGTAGAGATGCTTTGCTTAACATGAAAGTTTGCCAGCATTGCTCTCACTTATGAAGAGGGAGATGCAATTTGGCAACTACCAGGCTTTTTCTGACCCACTTTTTATGCTTTGTATAAATAATTAAACAGGTGGTAAATAAAAGTATCTGTCCTCTCTGCTGTGTTTTATAATGTAATACATTTTTATCATTCTTGGCTTTGGCTAAACCAAATTGTATTCTGAGCTACCTGCAATAACAGTATTGCTAGTGAAGTACAGTCAGTCTAGTGAAGGGGCACTAGAGTTGGAGTTAGAAAAACAGGACTTCCTATGTCAGCTCTGCCACTAAATTACTATGGACAAATAATTTTACCTCTTCCTTTTTTCTCCAGCCTTTGTGTATCTTGACACAACAGCTGTATCTTACTATGCCCTTAAATTTTGGAGTGGGTTTTGACGTGCATAATAAGGTGGGGCATATTCTGTCTGGAAAAGGGTTAATGAACTGATTTGAGTGAAAATATCCTCACCTTGTTACATGAGTCATGGGTGTAAGGGCTGGATCAAGTGGTTAAAGTGGGAAAGGCTTGGCCATTCTGGATTTGATTTAGTTTGGTTTTGGTCTTGATTGGTTGGTTTTGCTTTTTGTGTGGTTTTTTTTTTTTTTTGGTTTGTGGTTTTTGCTGTCCTCTTTTTCCATCATTTTTTCCCTTGTTCACAGTAGTTGTCCTCCATGTCCTCTGTGGTTTATCGCCCTTCCCCAGCTAAAGCTTTTCAGCTCCTCACAGCTTGTTCTGAGGAGCCTTTCCTTTTCCAAATGAACCAGAACGAGCCTGCTCAGCTGGAGGGCTGTGGCGTGGTCCAAGTGAGCTAATCTGCCATCTGCACCTTCCCTGGTGAGACGCTGTGACTCCAGAATTCCTGGCACAGCACATGCGAGGCACCAGGGATCAGCCAACCCACCCCAGGGCTGCCTGACTGCCCTGCCCACGTAGGGCCTGGAGCTGAGAGCTCACAATTAGCTCCTCTTGGCTTTATCTCCTCCTACACAGACAAATCTTTTCACTAAATGTGACTTTGGTTTTACTTATCAATCCTTTTATTTTAGTGCATTAATTTCTTGATCACTAGAATATATGACACGACAAAGTCATCTTATGTTCTTCCATTCAGTGTTGTCAGTTGTTACCAAGTCAGTTATTTGGAGAATTGTTTACGTGTGGTAAGAGCACTAAACAAATTCATGGCTGAATTTCATGGGTAAAATGATACAGTGGTGACAGCATATTTTAAGAACATTAACAGAGTTCTAGAAAATAATTCCACTTGCAGTCTATACTGTGGAGACAGATCATTCCTGAAGTATTACAGTAAATTACAGTAAATATTAGAAGTGTCCTCTACAGCCATTAAATATAATTTCTGAATGCGTAAATTGATGTTACAGATCTATAAAACCCCTGTTTTTTTCAGCTCACATCTTTGTGTCTAAAAAAAAAATGTTCCAATTTAAATGTTCCAGTAAAAGAATGCATGAAGAATTCAGCTATTACTTCCTTAGATAACTAATTTATTACATGGGTAATATAAATTAATTTACTGTTGTATTAGCACAAATGTAAGCAATATACCAAGAAGGGAAAGAATTTTATAATTATTATCATGGTAAATTATGGGGAAATTGCATTCAGCAAACAGGCTATTGTTCACATTCTGTGCCCTTGAAAATAAATGCCAGATATATCTGAAACATGTGAACAAATCTGAAAGCTAATATGGACCTGATCCAAAGGCTACTGAAGCAAATGGAAAGATTCCCACTGACTCCAAGAGCTTTGGATAAGGGCCAGAGAAAAGGAGCATTCAAGTCAGCAACGAGCAAAGCTGCCCAAATGCAATTGGAAATGTTCCTTGGCATTTTCTGGGCTCTGTGGGACAGACATCAGCTCTCTGGATCCTTGCAACAGAGAGCACAGATTTGGGATGTCCATCCCCCGCTGGGCAGGTTATTTATAAGCGCTGAGAAGTCACAGAATGGGTCAGGTTGGAAGGGTCCACAGTGGGTCATCAGATCCGACCTCCCTGCTCAAGCAGGGTCATCCTAGAGAACATGGCACAGGATTGAGTGCAGACAGCCTGGAATATCTCCAGCGAGGGAGACTCCAAACCCTCTAAACAGTGGTTGTTATAAAATGAACTCTTATTTTTTGACTGAAAATGTACTTTTTAGTGAGCGATGCAACACTGTGTTAAATATAAACTTTGTTTACCCTAAAGTGTAAATTTTGCTTGTCGTTGTGCTGAACAGAACTATATGAAGAACCCCTTATTTAAGTTAAACTCTGACAAAATGCTAATCAGGTTTTATTCAGTTTTTGTTCTTTCTTTCTTGTGTTTTTGCAAAATCCTCACTTATGGCCAGCTACCAGAAGATACATCAGAGTGGAAACATATGTTTAATTCAGAACATAGAAGAAAACATGGAAAAAAGGTTTATTCAACCACAGTAGAAGATTTAGTATAACCAGTAGACTTTACTGACTTCACTGAACTTGTAACAACACTACATTTTGACTGATTCCATTCAGTTTAAAATGTGTGTTTCTAATCTATATTAAAATCCTAATTTCATTGTCTACAGGGTTTAATCTGCCTTTTTTTTTTTATATCATTAACTGCAGTTCAGCATAACTTATATGTAAATAACTTTATAGTTTCTTCTTCCAAAGGTTCCTATCCTATGTTTTTGGGTATTTTTGTTGTTGTTGACCAGCTAAGATTGAAATATGAAAAATTAAACAAGAGTGTTAAAAGAAACTGAACACGTGTACTAGAAAGTTGTTTCTTGACAAGTTTGCAGCTTGCCCAGTTATTTGTTTCATTATCTGAGGTATCTCTAGATCAAGAGTCAACCAGCTCCTATCCTTGTCTTCTGGTTAACAATAAAATCTTTTATCTTTACTCAAAGAAAAAGGGTTCATTTCCTCCTTCCATTTTCTCATAGCAGGGTTAAGAGAGATGGAAATGCATTTGTTCATGTATTTTAGCAAAGCTGAGAACTCTGAGCAGCTCTTGGAATTGACACAACTATAACTTAAGGACTTGCAGGACAAGAATATTGGCAGCCTTATTAGTTAAAAATAGCTCATAAAGAAGGTGTATCTTGGTTTAGATATTGTTAACACAGAGGCTTCAACACATTCTCCAAGATGGGATTTTACCTGTTTTTACACTGTGATCTTGGGATGGTTGAAAGACAGCAAATAACAGTAAACTAAGAATACATTAATAAGTTGGTAAGAATGCTGGTAAGCATCTTGCAAATGATCTTCCCCTTTCCCTGTCTCCTCTGCAGTCCAGTAATAATTCTGAGTGTGTGTGGCAGAAGGATTTTGACATTTGTATGAGGGTCGCTGTCAACTTATTCCTCCTTCTCCCCTGAAAGTGCAGCTGCAACTTCAAAAAATCATTATGGTGAGGTAAAGAGGCCAAACCAGGCAGCTCTTGCTGTGCCTTCAGACAAACTCTTGCCATCTTCGGGCTGACTCATCTACTATGAGCTCCACATTGTTCAGAAACCCACACAGACTGTGTGTGACGCAGAGAATACAAATATGCTATGGTTGCTTTTCAACTCCTCGGAGTCATTTTATCTATTTTGGCCTTGGTAAGGCAAATCTAAGGTAATCCACCCAAGAAAAACAGCTGCTGGAGGTGTCAACAGCAAAGGGTGTTCTGGGGCACTGGAACTGTCGTTATCACATGCATAATTTCTACAGAAAACCTAAAGCTGTGTGGGCAAGCACAGGAGTTAATAAGGCAGGTGTTTTACTGACACACACTAATTCCAGGCTGACAGAGGCAGTAAGACATGAGACATTATTTCCCTCAGATTATTTAGGTATAACATTTGCTACTCCTGTATTCGATTTTGACCCCCCCTTCCCCCAGATCTGCAATTACCACACTCCAAAAGACTTAAAATGTTTCAGTGAATTCTGTTGTCTAAAAATATGTCAACTTTCACGTCAGATGTTAAGATTGAAGTTGTCATTTGAGCAACTGAAAAATGTCTCTGCTAATTGCACGTTTAAAGCAAAGGAAATACCTGAGTTAATTGCACTCAGATTTAAGGAAAGGTTGTAATGGTGAACTGGGAAATCAATGCCTAGTGTGAAGCAACAGCAAAACATTCAGGATATCTGGATTAAAGTAGGATTTGATTTGTAGATGAAGCTTATGTTCATATTTACTTGTGTTTTCTCTCAAGTCTTTTGAAGTAGGGAGAAATGCCTAAGCACCTTTCCATCCAAAGGGACTTCAGTGCAAGAAGAGATCCTCTTAATAAGACCTTAACTCTCAGCTAAGAATTCACAAGATGGAATGCTGCAACGAGGCCAATGGAACTGTCCTTGCCCAGGACAAGGACAGTTAATTTGCTGTGACTAATTGGAAAACATATTTGCATATTAATATGCAAAATGAAAGTGCAAGCTGTGGTTTTTTCCAAGCAATGCAAAAGATTGATGTTTACGATAGCTGGAACACACTATGACTTGTAATTTTCTTAATTTTTTTTTTTAGTAAAGAGAAAAGGAAGTTCTCCTGCACTTCTCATCTGCAACATTGGAATTATTTACTTGTCCAAAGACTCTCCTTGTTGCCAGAAAGGGGTAGGGACAGGAAATCCTATTTGATCTTCAAACTGCTTCAGTGGTATTTGCCTCCCAAATGTTTTTGTTTGGGTGGGTTGTACCATCTGAGGCACCTCCAGCCCAAGTGCTGTTTTCTCCAGTAACAGGTGGTGTGTTCTAGCAGATAAAGGTTTTTGCCATTCAGTGAGGTATCTGCAGACGTGGAGACTTAATAGAAAGTGGATTCTTGAGGTGGATGTTCCCATATGGAAAGTTTCTTGTTCTCCCATGATATTCTGTCAACAGCAGGAGCTGTCTGTGTTCTGAATCAAAAGAATGTAATATACCCCTTTTCAGGCACTTGTCAATGTTACTGTGAGCTCTGGCTCAATTCAGGTTTTCCACCTGAAAAGCAAGTTACCTATATTAGTTATTTATTGTTAATTGTTGTCACTAAAAAAGACTTGAAACAGGAAACTGCTATGGTTAAATCACTGGGTTTTTTCTATACTACTTAATAAATATTTGAGACTTGTTATATTTTGTTGTCTTTAGACTTCCAGTTTGTATTTTTATATAGTCACATATAGGTATATATTTGGTTTAGTGAAGGCCAGCAAAAGTGGAATTGTCAAAGGGTTGTTGGACATAATCCAAGGAAACTTTTTGCATGCTAACCAGGCTTTAATATGAAACCTTTTCTTTCTGCAGTCACAAAGTGCCTCTATCCCTTAATCTATTTGCTTCCTTATTAGCAAGCCAGAATCGGATCAGCTCATATAAGATTATTTCTGCTCAGATTCTAATACTTTAGATAAATTTATGTCTATGAAAACTTGTAATTTTCCTTGTTTTGATCAGCGTGTGCATTCAGAACCAATCCTTGCTAAAGCAACCTTTGCTGGAGAACCCATGAGCTGGAAATGGTTTCACTTTGAAAAATATCCAGTATATTATTAAAACCATTTCCTTTGTCGTATCCCTACCCTGTTACTCACTGTTCTCTTCATAGGGGCTAATTAAACGTTATGCTGCTAATCAATGTTGATAGATACAAAGTACTGTAATGTCTTCTGGCTTTATGGATTATGCTAATGGCCATCTGCCTATTATTGATAATTTGTTCTTCAGTTACTGGAGGGGGAGGAAGAAGCTGTTTGGTTAACTATAAAAAGGAGCTATTTGGTTTATGATGCATTCAGCTGTATCACCAGTTGTCTTTAGCTATTAAAGTTACTAAAACTGCAAAGAATATAATTTCATCAAGGTCTGAATTTTCCCTAGTAATTATATATGAAATTTGTACGTTCAGACAGCCAGAGTACATCATGAGCAATAAGAGCTTGATGGCAATGAGCTTATTAAGTACTCAATGTGTTAAACCAAAGATAGGCAGATACATGATTAAATTTCATAATGCAGTTGTCTAAAATGCTATTAACTATGAAGACCAAAAGGCCATGAAAAAAATCTAACTAAATTCTGTAACACTGAAATCTCTAACAAAATCTTGTATGTACAGAGACTGCCTCGAAGAACTGCAAATCCCAGCATACTCCACTGCTAGCTGGAAAATGTCCATTCTAAAAATCTGAAAGCTCTGCTCAGAGGTGTAATGTGTACTGCTGTTTTCATGTACTGGGATAGATGGTATCAGATATCCTCCAGAATGAAACATATTGGATAACAGTCCTTTAGCAGCCTATTAAATTTTGCAAGGCTGTCTTGGGTTGTACTGAGGTTTTACTTAGCCAGTTTGACTGTCTTGTTGCTCAACCAGAAAAGAAAGCTCTGACACAGACAGCAAAAACAGATTGATGGTGGATGTTATCAGCTCTAGACTTAACTGAAAAATACCCACAACTCTTTAAAAGAATGAAAACACGGTTCACTTTTCTGTAGCACTTTTTATTGCTTTTAGATGAGTGACTGCTATACTAGGAAAAGCTGAAATTAGAAATTTGAAACATTTTGGTAGGAACTTTAAATAAATCACAGTAGAGCTTTTCATTAAAACTTTCCCCAGCGCTATTTGGGAATCATGTCAACACTTAAAAATGAAGGAAAGGTTCTAAGCAGTAATCAGATTAAAGAATTTACACATTTGCCTTTTCTTTCTTAAGAAACAGTGTAAGTGTGAAGTTTTTGAACAGATTAAACTTCACTTTCTTCTCAGACTTTAAACTAAACTAGGAATACTCAGTGCAGAGAAAGGGAAGCCTCACAAAAATAACTTGAAAACTCACTGAAGGAGACTGAGGATTCTTTATGTGGAAGGGGATTGATGCAATAACAATTTTTGGCACACACATTCAGTGGAGGCCATTGCATGTTCTGTAGCTATTGCTTTTCATTAGACTTTACAAGCAGTGTATGAATAGTAGATATCAGTAATGAGCTCAAGATTCCTTGGAGTAACCAAAACTTCACAAAGCCAAGAGTTTGTATCATGTTGCCTGTCAAAGAAGGGCACCACTGAGAGTTCCCTCAGGCAATCTCAAGAAACTCAGCTTGAATTCTGTAAATGCTTTGAAGTGCCATTGAAATGCTGTATCAGTAAACTGAAACACTGAACGGTGCAGTTTTCTCTGAATGCAGTTCTTATTATATATACCAGCAAAGTATGAGTGGCTGGATTTAGCATAACATGAAATTATTGCCTTATATATAATCTCCTTAAAATTGGCTGGTATTTTCTCATGCAACAGCAAAAGCAGATTTCCTGTAGGTTTCTCACAAGCTTAAACTTTCAATAATGAACTAAACCTCTGGCTTGCTTGGGTTGGACACTGTGGGATGGACCCTGTCAGGTAAGACCCTGTTCTGCTGCCTGGATTATCCCTTGGCTCCCCATTGCATAGGGAGCAGCTGGGCTTTCCTATTCCCTGACAGTTGCTTATAGAAATGGCTGGAAAATAGAGTTGCCCTAAGATAACGTATTTCTCATTCCTAGAATGTTCATATTTTCACTTCTGCATGTTTTAGGATAGGCCCAAGAAGCCGCCCCTTCAACCTATCCTTGTTTTTTGGTGTTGTTTTTTATTTTTTTTTTTTTTTTTGGTCTGTTTAGTTGGTTGGTTTTCTGTTTTGGTTTGGTTTCTGTGAGTTTGGTTGGTTTTGGTGGTGGGTGTTTTTTGTTTGGGGTTTTTTTGTTTGGTTTTTGGTGGGGTTTTTTTTTGTCTTCTAGATATCTCAGATTCCCTCGGTACTTGAAGGTGGACTATTGTAATTTTCAGTTATACCTCATATTTGTCTACTATGGATAAAGACAAAAACACAGTCATCAGGGATTCCCCATGACTGATAACAGGTTTATGTCCTAAAAACATTCCTATTAGCTTCCCTCAGGGTCACTCCTGCATTTAGCACATGGGTAGTACTTCCATAGGGGAAAAATATCCTTTAGGCTTGTATTGTTATATCAAGCTGCACATTTGAAGACCACCCTGAAAACATGATTATCTGCTTTTAGAAACTGAAAAAAAAAAAAAAATAGGAGATAGTGTTTTATCTCATTATTGAACAGTGTTGGTCACTTTGGAAAGAACTGACAGTTGAAATTATTTTTGTCTTTTGAGTACTTGTTAGTGGAATCCTGTTTTTCCAAGCAACTGATATTTATTATAGGTGATCTGCTCTAGGAGGTGTTAAATGTCAATAGTGTTGCAGAAGAGTCACTGACTCAACATCTCTGTGGTTAAAAAACTCCACTCCCAAACATGACAGAGTCTTTACAATGCCACTCAAGTTTACATTTGGTCACAAGGCTGCAAATAATTTCAGGCACAATTTTGTATAACACTGAGGATAGCAGTGGTCTTATTTTCTTATTAAGTTAGAAGAAATGTGTAATTACTGCTATACCACTATTCATAGATGAGCACTTAGATATTCATAGATAACACTTTCACATATTTTAATGTCTGAACTGAGGTGAAAGGGAAAAAAAAGGATCTCTATGAAAAATTGCTATGCTTTATGTTAGGAAAATTTGTGGATGTGTCATCACTTAGAATTTGCAACTTTCAGAGGGCTGTAACTCTTTATGATGGTGGGTAATTGCGAGTAGAATTTATATCTATTTGCTCTGCATAATCTTTTTATTGTTTCAAAATATTCTATGTGCAAAAACCAAGTCTTAAAATACTCCCAAACTATTTTTTCCTCTCCGGTTTGTAATGAAATTGTATTTCTTCTTTAAAACTGAGTTAAGTGTAAATGAAGAGAGAAAGCAGATTTCTGTGTATGTTTTCTGCTCTCTAGGAAAGTTCTCATGCTATACAGTTCCCAGGGGAATTGCAGGTAGTAGTGCACATGTGCTCTCTCAAACACTTTTGTCACAGTTGGCAGGAAGATTTTGTTGTGCCCATTTCTCCACTATTCTGGATCTCTTACAATATGCCTTTTTTCCCAGCCACCAGTTCCTGGAAATCCCTTGTCTGAGGCAGTTAAGAGGTTCAGGCTCTCCTGTTTCTTACCTGCTGTGGTAGCAGGGACTTACTGAAGAAAAACAAAATTTCACTCAATAATTGAACCCTAACTTTATAAGTCTGAGTGAACAAACTCTGCCATTTCAAGTTCTGTTGTCTAACCCTTGAAAATAAATCCCCTCAAGGTGAGACACCCATTACTTTGTTCCTCTGTTTTGAGGAACAGATGGAAGGGTAACTTGTTCAAGAAGCAAAAACCAGGATGCTGCAAACCCATTTATAGTCTGCTTGTCTGGTGGGGTGAGGAATGGAGACACCCTTTTGAATAGATGTTCAGGATAGCAGCAAAGAAACCAGGCCTGTGCTTGTGGAAAGGACCACAACCAGATGTGAAAGGCTTGATGATGTGGGTAGAAGTCAGTTCTATGAATTCATTATAAAAAGTTGTAGCAGGTTACAATAAGAGTGCTCAGATCAGCCAGGTTCTTGTGTGTGTTGCTCAATACCAATGTGTGACCCTTTGTTATCAAATGCCACAGTCCACTGGAAAGAACTCAAACTGCAGAATGTGCTTGTGAAGGTACTACACAGATGTCTGGGCAGCTGCAGAACTACTTACTGTATGCTTCCATGAGGGAAATAAAAAGACACATTATGCCTAGATGAACATTTTTAATTACTTATGACTGAAGTGGGCTGCATCTGTTTTCTACGGCAGTTTAAGGAGTTTCAGATAAAAGACTGGAAACTTTGCAGTCCCCTGTGCACATGAGCATCCTAGGGGATTGGTTAAGGCAGTCAAGAGCAATTCTGTGCCTGAACTAAAAGAAATTAATGGGAGAATAGACATGGAAGCATTGTAGAAGGCAAATTGATCTTGACATGCAGCATCTTTTGTCCAAACCCAATCCATTTACTCGGATACTCATGAAGAACAATAAACGTTGAGTAATTGCCGTGAAAGCAATTTGTGCTGGGAATGATTTTGGAGAAATGTGGCTTTGAAAGGCCCTCACAAATTGTCAAGGAACAAATAATGTTTTCGTTGACCATCTGGCAGTAGAGTTTAGAAGCAGTCGAAGATGAAACAAACAGTGTTTTTAGCAATTTGTTGGTATAGTAACCTCATGGCCTGTGTTCATCACAGAAATCAAGTTGTTGGCTCTTAAATGAGGCAACACTTAATATGACAGAAGTATGGCTTCAGTGCAAGTGAAGCTGTAGGTTAAACAGTCATGGGTGGGTTAAGCCTAATGAAAAATAATAAAAAAAAATGCACCCACACTGTTTTTAAGAGTATGCTGCTGTCATGCCTAATGCCAGCACTGCCTGTGGGAAACTGAGCAGCTCACTGGAAGCATATCCCTGTGATTCATAGCTCTGTGTTTCATCCTGCAGTTTTTGTTCACAGTAATCTGCCAAAGAACCTCTCTGCCCTCTCTGGGGATAACAGCAGGACATAAATCTTGTCCTGGACATCCCAGATTTGAATGCAGTTCCACATGGCAGCCTGTGTCAGTGTAGGAGTCTGCATTCTCACCATTGCTTAGAATATTCATTGAAAACCAGACTGTCAGGCTACCATGGATTTTAAAATCTATGGTAACACCTCCCTTGGTGTTACAAAATGTGACCTCGATGCTCTTGGCTTGTTTTCTGCATTGGTCAGTGTAGGGCTGGGACTATTTGGCTTTGTGGTGCTGACCTACAGAGTCTTAGAAGTACAGCACTGAATTTTAGTAGGAGATCCCTGTGTCTCTATTCCACCTGAAGAGGAGCAAAGCTGCAGAAACTGCAGGAAATGTGATGCTGAGGATGCTGAACAGGTACATGGAGATAATTTTTGGTCACAGTTAGAGCACGTATGTCACTGTAGTTCGCAAGTAGATTACAGGACCACAAGAAGATAAATTTATTTAACTGTTGCAAACCTTATGCTACCAGTAAGTAATAAACTTACTCAGGGAACACTGTACTTTTCTATGCCTTGCTTTGCACCAAGGCTCGAGGAGAATGTGTGTAAACCATGAGGATGTCAGACTGAAAAATAACAGATGAGCCCTTAAATTGAAATCTGCTGTGAAGGCAAGGCTGAGGTGTCATACCTTTGCAGCAGTGAAACCTATTGATCCTAGTAGGATACAGCAGTTTACCACTGTCAGCATAACAGTTCACAAATTCCTGGAGTCTTCTGAAACAGAATGTAGGAGTAAATCTCGCTGTGCACATTTACACTACAAAGGCACAGAACTTTAGGAGGAGAGACAGCTCATTTGGTAATCAGGAGAGACAAACAGCTGTGTTAAACAGTGGCTACCAGAAAGGAAAGAAATGATCTAAAGGCGATA
>JAWWLV010000158.1:14960332-15006771 GCA_035041135.1 Platyrinchus mystaceus | reverse complement strand
CTATGATTTTGCTGGGAATTTGGTGCAGTATGAAGCTAAGTGTGTATGTGTTTTACTAAGCAAGTATGCCATTAGTGAAAGACATCATCTCCCTCCTCTGCAATCAGCCTGCTAATTCAAAGAAGGCAAAATTGCTGGAGAGGATGCAGAGACCAGTAGAAGAGAGCAGTGCTTGAGTGAGCTGGTCAAGCCTTAGAGAGCATATAGCACTCAAAGGAGATGGCAGCAGCTTGTAGCAGCAAAATCCCCTCCAGTGCAGAACTGGAATATGAAAAGTTCACTACTAATTTTGTTTAAAATCAGCAGAAACAGAGATTGAGGTTGAGAGAGCCAAGCCAGGTATGCAGCTTCCTGAGGTTTTGTGACTGGACAACTTCATTCTCAGATGATGAGTGATCAAGTTGTACATAAATGGTCACAAAGTGTGTCTTACCTTGCCTATTATGCCTGTATGACAGCAGGGGATGCAGCCATTTCCCAACAGAGTAGTGGACTCAAACCTCGAAAACAGTTTAATAATGTAAAATTTTTCAGGTTTCAATTAGAAATAGCTCTGACAGAATATCTCACAGTTCATCATCAGGATGCTTTTTTTCAGTGGAGGACCATGTTTTGGTCAATGTTAATCTGTTAGCTGTGGATGAACAAAAGTCAGCTCAGCTTTCTTTGCTGCTCTTCCTGATCAGAGGTTTTGCTGAGGTGTTCCAGCTGAAGGCTCCAGCAGAAAATTGTCCCTTTCAGGTCTTGTATGGGTACTTTATTGCTTTATCAGGAAATTGCATCACTTACCATGTTGGCTTTTTGAAAGATGAACAGTGTTAAAAGCTTTGGACACAAACAAAATATAATGATGTCACCATGGTCTTAATTCCTGAATCTACAGAAAGGAGGGACTAATGCAATAAGTCTGTGTCTGACCTGCAACAACTTCCACTGTTAAAAACCTTAAATACTGTTTTGCACAAGTTAGCTACATAAATCTTTGGGCAGAACAGTGAAGAACAACCTGTTCAGCCTGAAACTGCAGGGTGCATGGTAGGCAGACTGAATGTAATTAGCTAAAAATGGGATTTGGCTGGGACACTGGAGTTGATTAAAAATATATTATGGGGTCTTGAAGGACCAGAAGTAGTCAGGATCCTGGCAGATGTCACACTGGAGTGGTGGCAGGTCAGTGAGAGCACTGATGCCTTGCCCTGTGGAGGGACACCGGCTCAGAGCTGGCTCAGAGGAGGGAGGGCAGTGTCTTCACTGATTGAGGTGTGGCAGATGGGACACAAGAAGTGGTTTTTGGACTATTGTGAGGGTGATGCTTTCTTTTTTTACATGCCTCTTCAGTAGCAGTAAAAGAGGGTAGCCCAGAGTGAAGGAGGGTGTTTCCAGCAGATGAGATGTAGAACTGAAAATGAGAACACCTTAGTTTTTTTTTATTGCTAGTCCTTAGGGGGGGGTGTACTTAAACTTGATGGTTCACTTTGCCCATAAAATAAGATAACTGCACTTTCTTATGAAAAAAACCCAATTTGAAACTTATTTCCTTGCAAGATGGTGTGATAGTTTGGAAGAAATTGTTCGAAGATGTTAAGTAAAACAGTACTATTCAAGCTTGAATGTCTTGGAGTCACAAGCTGTGAAGTGCTGGTCTCTGCAGGGAACTAAAGCACACATTGGAAAACTGCTGAGGTATTCATTTCAATTTCTGGAAGAATTTGATGAGGGACCTACTGATGAGTAGGGAAAAAGTAAAGTCCAGACCTCTAGTATGTGTTCAGGAAAAATGACAAAGCGGGAGATAAGGTTAAAATCCATGCCTTCATCTGCCCTATTTTTTTTTTTTAACCAACATCTCACAGCTAAAGTTAAAATCCCTGTTTCTAAAGTTGGGGTTTTTTGTTTGTTTGTTTTTTTTCCTTCTGCTTATTGAAATACGACTTTCTGAGAATGCAGCAGCCTAAAATTTACTGAGTCATACAAAAGATTTAGGGAGATCCCATTTTTTTTTTTCTTCCAAAATTTCATTCCAGGTAAGTGAAGTGGAAAACTAAGTCACTAATTTTCTGTGAGTCAAATCTTTTGCAATTCCTTTATTTTATAATACATTTTACAATGAGGGCCATACATTTTTTTTTAAAATATTCTTCTTGCATATGGTTGGGCCATGGGTCTGCCTCAGTGTAGGGATTAGGGCATGAGATTAATGCTTTATTTCTCTTTTCTGAATGTGGATTACAGGCTTTTTCTGTTTTGTTCAGAGCACTAGCTCAAAGGGATCTACTCTCCTGCTTCTGTTGAGCCCCAGCAGAGCCTGTCAGAGCATCTTTTACATTCTACATGCTTTCAGGGATGCTTTAGTGGGTATGGTTAAAACAAGGCAAATCTTCATGCTTTTTTAGTGAGCTCTTTCATGTTAAAGCCAAGGAAGAGAATTCTGTTTTTTCTTTGATCTGCCTCCTGTAGATAATGGGTCACACATTCAGCAAAATAACATGTACATTTTGCCTTTTGCAGTGCAAATCAAATATGTGGTTATGGCTGTGCTGTCGTTCTGTTAAAGGGCACAGCAAAGTTGATTAATTAAAAATTAACATTAAAGCAAACTTAATAGATAGCATTACAGGTAAGATTTTTCTCTGCTAGCCTCAGGAGCCAACCACCTGGCAGGTCGTTATTTATTGTGGTCTGAACTCGTCCCCTAAACACTAGTTATAACTTCCAAAATAACATTTCATCTTACCTACTCTGGTAGTTTTCTGTTTTGTAATGAGACTTTGTCAGAATATCTGCAGAAGAGCTTCTTATCCTCCCACACCAATTCTTGCCACTGTATAAGCTCAATTTAATCTGCTCCATGAGCAATTACTATTGAGTGTATTGAGGTACTTTCAGCAGTTTATTTGCTTATAGCACTGAAAAACAGGTGTTGATCTTTCCTATGTCCTCCTTGGAGAAGCATAATGTTTGGCTTAGAAAATAAGATGTGCTTGACTCCAATTATATATATATATATATATATCTCCATTGATTTTTGCCTTGAACTTCTGTTGTTTGATTTTTAAAAAGGGCTCCCCCCTTTCTTAAGGGGAATTTGTAGTTAAGAAAATGAACTTATCAGTGAGGATTTGAACCCAAGTACAATTAGACATCAGCAGTTAATAAAATGGTGCTTTGCCCTGTGAGATGTATGAACTGCACAGCAAATATGAAGCAAACAATCACTATGGCAGATCTTACTAATCAGGTAGAGGTGAAGTACAGAGAGGTCATGCAGGTTGCTCTGCTGAAGCAGTGCTCTCTCCTGTTATAAATCAGTGAGGGTTATGAGTGGATGTCAGATGGTGCATTTGGCTTAAAAAAAAAAAGGAAGAGAAATCAGGTTCTACAGAAAGAGAAAAGGGAGAGTGTTATGTACTGGGAAATAGAAGTCTTGGGGGTGGCATTGGCACACTGAGCCTGCTACTGGGTTTGTTCAAGCAGTTGAGCAGCTTGAAGCAATATGGAAGAAATAAAAGTTTATCAAAACATTGCTAAATTGGATCTAGAGGAATAGAGAAATTGAAAGTTGACTAGAGGAGCCAGACTGCCAAAAAAATATTTCAAACCAGGTATGTTTGGTTTGTGTTTTTCAAAGTAGAGTGTCTTGAAGACACAAGATATGGGGCAGTGATTATGCAGTTGCTGGGGGTAAGATAAACAGACTTTTTGTGCATAAGCTTATGTGAGAGACCAAGCCAGCCCTTTGCTCATGTATCAGCCCGGAAATGAATCTCTGACATAAAATCTCTGACATAAAACTCTCAGTGCAGAATCGGAGAAATTTTCATATCCCTTTTCACTTAAAATACCTGAAAAAAATCATTGAAAATGTCCCTGAAAAGGGATATTCGTAAAGGATTTTAAGATTTCTTTAAAATGTTTGTTGAACTTTCTGTACCATCTGGAAGATAGAGCTTGGAAATGTCCAGGTTTGAAGGGTAAGTCCAGAAGGTGTACACTGAAAGAAAACCATGTCAAAACAAAGCAATACATTATATTCTCAATCTGTACCACCTATTGACCTCACAGGAAGAGCTGCCCATGGACAGGCTGGGGCAGAACCCAAATAATTGAAGCCACAATCATACCCCCCTGGGCATATCAAAGTTATTTTCCATAGGGTTGGATGCCTTTTGGTTAGTAGGCAGTTGAGGTGGAACAAAAGGCTCTGTGCCTAAGGGATCTCACACATCCCCATGGCCATCAGGAGGCACCAGAACCAAATCCTGAATTACTTGTGGCAATTCTGAGAGTGTTTTGAAATCGTGACAGGGTTGAGGAATTTTTCAAATGTAAAAGAGGTCAGCAGGCTTTGCACTGAAATTTTATAATATAATCTATATGAAAAGGAAATTGTTTCCCAAGATTTTAGTACCTCTGCCCCTATATTCTTGCAAATAGCAATATGAGATTTTTTTGAGATGACACCTATCATTTGGTTTTGATAAATTCCATGTGGTGAGTGCTCTGAAGCAGAAATACAGTAGTAAAGAACTGTTGATGGAAAACATTAACAGCGGGGAGAGGATGGATGAACTGAAATTGGAAAGCAGGCTAGATAAACCAAAGGCAATTTAAAGGAATTAAGGGTATATAGTAAAACTGACAAATTAGTGGTAGGAGAAACAGGAAAAAAAGGATTGGTGGTCAACACATGGTACTGTGGAAAGACTCAAAACTATCCTGAGGTGATTGGCTATGGAGCTGAGTGCTGTATCTTGGCAAAAATATGTGGTATTCCTTATACTGCTGTCATGGAAGGCATGCTTTAAAAATGCAGGAGTGTGGCACAAATAGAGCAGATCTCTGGACTGCCTGGCTCTGTGATGTATTTCCAACATACTTGACAGAGAGCCACACTATGAATGTTTTCAGGTCTTTCCCCTAATAATTTTTGATGCTGTCACCTTATTTATATAGCTGAGGTTGGCAGCTCATATGTTTCCATGAAAATACTATAGAAAGTGTCAGGAAAAAACGGGTATAATTCAGTTTAAAAAGGCAATCAATCAGGAGACTGGGATCCATTGGAAATGAGGCTTCATTAGTTCCAGTGCTCAGGAACTGTTTGTTCCCTGAAGCAATCTACTAAATTTTAAAATATAAAGCATGTTATATTACAAATGGAGGAAAACAAGGAAGAATAAGCCGAACTGAAGCTGGTCAGCTCTCTGAAAAACCCTTGCCTCTTCACATGCCAAATCCAATAGAGCCAGAACAAAAAAAACCTGCAGTCTGAGTGAACTTGAGTTTACCCGTGCTGGGTTAACAGAGACTGAGATATTCCCAGTGTTACATGGTTGTTTTCCAACTCAACCACCCCAGCAATTCATGAACCTGAAAGGAAACTCCTAGGGAGAGCTCGTTTTTCAGGCATTCTGCAGTTGTCATCTTTTCACTTTTATATGTTCTATAGAAGTGCTCTACAATAGAAAAATTTAGAAGAGCGGCTTTTGAAATGCAAGGACAAATCAATCAATTAAAAGTTGTTCTGAAGATGAGAGCAGTGCTGCCTGCCTTTCATGGTATCTTTGTGCAGCACCTAAAACTGAGAGGCTCAGATCTAACTGGTCTCAGAGATGATAATTTGAATTTTGTGTCTTAGCAGGTGATGTGAAATCTGGCTATGCATAAAATCTGAAAGGAATCCCTTGAGGTCTTGGCATAAAAATGTATTTGGAGAAATTGGTCTTGTATTCCATGATTAAAGTGGTTGTATGAAACCATCTCTTAATTCCAGTTTTGGTAAATTGGTTTAGTTTGTCCTTTTAAGGATGTTTAAAAAAAAAGACCATTGAACTTGGAAGCACAGGATGTGTTTCAATGTAAATAAAGATTGAAGTCATCATTATTAAGTTTTGAAGTTGCTGGAAAATACAATAAGCACAAATAAGTGAACAGTATACTTTTAGTATCAGGATTTGTTGCCTTTAGGATAATTGTCTTTTAATAGTAGAATGGGGAAAAATACCCCAAACCTGTGCATGCAGGAGTTCTGCTTTCAGCACTGACTGGTTTGTTTATTGCCAAGTGTTTTCTGCACAGATTATGAAAGGGAAAAGTCCTAATTAATTTCATTTTTTGAAGATTTTGATGCCATTGGACATGTATTTAGTCATGTTTAAAAACTGTTTTGAAGAACAACAACAAAATGAGTCTTTATGATCATATTTGTGAAGATAACAAATGTGCACGTACCTTTGAAGTTGAGGAGCCTGGCAATTAATATGCAACAAGGTTGGTTTTGTTCAAAAACACCTTTAAGTCAGACTTCTAAGCAAATTCTAAATTTGGAATGGTTAATTTTTCAAGGGGCTTCACTTGCAGAAGATTTTTAAGAGCACAGTCTGCTCTGTTCTGAAAGAATGTTTTCAGTGGCCCACTTCCATGACAGAGGTGTCTGCATGTGTGTGCTTGGTGGAACCAGCTGATCTGCACCATTTATTTCACATGTGACAGGAGAGACAGTGGAATATTTGTGACTGTGGGGAAAAAAAATTGCCTATACTGTGTTTTTAATTTTTCTAAAAGAAGGCTTTTAACTTTTATTTTTTCACAGTTCATTTTGTTGAAAAATTGACCACCCACACATCTCCCACTAATGCATTTCCTTCTGTGCAGTAGCTGGTTTAGTTCCACTCACTGTCATGTGTGGATGATGCCAAAGTCTTTCGGTTCTGTTGCACTTATTTTACAAAGGAGAGAACAATGATCTCTGGGGGTCTTTCCTTCCCCTTTATAATGGAAATGTCGGGTTTTCCCCTTGGTTTTGTGGTGGTCCATGCGTTTCACTTCTTCCCCAACAAGGTTCAAAAGCCTTTTTACTGACTTCCCATTAGCATCAGGCAGCAGCTGGCACTGCTGATGTGTTCAGCAAGGTTGTGGCTACAACTTGATTGCTCTGTGCTCTGGTTGTTCTGCTTTTACAAAAATAACTCAGGTGTGCTAAGCACAGGCACCTTCAAATGCTTTTTTTTCTTTCTTTTTGGTAGTTAAGTGACAGAATAACACATTAGCATTTCAGTGAGGCACTGGGTGGTTCATTTTCTTCTCGAAACTTCTTGATTTGCATATATCGTCTTGTTCTTTTTCACTGAAATTAAAGTTGTGGAAAGACTGGAATTTATATTTCATTCTTGTTGAAGTGTTTTGTGTTGTATTGCATGTTTGGTTTTTCTTCTATCTTTATATAATGAAAGGTTTATTCACTCAGTTCCACTGATTATATTTTTTTAAATGTTTCAAGATGCCTGCAAAAGGATCCTGAATTTTTGAGATCTGCAGTTTTATTCCAGACCAGCCTGAATTCTGAAAGTTTGAGTCCATTTCTGCCATCCCAAAACTGAGCCTGTGTGTGCCTTGTTTAAGAGGTTCAGGAGAACAGAGACAAACATGCTGCACACGAAGGATGAGAGGTTCTGACATAATTCCCCTTTAGCTCCCATCTGTATCCATAGGCTTCAGGAGTTTCAGCATTTAACAAGGGCTAATGCACAAATAGCTCAGTAATCTACAGCTGGTACATGTTTATTATGAGGAAGAGTTTTATATTTCTGTAGCATACAAATTCAGCAAGAATTACACTTACTGACCCACCCACTCTCCCAATCCTCCTTCACTTCATGTTCTTTCTCTTCCCAAGTTCCAGGTTTTTTTTTTCCCTAGGCCTTTCCCACTTGAACAGATTACACCAATTAACTTTATGAGCGTTCTTAGGGGGATTTTTTGATTTATGTTTCCCCCCCCCCCAGCTAACTTCATAGGCAGTGCTGTGAGCCAGCCTTCAAAGCTGCTGAACACTGAGAGTCCCTTGTAGAAGAGGGAAACAACTGGGGGGGTTTAGCACCCTTTGAAAACGTTGGCTGTATGTTTATCTCTTCTGTTTGGTCAGTGGGCTTCTTATGTCAGGATTACACTGGTATCAACTGGTAGCATTAGCTTGGCTCTGAACACAGCATAGCTCAATTAGCCAAGTTTTACTTCCCTAGGTTTGCCTGCCTCCTTTCTTCTCTGTGCTTTCTCTGTAGATCAAACTCTCCTTTTGGAGTGAGAGAGCTAAAAAAACTGAGCTCGCTAAATCCCCACAGTGGTTTCATTCAGGATTTTGTTGTGATTCACAGGACTTGACAGAATGAAAAAACAAACAAATAAACGAGCTTTTCCTGAAATGCTGTTCCCCGAGTGACTTGTTTCACCTCTCAGAAACAAGGTGCAGAGATAAAGGAGAATTTAGGCTGTCTCTAAATTCAAAATCTGAATTACAGATAAATTAAAATATTTTATTCTGCTAACCCTTCTCTTTCCAAGAGCTCACTGACTTGCTTAAAGAGGAGGACATAGTCATCTATACAGTAAGGAGACCAACACTGAGTAACTAAATCATTTAACACTAAATTACAAGTGTTTTCTCTAGTGTGCTTTCTTTTTCAGCAGTATTTGGGTGTATTCTGATTGGGCTGTACATTTGGCGAGTTGCCTTTGGGTATTCTTAGAAACAGATGCAAAACATTTGCAAAAAAGCCTCTTTGAAATCTCTGTTTTAGAGTTGCTACAGTCTCCTGCCTGTAGGACAGACAGTACTCCTGGGGCTGACTGGCATCCTGGATTGCTCATTATAGAGGAAGAGAACCTCCACAACATCAAAATGCAGGGTTTTTTTGCCAGCTTTGTGAAAAACGTTGCAGATCAGAAGCATTCCTGCTAACCCTTCTGGGGCTGCTTTCAGTGCAGAACCCCACTGGGGAGTACAGTCTGCTGCTTAAATAATGCTCAGGGTGACAAAGGCAACAAAACAGCCTCTCTGCCAGGTGTGGTGGATATGAACAAGCTGCCTCGTGTCCCACAGATGACTCTTTGTTTTTTTTTAGCAGTCCCTTGGAGTGGCAGGAGGGATAAATTCTCTTATTTCTCTGCCACTGACCAGATAAATGAACATCCAGCTTTGGGATTATAGCTAAAAGAGGAGGAATCAAAGATCTGACCTGTGCTATATATGCCTTCCTCTTGAGGAAGCACAGCTTGTCCTCAGTTCTCACTGGAGATTCTGTGCTTGCCATAGAATTCTGATAGTTTTACCTGCCTGAGCCTTTGGCAAGGCAGAGGAGGAACTGCATTTGTATTTTGCTCTTGCTTTTAAAACAGCTGGCCAAATGATATAAAAAGTTCTGCTACAAGAAGACACATATTTTACTTTAAAATTGTGGTGCATTCCTTGCAGGAATTGGCAGACCTGCAGGAGTTCAGTGCTGGGAAAACAGAACTGTGCTGTGCTGAGCATCCCCTGTGTCTGCTGTGTAGGTAGAGAGGCTCTGCCTGGGGAAAGGGCAGGTGGGCTGTTCCTGGCTGACTTCAGACATCGTGGTCCAAGCACATACTGGTGCACTTGGCCTCCTGGTCCCTTGCTGCTCCTGCCCCAGCCAATTCCCTCTTATCCCAGTGCCCTCTCTTTTCCTTTGAATTTCCTCCTCCTCAGCATGCCAAGTGTGTCCTTCTGGGAGTTCTGACCATGCCTGTGGGGGAATTGCAAAATAAGAGTGGGGAAGCCTTAGGTACTTTAGGTTTAGGTGGAATTCCTCATGAGCAATCTATAAAAATATATAAATAAATTCATGAAAGTTGAGGCTTTTTCCTTATTTTGCCCCACTGACTCCTCTCCCCAGATCTGAGACAAAGAACCAGCAAAGAGAACGATGGTAGCCTTAGGCAAAGTGCTGTGGAGACGAGACTGTAAAGGAAGAAAAGAGAAAGCTGAAAACTTTCAGCACAGTCTGTCAGCCTTGGGCATGGAACATGAACCAAGCAGGTCTGGAAATACTTCATCAGTGACTAATGATTGTTCTTCTCTGCAAACCTTTTGTAATATCTGCTGCAAATTAAGTTTTCATAGTTAAATAAGCACACAGGGCGACTGAATGTGCTCTTTGATGTCTCTTGTGTATATGCACTGTCTATTTTTCTATGGATCACTTGCCTGTACTGGACAGGTTCAGCATAGCTATTAAACAGTGTCAGTGTGGGAGCTGCTGTAACCCAACCCTTAGATATACTTTCTTTAAAGAGACCTTATATGCAGGAGAGCCTCAGGGTGAGCTATGAAAGCATAAGAAGTGAATAAAGTAAGAAGTAGTTCAGACTAAGGCTATTGTAATGAAATAATTATGTCTGGTATTGGTTGACTTAAGCTGCTGACTAAAACTGTGCAGCATCAAAATACTGTGACTCCAGTATATCAAACTACTGCCTTTGAAATAAGCTCACTTTGGAGCTTCTGGATGATATTCTCTGGGATGTTACTTGCATTTATACTGGTGTGACGTTAATTGTAGGCAAACATTTATTGCAGTATGGTAGAGTAGGATGACTGTGGCTTCACTTATTAGTGAGACTCAAATGTAACCTAGTTCTTCCCTACTGGAGATGTGCAGAAAGTGAAAATGCACTGAAAGTCTCTGAAAACACTTTTAGGTCTGAACGTACTAAAAAGGTGAGTTGAGAATGTGGTTTTAATTTTTTTTTTTTAATCCCCTTGGAGATCATGCTGTCTAATTGCAATGTGGACCTTTTGGGAAGCTTTGCTCTCTTGTGCCAGATGCACATTCCCTAACACACTCCTGCTACCTGATTACAGCACCTCTGCTGCAATCTCTTCTGCTTAAAGAGTGTCTGACCCAAGAAAAGACTGAGAATGAAGGGTAAGAAATGCATAGCTAAGCATAAGGAAAGAGATAGTTAACACACATCATATGGGAAGATAGAAATTATCTATGTGCTCAGAGGCATAAGAAATAATTTTTTTTCAGTACCTGGGTCAAATGTCTAGTGTGAAAATGAGATTTTAAGGGCTGCATATTTACTTTAGTAATATTGTGCAATGTTAATTCATTGAATATTACTTAGGTACTGTTAAAGGGTAAAAAAAAAGGCAAATAAAGCACCATAAATTAATTAAAACATGAATATTGAATGGCTTCTTTTCACCTGAATATACTTGAACCACAAATTGCTAAAAACAAGCACTTCTCCCCCAAATTACCCTTAAAGTAGTTTTTGTTACCTCTTTTTTCAAATGTGCTCATTAGGTAGCCTATGAAGTATAGAAGCAAGTTCCTGTTTTGTGTTGCTTATTTTTGTTTCTTTGTGCTTGAAGCAGCTTTGGTAGAACAGAGGAGGGAAATCTGTATTTTATACGGCAATAATACGATCTGGTAGCTTCTCAAATGGAATACATATGCAAATCAGGAGAGCTTGAAATAATTTCAGCTACTTTTAGGATTCCATCAGGGAGAACAACATAAAGAAACTTGCCCAGAGTCACTGCACTTATTAGGAAATGCCTCAGAAACCTCCCTGGTGAAATGCAAATGAGATTCATAAGTCAATACAGGAGATGCAACAGAACCAGCTCTATGAAGACCAACTTCCCAGAGACATCCTGCCATGTCAGTGTTAACTTCCCACTTTTAACTTCTTTCTTTGTGAATTCACAGATCTCACATCTGTTGTGTGTTAGGAATTTGTAAATTGAAGCTGACCTTGACAACTTAAAGCAGCAAAACCCACACAACAAAGCAAATCTTCATAGAGAGATTGGGATGCAGTGCAGTGAGGAAAATAAAAGTATGACATGGTTTTTCTTTTCCTTCCAGAGGAAATCCTACTTTATTTTAAGCAAACTTTTTGTTAATAATATGTAAAGTGGTTGTGTTGGTTCCCAGCTTGCATGACAGATGACTGTCAAATGTCACATGGGTAATAACCAGCATTCTGCTGTAGGCTCAAATAAAATCTTAACAAGGCACTTATGGCTCAATCCTTTTATTTCCTTAGCAAAGAGGTAGCAGCCTTTTTCTGCCTATCAAGATTAAACAGCTGCTGAGATCAACACCCGAGCTGGTTATTAGAACTGCATTTTTGCTGTTGATTTGTTTTGTTTTTCCCAGGAAGACCTATCCCTGGGTAACATACTGACAACAGCAGACATACAGGAGAGCACATGGAGGTTTCCCTCTGAAGTTGTATTTGAGATTAGTGCAGATGATGTGTTTATAGACTCTCTGTGAGCTTTCTTTCCCATCTGCTTCCTCCCTCGTTGAGGTCACACCCTGCAGCGTGATGTACAGATTCTCATGTACTTCAGAATGAAGCTGAGAGTCATTTTAGAGTAGACTGGTGTAATAAAATGTGTGCATGTAATCAAATCTCAGCCAAAACCCTAGATGAAAATCCCTGTGTCATACTGTTAAATGGTCTGAGGCTGAAGCTTAAAAAGAATACTGTCTTCACAAAAACCTGAAATGAAACTGCCCGTGTCTGACCAAGGCTGGGGTTCCATTCTCTGTGCTTGGACTACAGCACTGAACCTTGTATTGTGGATTGCCAAACTTTCAATATCTTTCTCACAACTAAACTGGAAGAGTAATGGTTATCTCGTGGTTTCATCTGCAACCTTGTTAAAGAGAACTCAAATTGTGGGTATGTTGTGGCTTGTTGATACTTTAATGTTTTCCAGAATGGCTGCTATATTTTTTCTTTAAACATATTTTCCTTTCTGTTTCTAATTGCTTGCTGCTTTGACCTGACTTTAAACTGCAAATTTTTGGGATGCAAGTAGTAGATTTCTCTGTGCAGATGTGATCAGTACACAGAGATAGTGGGACGAGTCTGATTTTTTTGGGGGGCTCTGAGAAACAGCTTTAGCTGATAATTAGTAAAGCAAGTAACAGTGGAAGTGGAGAAATGAAGCTCTAATAAAATTGGGCTAAAGATGTGATAAGGAAAGAGAATTAGAGAAATGAAACCCACAGGCTGGGTAGGTGACCTTCTCCTAATATGTGCTGTGTGCTGCAGCAAGTACACAGGTGTTGAAATAATTGACGTGGCATGAAGTAGAGTAAGAATAATGTAATGATTAAGCAACCCAAAACTCATGCTTGCCAGAGTTTGGATCGTTATATATTGTCTTACAGCATCTTCTTTGCTGCTGGGAGGGCTGGAGGATGCAGGTGGAGAAAAGGGCATGGTCAGACTTGTATTGGTTTAAGGAACATAACATTTATTCCCTTGATGTTCAGCTGCCTGAGCTCTGCTAATGCTGTGTTAATTTACCGTTGCTGTGGACACCCTGCTGTTCTAATCATTGTCAGAGGGGACAAAAGTCACCAAGTAGTTTCCAGCTACTTTCAGTGGAAGAGAAGGCATGAGGAGCCCTTAGAGATGCAGATTAAGCAGTGCCACAACACTCTGGTTCTCCAAATTGCCATAAAAACCACAGGACTTCAAAGCTTCCTCTGTGCCAGGCAGGGAAGGAGACTTGTGCACCTGAGAGCTGTTGAGCTGCTGTGTGGGAGATACTTCAACTGTACCAGGAAAAAGATATCAAAAGCAGTGAATTCCAGCACTTTGGAGAGGGACAGAGATCAAATCATCAAGCCATCTGGGCTTGTAGCATCAAACACAGGATCAGAAACTGATCCTCTTGCTCTTGTTGGACTGTGCTGTAATTTCATAATTAATTTCGGCTGTGGAAAGGAAGAAAAGAGGAGGCAGAAGGAGTCGAAATCCTTTGGGCCTGTGAGAGCCAGGGCTGTGTGTACACTGATTATCTAATTTTCATGAAGGTCCTCTGATTAAAAGGTTTTACCAGAAAAGCCAGTGAGAAGACAAGCCAAGCATTGGCACTGTCCTTGTTACAGGCCAGATGTTGGACCTTGTCACACTGGCAACACTGAAAATTCTCCCCAGCCTGCCCAGTGAGGGGAGAACCTTCCCACAGCCAGCAAGGGTGGGTTTGTGCATCAGAACAGCACGAGGATTAAAGGTTTTCATCCTCCCTGTTACTAGTAGGCAGAATCTGAAGTAAAACAGGTCTTGTAAGGAGTTCCATTCCCTACTGACCTTGTCAGTGCTGCAAGGAATTGGCCTCTAATTGCAGAACTAGGGACTAAAACTCACATAGCAAATCTAAGAACAATTGTAACTTCACTTTTTAATTTCTGTGGAAGAGCCTGATCCTTTTTTACTAATTTAGTTTTGCTGTGGGATCTTTTTCGTGGTTTCTCTGTTTGTTGTTTTTTTTCAGGCAAATTCAAACTCAGAAACACCAACTGTACAAAATTTTCTGATGCTTTTGACTAAAATTTTAAAGAAATTAGATTTATAGCTATTTCAGAAAAGAACTTATTATTAATAATTTTGACTTTTTTTCTACCTGCAAGCCTTCTACCTTGCTGAGAGGGATGTAATTATGCTGGTAAGAACAGTGGCACACTAGATCTTTCACTTTGAAACCGTTTACTTTGAACAGATACTTAAGTGTTTTAACACAGATGCAAAAAAAGACAAGTTTCTCTGTAACTTTGTTATCCAGAGCCAGCCTGTCATTATGCTAAGCATTATGTAATGTTAGCAAAATAGAGTCAGAGCCTACACATCTTCTGCTAACTGGTGCACTTCACAGAAAAACAAATATCAATTTACGAAAGCAAATAGCTGCAGAACAGAGGGTAAAAAGTGCAATTCCCACATTGCAGTGCTGGTAAATAACAGCCCAAGTGTTTGTGAACTTGCAGAGCAGTTCAGGTGCCAGTGCTTATGGAAAATAAACAGGTGTGCAGGTGCAAAACACAGAGCAGTGAATCCACCCAGACCAGTGTGCTTTGTAAGCTGGTACCACAGTGACCTGCTGGTGCACACTGGAGTCCAACTGCAGCTCAGAAATGTTCCACTGTGATTTCACATCAGGATCAGACCTTATTCTGTGTGGTTCAACCTTAATGAGGGTTCAGCCTTCAGTGGGTTTTCAAGTTTAGCAGCCTAGGTTTTTGTTACCCATGTACTCTTGGGTAGCATCAAAGAACAGAAGAAAAGAATTAGAAACGGTCGTATCTGTATATGAAATATGAATGAAATAATTCTCAGTGTTTCATGGCAGTATTCTCATACTGCCTCCACCTTTTTCTCGTTACTCTCTTTGTATATTCTTACATTTTGTCAACTTTGGTGTATTTGACTTCCTACCTCTTGAGTTGTTGATCATTATAATGTATTACATAGAAAAACGTAAAGTAGCAGAGGAAAGGGAAGGACTTTGAAGTTTTATTTCTTACCTTTTAATGTGTTCCCACTGTGCATAAGATGAAAGCAGCTAAAAATATTTCTGCACCCAGTTGCTTTGTAGAGTTTGCTTGATTCTCAAGAGAAAAAAAAAAAAAAAGCTTTTGTACTATGTCCCCTTATCCTTTAAACATAACAAGATTTTTCCAGGATAATAAAAAAAGAGACACTTTCTATTAGACTGAACATGATGCTAAGGAGTCCAAGCTTGTATTAAGAATATAGGGGAAAATATAAAGTTCAGGTGTAAAAGTGACCTGCCCTGAATCTAACTTTCAGACTACCTTCCTACTCCTTTTTCCTTTGCACATTATGATGGCCCAGTAGGCCCAATAGTGCCTTCTAAATTCTATTTTTTGACTCTTCTCATATATGCCTGCTTGCTCTTGTTACTTGGTTGAGGAGTTCAAAGATTATATTGATCCTGCAGTGTAGTGGGGAGCAAAAGCAAAGGCATTTCTGCTGCTTCCTTCCATTCCTTGCATAAAAAAGATGTCAGAGGGTATAAAGAGGCAATGAGTAACTTGATTAAGGAACTGAATTTACGTCTGGTCTGTGAATGTGCTCTATGAGTATTTGGGACCTGGATATTTAATACAGTAGTGTAGCAGACTCTGTTAAAGGTTTTACTCTTGCAACCCCACAAACTGGTGACTGTAACTGTTACATTTCCTAAGACATCTTATTAAGGCTGCTGGTTTTACTGACTTTCCTGAACTGAGTCTGTCCTGAGATGCCACCACAGAGGATGCACAAGTTCTAGAGCTGGAGGTTACCCTATCTTGGTAGGTGTTGGAATTGGAAATATTTCATCCAAACTTGACAGTTTTGGAATTACTATTAAATTCACAACTTAATAGACAGAAGTTCCATTTCTATTTAATTAATGTGCTGTGATACTTAGAGTATTTTCTTCCTTGTTACAGATATGTAACTAAATTCTTCTTATCTGTATTTGTCTTAATTCCATTACTCAAGTTCTTACAATGGCTGAGTTTTCAGGAAACATTCTTTGATATAATGCTTAATAATCTAGCTCTCTGTGATTTTTTGGGGGGGCATTTTCAGCCACTATTTCGTCGTGCCTTAAAATAAAAGCAAAACTTAAAAATCACAATTTTCTACCTGAGAGAATATTGAAATGAAAGTACATACAAGAAGGATCTAATTACAACGTGCAAAAATAGAATGGTATAAATCCTTCATTTTTAAAGAACTTTGTTTTGGATTGAAGTTTAATCAAATTGCACTTTAAGTGTTTGAGTTCAAACAGAGAGGAAGGCTCAGAGTATTACCCTCGATCCTATAAACCCTTTCTCCTGTGGTAAGTCCTTCTTCACCTGAATAGTCTGAGTGATGTCAGTGGCTTGAGTACTCATCAGCCTCAAGTGATACAGCACAATTCACAAGGAAATGAGCCTTTGAAATTTTGGCAGACGATATTATGGCCACATAATATGCCTGCATTAGTCTGCCCTCCCTACATGACACAGGGAAGAGTTTCTGTGACTGATGGCAATGAAAGTGGAGGCTGTGGCTGTCTGGAGGGATTAAAACCAGGGATTCCTTTGTGGAGGATTGCTGTAAGGTGGGTATTGTACAAGGTCTGATCAATGTACACTTGCCATGGGTGTGTTTGCAGCCAGTGCTTGGGTTCTCTGCAGCGTGCTGGGATTTCCAGGCTGATATCAGATAGTCTCACAGCTCCTGCTGACTCACAGCAGGTTTCAACCACTGTGGAAGAATGGCAGTGCTTTGGGAATGCCCACAACCCCAAACCCAACAAACACACATACCCAGGGAATATGATTAATCCAGCTCTTCAGAATCATTCCAGAGAGACCTCCAGACACAAAAAAAGTGACAAAAAACGGAGGGGAAAAGCAGATGAATGACAGAACCAGTCACAAATGCCAAGTACAAATAGGGACAGATTTGTTAAGGAGAAGTTATTGATTCTTCTACCTTCTCCTTCTGCTTTGATTGATACCTTCTATTCCCTCTTCCCACACACAATTATTCATTTCTTGTTTTTCTTACAGCAGTATTCCCGTTTTCTTCTGTGCATAAAGCCTGACCTCTAAGGTTTCAGCAAGGATTCCACTTCTCCTTCAGATCCTCTGCACTGCCTTCAAGTAATGAGCTGGCTAAAACTGAGCAGTATGTGTGGAGAAGTGAGGGAACATGAGACATGAATTGTATGTTTTACTCTTCAGATGTTGCTTGTCAATGCTCTCTATAAGGAGTGAAAACAATCCAGTTAAAAAAATCTGCCCAGAAGTTGCTTAACTGTGAGAGAAAGCAGTGAAAATGAAAAAATAGATTCAGATGGAAATTCTGCAAGTATATTTTGTTCTTGTGTCTGATTTTTGTTCTTTTGTTGAAATAAGGGAGATGATAAATTTAAGATCACTCTGAAACTCCTTGTTCTATATGCAAAGCGTGCATCTTTGGGTTGTTTTGCTCTTTTAATGTTATTCAATTAAAACACTGTTTTGAAGTGGAAACTGTAAAATTCAATCTGAAATGTCTCAGAAATTTCCTTCCCCCTATGTTCCATGAAATTATCCAGCAAATTGATCTGAATTTAAATTTTTTTCAAGTGTCAAATGCTCTTTATGTTCAAAAATTATATATAGCGTCAAAACATCCAAGTGTAGTAAAATAATTTAAAACCCCAAATAATTAATAGCTAAGTACTACAATCCTAGTGTTCATGTAATATTTCTAGTGTACTAGAACAGAGTACAAATGCCTAAATGAGATGAATCACCCCGATAAAACTGAAGTGAAAAATTGCTTTAACCTTTTTGAAACAATGCATTTTGACATTTCCAAGATGAAACAAGAGCCAAGATTTCGTGCAGCCTTTTCCCACTGAAGCTGTCATAAAAATCAACAAGTTCTCATGACGCATTTGGAAGGAGAATGCTTTATATTTTCAAGTTAGAAAATGGTACTGTAGTTTATCAGTCTTTCTGTTGCTTGACTCAGATGTTAAAGAGATTTGGGAACTGAGAGCATAGTCAGGGAACTTTAGTAACAAATTGCATTTAAGAGATTATTTATGTCATTTGCAACCACGTGCAGATGTTTCTCTTGACTTTTCCTCTGTGAAAAAGACACTGTAGTTGTTTCCCTTTTTCATTTTTAAATCTCAGTAGCTTGCTGCTGCAGTCAGATTCAAGCAAGTTTGACAGAACATCACTTAACCTGACTCTGTTCTCTGCTTTGCTTGTCCAAAGCAGAAGTCACTCCACTGCAATAAATGCAGTCACATTATGGCAAAACTGGTGTTGGAGTAGATTCAGACTGACAGAGTAGAAGGCTGCTGATCTGCTAAATCCCAGGGTGGGGTAGCACAGAGAGGAGAATGACAAGTGGCTTTTAAGAGCTAAACCCAGATAATAAATCTCATATTGGCCGGATCTCAGCAGAAAAAAAAAATGTTTACAAAGTGAGTGCTAATTGAACAGAGTGGCTGGTTTTCATCTCTGAAGAGATCAGCTGCTGTTTCACGTACATAAAGGAAACACTATGTTTTACTTCTGGTGGCTTTGATAGAAATAGTTTAAAGGATACTTTTTTTTTTTTTTAAAAGATTTCTCCCAAGATTTCATTATATGACAGAGGCCCAACAATAAAACCAAAAACCCCACCAGCCATGGCTCATGTAATGAAGTGGCACACGAAGGAAGGTATTCTGGATCAGATAAACTTGCAAAAGGTAGATCAATGTGAATGATTTTTATACAGAAACACACTTTTGGAACTGAGAGATGAGTTACTTGGTTTGGGAACTATCCACAGTAGACCTCAAGCCCTTCAAGATGTGTAACATTTAAATATGATGTTACTGGAAGGGAAATTACAGGTGGCAGGTGATTCAACTGTCTGTCAGTGATGATTTTGGTCAGAGGAAGGTGAATGGCACCCTCAGTAATGTTGAGCCCTATTTTATACAGTAATTGTGAACTGCAACGAGAATAATGGGATGGGAGATTACCTCTGCACACAGCAGGTTTGAGTTGAATTGAACTAGATAAATTGTCTGTTAATTTAATATTATGAACAAGTGCTAACTTAGCAGTGAATGTTTCATTTTCACAGAAGGTTTCACCAGAACACAAAGAGTGGTATAAGATAAGCTCAGTGGAATACTTTAGCTTCTGGTGCTCTATTATGCTTGTCTCCAAATGCAAAAAGAGGTTAAAAACAATGTTCATATTTGGATTATATTTTGATTAGGGTTTAAAAGGCCAAATATTAATAAGCTTGGGTGTTTTGTTTGTCTAAATCAATCTGTTGCTTTTTTGTATTTTTTTTCAGTTTCCAGTATTTTTTCCAAATCAAAAGTATTGTAAAATCTTTTTAAACCTCCTGACAATTAACAATATGTACTTGTAAGGACTTCAGGTTGGGTTTTGTACTAAAGGGAACAGGCTAAAGTGAGCAAATTCATCCTAAAATCATGTAAAGACTCCAAAAGGTCAGAAATTGTCCCTCTATACAGGGACAATACACCCTCTGCTTACAAAATGAATCCAGCCCTTGACCCAAATATGCCCCATGGTTAACAGCAGAGAGCAAGGCTATTCAGTTAATAATACTAATTATGTTGGAAGAAAGTAAATAATTAATGTACACTTGGAAAATATGAAATTAGTACAGCCAGAGTTTTATGACATAAATGTTGAAAATTAATATTCTTACCCTTCCATTTGCTCCTTGGGATGGAGAAATGGCAAGTTTCAGATTTCTTGACCCCCTCTGCCTCAACCCTGTGCTGTGAGCTCCTGGCACACAGCCCAGTATGATAAAGGACATTTTCTTCACTTTAAACAGGTTATCCTGTTGACTTCTGTACTTGTTTCCTCAAGGGCATTGTTGGACTGGAGTTATTCTTTTACATTCTGTAAAAGTCACTTGAAAATAAAGACAAATTCAGCATGTGAATGTTCATTGAACACTTCAGCACTGTGAAGAATGACTGTTGCCATTTTTAAAATTCAGACTGATTTCAGAAAATACAGAAAGGTTGCAACTGCAACTGAACCTCTGCTCTGTCATCCTCCTGTTCAGTATCCTTCCTTACCAAAATAGTTTCCAGACAGCACCTTGAGGCACTTTTTTTTTCCAGCATGGAAAACTATTCATCAACGTGTTGTCAAGTTTCTACACACTTTTTCTTTGTCTCAGACACCCATTGATTGTTTAGGTATAATTTAATGCTTACCTCTGCAAGTAGTTTGTCATCATAATTTGATGGATATAACAAAGTCTTACTCTCTGTACCTATTTTGCTATTTGCTCATCATACCTCTTTACTATTCCCTTGCTCTCCTTGAAACAACAGGGCAAAAAGCACAGTACACAATCTCTGAATATGTGAGGATGTATCTCATCAGGCCCCATGGAGTCAGGCACCTTCAGGATCCTTAGATGGTTTGAACCTGTGCATTTGCATAGTAACATCTGGGCTGGGCCTCCAGTGAAGCTGAATTACTACTGGCTGGAGTGACCAGAATTCCTTTGTGCTGCTCTTCAGTTCCTTTCCTGCCGACTTGTGAACCCTCTGGGCATCTCTTGCAGGCACTGTCATCCACCTGGCAGAAGTGGGATGGATTGAGGTTCCCCTCCCCAGGCACCTTTAGTTTAAAACCCTCTTGAGCAGCTTGGCCAGCCTGTGACTGAAGATGCTCTTCCCCTCCTCTGCCAGATGGACCCCACCAGCCCCCAGTGGACACAAAGTGAGTCCCATGGTCTAATTAGTTGACTGTGACACGTCTTGTTGACTCACCAGATTGGAGTGGCCCTTTCAAATTCCTTCCCTTTGCCTGGGTGGACTGATGAAAATACCCCCTGCCCTCTGGGCTCCCTTATCACTGCTCCAAGGAATCTGTAATCCTTCTTGATACTCCTCAGACTGCCCTGGCTCTGTCACTGGTGCCCATGTGAAATAACAGCAGTGGGAGATGATCAGTGGGCTGAATGACAGTTTGCTGCTTCTGTGTGCCTTTTCAAACCCAGTTTATGTGCTGCAAAAACCCTGAAACAGGTGCACAAATGTCATCCAGGTGGTTTTCTTCTACATTTCTGCTTTCTATGCACCGTGCTAGAAATGTCTGCCATAAGCATATAGGTACTTAACTTTTTAAAGGGAACAAGACTTTAAAGGGAACAAGAATTACAGTTGTAATACTGATACTTTGCTCTTGCATAGATTTGAAAACATTTTTTAAAGGTATTTTAAAATTATCACATCTCTTTTGCCAGTAAAGACCACAAGGCAGTGGAGAGATTGTAGGAATGGCCTAAAAGCCAACAGGAATCTGCTGTTCCAAAGAACTAAACGAGTCAAGGTTCAAGAGCTTGGATGGTATAAATTTCCATAGCTCTGCTGAAGTCATCAGTGTCATTTCTACTGACTGAAAAGATAATATTGAGCTCCAGAGTATTGATGCAAGCTCCAGTTCCCTGTAATATTAACTAGAATATTAACTACAATACAGTCTTCTCACACTCTGTCTGTAAAATCATTAGGTTTAAAAATGCTCTCCAATTTTTTTTTGTGTTTTTTGTTTGTTTGTTTGTATGTGGGGTTTTTATTATTATTTTTTGGTTGGTTGGTTGGATTTTTTTTTGTTTTTTGTTTTTTGTTTTTTTTACAATGAGAAAGTGCTCCCCTTGCCAGTGAAAATTCTCTTTCAGCTGCTGTCTCTCAGGTCTTCTTTCTTGCTGAAGTTCAGGGTTTATTTAAGGATCTCTGACCCTGCATCTCAGGCCTCTTTGCTCTGTGACAGCTTTTAGTTGCCCAGTCTCAGTTATAAGGAGCTGCTCAGGCAGTTTCTCCCTTTTTAATCTTTTATTAACAACCAGTGAGCCTGACTTCACCTGACCTTTCTGCTTCTTGTCTTTATTTATCTGCCAAATATCAGCCCAGCTCCCTAAGCGAGTCTTGGATCTGTTTTGAGGAATCCTGGAAAGAGCTAGTTGGGATAACTTTCTTTTTTTGGATGCTTTCCCTGGGGCTTCTCTCATCTCAAGTCTTCAGAGGGATTCCTCAATACAGGGAAAAACCTTTTGCCTGACTAATTCTGTCCACGTGGTAGATATTTTGTCTGTCCCCATCAGCATCCTGCAGCCTACACCTGCTGAAATATTTGAGGTTTCTCAAGCCATCTTTCAGATATGACACCGTAATGAAGGGCTGTTCCTCTGGAACTATTGGGGTACATTATTCCCCAAAGGATGGACTTTATAAAGATTTGCAAGAATGTGGAAGGGTTAAGCAGGTCTGTCGGTGTCTCACTCAACCCAGTGCTGATCAGCTCTCTCTGTGTGACAGCAAAATGTAATCACTTCACAAAGGCTTTGTTTTGAGTCAGCTCTTTGCTCATCTCTCCCGTTGACGTCAGCAGGGACTTGGCTGCAGGCTGCTGGGAGCAGCCAGTCCCACTCCTGCCTGCTGGGGCACTGACCATAGCTAAGAATGGAAACAGCCCTCTCACCTGCAGCAATCTGCTGACCTGATTTAGTTTCTGGAGGCAGGGCTGGAAGTCAGCAATTGTAGCTGTCTCTCCACAGTGCCCTGTGATGCAACTGCCAGTCCAGACCCATTTTCTCCCACTGCCACTTGGTAATGGTTTGAGAATAAATCCATTAGGAGACCTTTTGGATGTAAGAATTATAATTTTGCAAAACAGCAGTTGCTACAAGCATTACCCTTTAGCTACTGACAGCAAAGTTCAAAACTCTCATCATGTGCTGGTTTCACAGCAGCTGATAAAGGTTAATAAAATGGAGGCTGAAAAGGCAGTGTTTCTAAATTTTTTATGCTCAGAAAGGAGGATTCTCATTATATTGGGTTGAATTAACCCACGTGTTCCATTCACATTCAGACTGTATGACTTACATCTCATGGAACTGTAAACTCTAGGCCTTGCTGAGGGGAGACTGGACTTTCTGAAGTGAGCTGGTGCCTGTAAATACCACTAAAGAATGGAACATCTGCTTCCCTGAATTATGGATGTTAATTTATGTTTGGGTCCTGTACAATTTTTATAATTGGAATTGTTAATGGACTGAAGAATTAAGATTTTGTAGTTTACCTTCATTATCCTCCCATGTCTGTGAACATACTAATCTATGGTATGAGTCAAAGACATGGAGGATTTTACTCAAGATTTATAGAATTCTTTGATTTAGATTTGCCCTGCTCTTTTGAGTTACTGCTAGATTTATGTCAGTTTGAGAGATGTGTGCCTTCTGTCTTGTTTCTCATTAGTAATGCATCACGAGACAGGTTGTGTGCATTTTTACAGGTGTGTACTTTGAGATTATTCTATGCTTTCTATGTAAAAAGAGAACTGTAAATATCTTGAATTTGTGGCACTACACTAAGTTCCACTGATTTAAGACAAAAATAATGAGTTCTTAAATTGAGCCCGTTATATTTAAAATCCAGTCCCTATCTTTTTGGCTCTGCTGCTGCTAGAGATGAGCCTGGTCTCAATTACAAACTCAAAGACAGGTTCATAGCTGGTTTCTTATTTTTTTTATAGTGGGCCATACCTAAGCACCAAAGTGCTAATAAAGTTTAGGATAACAGTACTGAGATTCCAGGTTTGGTAGTGGTTTTGTTCATTGTATTTATAGAGGCTTCACATGTGAGACAAGTCTGTAAATAACAGGCTTTAAGCTCAAATCAATGCTATGATCACAGAAATGGTTGTTAAATACTGACTTCATACTTGATAGGATACATGAGGCCATTTCAATTTTTACATCAAGTTCCCCTTGAGATGTCTTGATAAATATTTGTTCAGAGTAGAATTGGGACAGGATTTAGATGGGCTGTGGTGCCTGTGCAGTTTGTGCACTGTAATTATGAGTAGTCATTATATATGTGTTGTATGGTCCATCCAAAACCATCAGCCTCTGCTAAAGCAATGCCCCAGATCCAAAGTGGTCTGATTTGTGCTCTGAGAGTCTACAGGTGTCCTTTTATTAAAAAAAAATAAATATACAGTCTGGCCATTTTGTTGGAAGGAACTATTTCAAGCCCTGGGTTGAAATGATGAGGGTTGGTGTGGGACCATGGACTAGGTGAAGCTACTCAGCTGCCAGAGGTGGTTGGACTGGCAATTCCAGTTCTCTAGAACGTTCCTAAAATCATGATGACACACTTTGTTTTGTAGATTTTATGAGAAAACAACAAGGATTTGCATTGAATAATGACTTCCATCTGTGCCCTGAGTACTGAAAATTACTGGCTGTACAGTTATTATCATGCCTCATATACAAGATGAATGCAGAGATGGACAGAGACATTATGCAACTTGCTCAAGGCTGTATAGTGAATTAAAAAATCCTAAGAAAGCCTAATGTACTGATTTTTGACCTGCAGTCTTAACAGCAGACTATACTGCTCTGATGTAGCTTTGGCAAAAATATTTTTTTTAACGTATTTCAGTTTTAGATAAAATGTGAGGTACTGACTGAGCCTGGCCAAACTGAGAAGCTAATAAATACAGAGGAATTTTTTAATATACAGCAACTTGGTATCTGTCTTAATAAAATTAAAATAAGCAATAAACCTGTCAGATACTGTCATCAGCAGCACATGGAGCTTCAGGTGTAATAACAGCAAAATGTAATAATAATAAAATGCAGTCAGAGTGCTCTGGCAATGAATAAATGCTCTTGCCTGTAATAATTTTAAAGAAAATTTACGTTTTTAAGGCTAGTTCCTTTATGACTCAGGCCTGTTTGCAGGAGCATAGGAGGGGCCAACATTTCAAATAATTGCTGTGGTAACAAACAATGGAAGCTTTTATCACAATGTGCCAATTAATATTTGGAGGCTCTTCAGCACGTTTAATGATGGCTGAAGTTAATCACCCCTGTAGTCTGTTATCATGTCCTGCACATCCCCACCCCAAATGCTGCTCTGATATTTAAGATTCTTTTTCGTTATTTAATGGTTTTGATTTTGCCAGACTTGGAGAATTTTGATACATGTATAAAGTATCTGATTAGTTAATGCATGGAGATAAAACTGCTATCACATCACTGCCTAATTTGAGTGATTTATGTGTTGGTATGATGGCACATACACATCCTGCTTTTCCTGACGCTGTCGAGTGCACAACTTAATGACATTTGATCTTTTCAATTTATGGTCTCTCACATATCATTTATGTTTGCTATCAAAAGGATAATTCGTAAAGCGAATGTTGTGTTGATCTGAATTGGCAGAAGCATTTTTCAATCTGCCAATTTTTCCATTTAAATGAAAAAGAATTAAATTTATTAGCCTATAACGTTCTTTTCCTCCTTTAATGGTGGGTTTATAATTCTATTTAGCATTTGTTCAGACAGTGGAGTAACTCTTTTAAGACCAGAAAGTGGAAGAGTGAAACATTTGCATCTGGTTTTGACCTGATATCACAAAAACTGTAAATCAGGTTGACTCTTTTTTAATGTTTTCCTTTATGATTTTTTTCTGACTCTAGACATCTCAATGGTAATAACCCCCTGCTACTTCCTTACACCAGTTAAACAAACATAATGGAAAGTTTGTTGGGAATGAGACAGCTTAATAATATATTTGTGAGTTACTGCATATTTTATTATGCATGACACAGCCTAATGCTAAACGTAAGTGGTGAAAAGGCACATTTTTATTGACTTTAATTGCTAACATTATTGAAAGGAAAGTAACAGAGGCATCAAAGACTTTATCCAGAACTAAGATGGATCCTGCAGCAAAGTGATTCTGGATGTGGAGGTGCCACCTCTTTAGTTTTCAGTGACATATCAGGTGTTTTGGGTCATGAGTAATAATCCCAAGGAACTAAGGCCAAGGGGCAGAGTTATTAACATCTAGAAATGAAGAGATAGATTCTGCAGGTGCTGAGTGCTGCTGAATGATAAGTGGCCCCCAGATTTTGTCTCTTTCTTGCATCAGTAACTGCCACCCACTGTCCTTCCAAACTTTGCTCATCTATTCTCTGAACTTCTTTATTTCCAGTGAAATTGCTCCCACATTTCTGCTTCTCCTCCCTTGCATTTACTGTGATATTTTCATGGGTTTATGCTTTTGTATTTCTGCTTTGGACTGAGCTGATATACTCCTCAGGTTTTCCTGAATCCATTCAGACAGTCCAAGTGCTCTTTTTCTGTCATGCTTTGCAAGTCCCCACAGTGGATGATTATCAGGCAATGTCTTCTCACTGCAGTGCCCAAGTGCTGCTGCCAAGTCATCCAGCAAGTAAGTTTGCATGTCAGTGACTTGGTAAATGTTTCTGCCACTTCCCTGAAAACTTCTAGATTTTTCTCCCATCTGCCTTTTTTGTAAAGTACAGATAATAACCAAGTGTTATAATGTCAGGATGTGTAATGCATATTTTCTCTTAACTGTGTGAATGTCACCATCAAAATACATATGTTTTTGATTGCATATATTTAAATTAGAATTAACCTCTGGATTTTGAATTGTTGGATTAAACTCACCTCTGTTGAAAATAGTTATAGCTCTAGTTAAGTAAATTTAAGTTGTGGTTTTGTTTGATGTGTTCTTGTCAAGAACCCGAATTTGGCCTGATACCCAACCAAACGTGGATTCCTGGTGCTGATGGTGCAAATACAAGACAGAAACAGGTCTGGTGCAGATCCCACTGGCTGTGACAGGGCTGTATCCACAATACTTCTTTTTTGTCATGTGACTGGAAGATGGATAAGACACTAGGTCTTAATAAAACAATAACAGAACCCCTGCTAGACTGTAAAGAAGTGGAAACTTCAATTTGACTCGGACATGAGAGTATTTCAAAAGCAGTGTTTTAAATCCTTTTTTAAAAGGACAAAATGTTGTAAATTCCAAAGTGGAATATGGGGTCTTGCTGAAATGTAATCATAGGTAACTGCAAATATCTATAGGTAAACATGAATAAATCTGCAGCAGAAGCAGGTTAAACATTTCGGGTTTGTGGTATAACTGAAAGAATAACCTGACTGGTTTTGTTATAAAGGATGAGAAAGGACAGGTCCCTGTTTAAATTATATTCTGTTGAATCTGAAAGTCTCTGGAAGACACCTCTGCAGGAAGTGTAGCATTTAAATGCATAAATCCAAGGAGTTCTTACGCAGAGGTTGCCTGACAACCAGAAGGCAGAGGGGAAGAACCCACGGGGGCTGTAAGAGGAGATTCTGTGCTGCCTCAGCTCCCTTTCCAGTGCTGGTGTTTAGACAAATATAAACAACATTTATGGCCAGAAACATTATCACCCTAAAGGGACCCACAGTCCCACGCTGTGACTGGAGAGATCACAATGACGTGACAAAAAAGTACCAAAAGTTGCGTTTTTTTCTAGTAAAACACAGGTTATGGTTGCTTTATGCAGAAGATTCTGTTTTAAAGATTAGGATGTGAATTTCCAGGAAATTATACCTTAATTCAAACACTCAAAATGTTTTGATTTGCTTAGGTTGACCCTTCCCAAGTGCAGAAACAAAATATTCATATTTGACGTGTCACTCAGTGTGGTAATACCAAACATTGATGATATAAGGGTGCATTTAAGAAGCACAATGTTGTTGCTTTGGGCTCAGCCAGGGAGAAATCTTCAGAAGTTTTGATCACTCAGGTCACTAATAAAATAATATGCATTTAGTATAGTTGATTTTCATAACATGGTTATATGGAGTAATTAATATTAAACATGTTTCAGTGATTAGAATAAATAAGGGCCTGGTATTTTTGGGTTTGCTTTTTTTCTGGCTACACCTGGGAGCCTGTCTCCTGTTGTCCAGGTAGGTTTGTGACCTATCAAAGTAGTTTCTGAACTTGTGAAAAATTTTTTTTTTGGTGCATATTTTCTTTCTGTTTTTCAGGTTAAAAAAAAAAAAGAATAAAAAAGCATGTTCTTTTTATGAGTATAAAAATGAAACTCCTCAAAGATATAGCTAGACCATATTAACAGTCTTATTTACATAAATATTGAAACAGCTATTGCTGAAAATGGCATAACAACTTGCTAGGATATAACAGCTCTCACTAAACCATGGAAGCTTCTTGAAATGCTGTCAATGTACCTGGACAAAGATCTTTGTGCCTTGGGGGAACCTTAAGACTTACAAGATAAATGTGCATTTAGAGACTGTTTTAAAGCACTTTAAATTGATATCACATGTCTGATCTGATCCAAACTACTTCACAGTGAGGCAAGTTAGTAACAGAGAAGCCAAGCATGTCTGTAATATGAGTTGTTTTGGAGGAGAATCAGTCTTTGCCATTTGACAGTCAACCAAAATGTGAGTTTCCCTCTCTCTCATTTTGAATGTGAGTGTAACCTATGAGATGTTAAGGTTAGAGATGAAAGCTCTCCATATTTAGATTGTTATTTATTTAACCTGTCTGCTCAGTGCTCCAAACACACTTGAGTTGAGCCATTCATTTAAAACTTATTTCAGAACTAAAAAAGACTTCCCTTGAGGCAGGGAAATACATAAATGGTTCTATACAAAATCTCTTTCAATGCACTTTTCTCTGCCTCCAGGAAAAGAACATAGGGTTTTTGTCTTTCTTAAAAGTTTGTGCATAGGTGCTGTGTCTCAATTAGTGTGACTATATAACAATATCAAGAAATGGATAGGAAAAAACATGCTTACACAGTGCAGTAGAAGGCAACACACTGAAAAAAGGCTCTGTTGCAGTGGTTTCTGCATGGGATCCAGATTACTTCCTATAATGGGCTGTGCCTCTCACATGAGGCACAGAGGAACCATATTCCTGACTTGAGTGACTTACTGAGGTGCACAAAACCCATAGGAAGAACCTGGGTCTTTGTACTCTTTTCTTTTATGGCTCATTTCTCCTGTCATTAGCTATGCAGGGTGGGTAAAAATGATGTATGTATGCCTTGAAATTCCATTTCATTCCCCTGTTTGCTGTCATCATCGAGAGAACATTCAGACACCGGTCCCTGTTCCTGTGGGCTGCTACATTCATTCATCTTGGAACACGATTTTTTCCCCCCTTCCTCTTTGGTTATCAGCCTAAACTCCCAGCCTACGGTAATGAAAAGTTATGGGGAGAAAAAGATGTGCATAAAGAAGTGTAGGACTGGAGATTAAACTCCTTATTGTAATTCATGTTATGCTAATGAGGCACATAAGATCATTGAGAGCAGGGTAATGCAGTGATATTACCAAGAAACCGACATAATTTACTATGGGGAGCCTTTACTTAATACATCATATTTCAGCCAGAAACTTAATAAAAAGAAGCTTAATACATAAATACCACCAAAAAGCATAGAAGATAATGCAGCATTTGATCAGACTAATACAAAAACACTACTGTGAAACCTAATTTCCAACAAGTTACCCAAGAATCAGAATATACATATTGCTTATTGTTGCTGCTGAAACAATAGCTTAATAACTAAGGATACCAGAAGAGGCATAATAAGCACTTCCTATTATTTATATTCCCCAGTTGCCTGTAATGACCATATAACTTAATATTTGATTGAATGGCCTGAATATGAAAGTTATTTCCCTTGCAAAGTAATCCTAGCACTCAGCAAGAAGTGTTACCATGGTACTGTCATAAGGCTTATCCCATGACATTTCTTCCCAGTTTTATTGATGCTGCCACTTTTAAAGCCATTCAGCTGCATTGACTAATAAATAAATATTGTGCCATAACTCCTTTTGACTTCTGTCCCATCAAGGGTCAGAAAACCCCATCATAGTTGGCTTGTTATTTGTCACTCTTAGTGTTATCAGAGTGCTTAATATCTCTTTGCAAATCCAAGATGTCCATTTGAAGGAGAGTTTTCATCATGTCTTTTATCGGTATATTCCCTGAAGGAGGTGTGGCAGAGAGAGGGTGGGAAAAGAGGGTGGAAAGACTTAATGGGATGATTTTGGAGTTCTGACTCACTGACTGGGGTCCACGATTCTCTCCTGGGTTATGACTGGATGCAGTGACCTTGCATGTGAAAATATGGTTGATCTGGAGGTGCCACCTCTGTAAATTGTTTCAGAGAAGTGCAGAACCGTACCTCATTATTCATTTGTTTTTGTGAGTATTAAACAAATTTTGTTGGTGTTAAGGGCCAACAAAATTTCTTCTGGAAGATTCTGAAACTGATCTTTTCAAATGAAGACCATCAGACCGATTCATGCATTACCTAGACTATTTTTTAAAAATAATTTAGGGGTTTTTTGCCTAATTTTCAGTCAATTTTGGAAAAGCAAAACAGCTGATCAATATTCAGATGTAATGAATTATGTCTACTTATTTCTCAGTAGCAGTAAAATACTGATAATCCTTACTCTATTTCTAATTCCCTGTGTGAGAAATGTAATACCCCATGACTTTATTTAAGCATCCTTATTATTCTAATGATTTTTTTTTTTTTCTTCCCAGGACTGTCTGCATATAACATTATTTGTTTATTTTTAGATTTTTAAGTAAAAATTGATTTAGGAAAAAAAATCTCTTTTCAACAATCTGCTGGTTTGAGTCTCTAATTACACCTTAAAATGAGTAACACAAAATGACACTGAACTAATTTATGCTAAGCTGATCCGTCAGTGATCATCTCAGGAAACCGTGATGGGTCTGATTTTGATCCCTAATTATACTAGATTAAGTAAAAATGATTCCATGAAGGCTGTTTTTTGTAAAAGAATTATGAGCCACAACATAAAGCAGCGGTTATGAAACAGGAGCTCAAACTCAGAGATGCTAATGAGATCTACAAACTAACCTGCCATTTCAAGGTCCTTTCCATTTGTACTTCTATAACCAGAACATGCTATCAGTTTTTGAGTATGTAGAGTGTTCCATTGTCCAGAAAACTCATTTGTATTTACTCCATGCTATTTATTAAAGCATGAAAGTAAAAAAGATATAATTTACATTTCATATGATACATACTGCATCTTCCAGACAACCTAAAATTACACACAAAAAAGCTGTTTTTTTAGGAAAATTGTCAACATTAAACTAAGAATCTAGACAAATCTTTTGATGTTCTTTTTTAAAAAGTGACAAAATGTGTTTCCACTCTTTTATTTCTCTGTTAATAGCTATTTACACAGGATGAGTGGACAGCAGATAATATTGATGATACTCTCACTGTATACAGGATCTCGGTACCTAATGGTAAAAAACCAAAAAAACCAACAAACAAAAAAACAAAACCAAAAACCAAACACAACCACCCCCAAAATGTTGCAGAGAAAACAATTTCTCATAATTATCATTTGTCATCAAAGAGAAATTTGGTCGGATTCTGATCCCATAAATATATCTGTTTTATGTAATGCAGAGTTTATAAGAGACAGTGTAGAAAAACCTGCTTTCCAGCTCTGCAGTGGGAAATGTGCAGTTTAGCCATAGGGTATCTCACTCAAAGGTCAGCTCACACAAGTTCCAGCAGTCAGGGGAGATATCCTTGTTACCAACTTCACATTCCTTGCAGGGAAATCTGACTTTCACCATCATGCTGTGGCTTTCTCCACTCCAACACTCCGTGTGCTGCCCTATCCGTGGACCATCTGCTTTCACATCCTTGCTGTGTCACATCCCTGTGCTCTAAAGGGCCCTTCTCCAGAAGGTGTTTGCTCCTCTAATCTCTTCTGTGTCACTCAGCCCTGTTTTGTGGTGTGCTCCTGTACAGGAAGCCTTTCATACTGAGAGAGAAGGAATTCAATACACGTGGCAGATGCTCTGGGTAGATTTCCAAAGCCCATTGAAGCTCATGGAAAAACCTCTGGCTCTCTGAGTTTGAATCGTGTCCATACAGCCCTGCTGACAGACTTCTAAAGATCTCACTCTGCATTTTTACCCAATCTTATGTGATTCTTCTTCACTTTCCCTGTTTTCCCTTGACACACTACACAGGCTGCCAGGCCACTGTGTCCCACCAGGGCCAACATTCTTTTAGCTGCACTCCAGTGCTTTGCCCTCTGTCTTTCCCAGTGTTCCTTAGATGTTTTGCTTTGACTCTGTGTTGTGCCATCTTCAAAAAACCTGTGTGACTATGGAGAAGAAGGCATGCAATGAGGCATCAGTAAAGGGACAAAGATCAGGTACCCTGAGGAGGTAGAGCATCAATAAAAAAGAAGGAATGAATGCCTTTGAGGAAGATAAAGCAGTGTGATTCACAGCTCTGGAGAATGCTAGGCAGGCATGAAGTGTTTGTAAGGTAAATAATGGCCCAGGATCAAAAAAAGCAAACAAAAGCAGATGAAGCACAGTATCAAACAGAATTTAAATAAATCATTAGTAGGAAAACCTATTTCTTGAACCATAAGATACTAAACAGCATTTAATTAAAAATGTGTGTTTGATCTTCTCATATGATTAGGTTTGCATTACGTTGCCATTTATTTTGGTGATATTGAGGCCAAAGGGGCTGATGTCCTGGGCTGAGCAAGATTTAAATAATGAAACTTGTGCTGAGGTTAGTGAAAAAACTTTGATTTTCTTTGGTGGAACCATCAGCTTGTCTATTCTTAGACCTGGAAAGCAATTTTTACTCAACACCTGCTGTTTTATCTCACTTTCTCTCTCACTTAGCATTGTATCTGGTAAACACAGGGACTGGAGCTGTGAATAAAGGTCTACTGGGGGAATCCTTGACCCCTTTCATAGGCAGGACTGCCTTTGAGTGGACAGGTAAAATCTGCTCCAGAGGGCTGTGCAGAAAAAGTCAGATGATGTCTTGGCCATTGGTCATCTTTGCCCTGGGTTTCATCAGGAACAGAATTAAAGTAGCTCATATTAGTAAACAACTGGAAAAGCAACAGCTTAAATTTTTTTTGATCTTTTCAGCAATATGTAGTGATTTTTTTAAAAACAGAAATATCTAGAGGAATTTTTTCCCTTCATGTTTGCTCTTCTGCTTACTTCTTCTGCAATGGGTAGTATTAAGTAGGCCAAAGATCTTTAGGTAAGTATTGTTGTTTGCCAACATTAAAACAGAAGAACATCAACCTTATATTACCTACTCCTCATTTATATTGTCAAAACATTCAGATGATTTCTTAGGTAACAACTGTAGGAATTAAAAATAAAAGCAAATGTTTTACAAATATTGATAATGATTTAGCTCTAGGGCTTAGATGTTATAGATGAGAAGGAAAAAAGTGAGCAAAAGGAAAAAATGTACCAATGTTTGCTCTACAAAGTCAAATAAGTGATGTAGTGATTGGTAAGACCCCTATAAATCACTGCAGACTGTGTTTTCAGCAAGCTTCTGGAAATGCATCTGCACTCCTGTTTAACGTAGCCAGGCCTGCCTGGAGCACTTGCCTGACATAAATCAGCTCTGATCAGACCCCAACTGCTGTGAAATGCAAGCCTTGCTTCTCAGATTGCCAAATCCCTTACCTTGGGGAAGGAGAACTGAGTGCTGTGGAGAAGACACTCAACCACAGCTGCACAGAAGCTCTGGTTTGTAAAACCCTTGGAGGAGAGAACAGGTCTTCCATCATCAACCCTTCTAGGCATCATACTGTGTATTTTGTGCTGATGAAATAAAAAGGGTGGTGTTAGGTCCTCAGTGAGCATATTTTTATGAGGATTTTTTTTTTTTAAATTTTGGATGCAATTAAAAAGTAAAAAGCAAAAAGAGAAAGTCCAAACTTAGATAAACAACTCTTAAAACTTAAGATACTCTACTTCAAATGACGTTTTTATGACACAGCTTCCATTTTTTAATTTTCTTGTGGACTTATTGTAAACCACAGGTCTTGTCCCAGCTGAGACTGTCAGGAGGTAGGGGTTGTAAAGCTGCTAAAATTCTCCCCCCAGCTTAAGTTGCTTTCTGAATAGTAAAATGAGTTAAATGTCTCTGGGTGTGATAGCAGTGCAATACCTACATGACAATATTCTGTTAGATTAAATACCATTTTTGTAACTATAACGAAGTATCTGTTTCTCACTTTCTGTAACACTTGCTCGAGGTACATTACCCATATAATTAAGCACGATTAAATGATAATTGCAGTCTTTCTGCAAAGCAATTCCATGGTTGTTTATGCTTTGCAGAAAGTAGATGAGATTTATTTTGCATGTGTCAAGGAAAAGCTCGAAATGTTAAAGAAGTTGCTAAGGAATAACTGCCATAAATTTACAAAGGAATTGCTAGGTAACATATGCCTGAGATTGAATAAAGTGCTGCACAAATTTCTACCAAGATGCAATTGTATTTTCAAAGAGGCATTATTTCTGAAAAAAAGTCGTGGTAAGTGGAAACATCTGTATTTGGTTATGGGTGATATATTATTTAAGTAAGCTACCATGTTCTTTCCTTTATAGAAGCTCTTCTGTGGGCACCACAGAAAAGCCTTTCTACACCTGGTTCTGGAGACACACAAAGTAGGCACTGAGGCTCTTTTGCTTTGATATTTCTTCTTTTGAACAAGGATAATACAGCAAGCAAAGGGTAATAGGGTCTGTACCACGACCATGTCACTTTGTATGTTAGAAAAAAGCCCTCACAAACATTGGCTTCATCTGCATTAACTTCCTAGTTCGGATCCCAAGTGCACCTGTGAAGCAAATCTGATTATCTGCACTTACTGTGCTTTGTTTCATATCCCGTAGCTCATTGCAGTCTCTTTCTGGAAGACATTTCAAAGGAAAACATATTTTAAATCTGAAGGAAACAATCACAAAATGATCCTAGAACCAGAATTTCTTCGAAATGGGTTTGGATATTTATCACTGTGATTTATATTGTCTTTGGGATGGTGGTTTTTGATGTAAAGAGTTGTTTGCTTCCTCTTTGGAACCCACTGCTCTCCAGAAGCAGTTTGTGCTCAGTGAGTCCTTTCTCCTGATTTACTAAGTATTTAAACATAAGCTTGATATTAAGTTGATATTTTATTTCACTTTTATTAATTGTGAACAGTATTGGTCATAGAGCAGCATGTGGCTAAAACCTGGGATTGTTTGGCCTGGAGGAGTCTCAGTGCAGATCTTACTGAAAAATGGTGTAGAATGCACAGGTTGAAGCCCTCTTTTTCTATATATTTCTTTTCAGGTTACTTTTTTATTGAAGTAGGCTTATTCTCTTTCTTCTCTAGTGCTTCTGTCTGGTGAAATGACTTTTTTTCCCTCAAGAGTTGTCTGCTTGGAAGGAATGTCAAAAAATTTACAGAAAGCAAGACGAGTATTAAATACAGAAAGTCTCTGGAGGTGAGATATGCTGTGTATATCCTGCCACAGTCAAGTAAAAAATTACCACTCAGGTGCCTAAATCAACTAATTAATCCATACTACATTAATTATGATAATGAAAAGCTAATCATAGCTTATTGGCCTAAAAGCAAATGCAAGTGAATGAGAGAATTTTTCAAGGCTGGCTGATGGCCCCAGTCCAACGTGTTCCAAAAGTCTGCTGGAGATACCAAGCAGAACTGAGCACTCACTGCAGGTAAGAACAAATCCATTAATTTTTCTTTTTTTTTGCCATTTTCAAGGGCAATAACAAAGTTGTCAGCCCTCTCTTGGTAACTAGCCAAAGGTTGTGCTAGTCTTCATGAAACATTTATGCAAGCTCTGTGTGACATTTATGAGTTCCTCAAATATTCTTATAAACGTTTCGCAGAAACAGTATTGGACAATGCACATTTCTCCGGAATATTTACAAATTTCAGTCTCTGTTGAACTGCATGTTTAGAGCTTTAGACAAGACTGACAATCTTCTAGTGATTAAGGGAGATTTCTGTGTTGGTTTTGATTACTGTGGCAGCAAAGCATATCTGCAAGTGGCAGAGTCAAATGTATCTCAGCCAGAACAGAAGGGATGTTAAATCTGGGATGCCCCTGTTGGTTTGCCTTTCCATCTTTCTGTTTATCTCAGCAAATTATAGTCCTGCAGAGACTAGTTTGGATCTAAAGCTTAACCTACATTCCCCTAACATCTGTTCCTAAGGAGTAAAAACATATGAATTTGTCCATGCTGATTCATTTTCAGAGGGAGACACTTCCCGTGAAAAACGTTTCCACTTGGTCACTGAAACACAATCCAAACACTATACATGGGAAAAATGAATAATATAAACCAGGCTGAGATAAAAATGAAAAAAAAAAAAAAGGAGGGGGAAGTGGTACAGGGATTTTCACAACAGTTTTTCATTTCAAAGCCAGTGCTCGTAAACAAACACAAAGGTAGCCCAGCGTCATGCACAAAACAGGAATAAAGGAAATTCTTGAAAGTAAAACTCAAGTGGGAGAAGCTGAATTGAGAAGCACAGCTCTGTCATGTGTCAGTCAAAAATAATAAACCAGGAAGGGAATGATGGCAAAGGGCAAGTTCTGAATGTTAAAGCAGCTCAATAGGAGGAGAGTATTGTCAGGGTGGGGAGAAATCAGCCTAAGGGCACCAGAAAATCATCCTTGACTTAAATCAATTTGTAAATAACACTGACATACTTCATATAGGTAATGATAAGACTAGATAGGTTTATGAAGAAGGAAATAAAAATAATAAAAATAAAAATATTACCACATATTTTCATCCAGGGATAATTTCAACTGTGGTGCCGCAGGACATCACAGAAAGAACCCAGTGTAAGAGAATCCAGCTTAGAAATTAAGTAGGCACTATAATAAATGCAGAAGCTGGATACTCTGCACTGTTGGAGTTACATCTTTGTTGCCACCATAATGTAGAAGCAAGTGGCAAATATTTGTGCTTTTGGGTTTTTTTGAATTTTTGTCTGAAGTCATCTTACACAGACGAGATCATCTTATGCCACTGGGGAATAGGGGGCTTGAATTCTGTTTCAGCTAGGAGTGTGGGTTCTGTTTTTAAGAACTGCATTTTCCTTCACATCTGCTGCCTTTATGTTTGAGTTTCTGGTAGCTGGGAAGAGCTCTATCCTTAGGTCGCAGCTGGAGTGAGAGACAGTGTTCAGAGTTGCTATCTTCCCTTTTGAATGTGACAAGAAAATTATATCTCTTTCTCAAGTGGGGGGTAGAAACCAGGCTGCAGGAGGGGTTGTGTTACTCTTCCTGTAAGGATCCCTTTGTTAAGAGCCTCTAGATGGTGTGTAGCAGCATTAACTGAGCTGGAATGAGGTAGAGAAATTAGGAGTGAAACTGAACCTGGGAAGAAGGTAAGAATGGGAGGAAGGTGTTTTAACATTTGCTTTTATTTCTCATCACCCTGCTCTGATTTGATAGGTAAAAAACGAATTTCCCCAAAAGAAATCCATTTTGCTCATGGTGGTGGTTGCTGAGTGTTCTCTCCCTGCCCTCTTCCCAACTCACAAGACCTTTAGTCCTGTTTTCTCTCACCCCATTGAGCTGAGGAGTGACAGAGAGCCTTAGTGGGCATTGGGTGTCCAGCCAGAGTCAACCCACCACAACTGTGCTGCCTTTTTCAGTGTGAGACTGACCCCCTTGCTATCCTGAAATGTTTTCCAACCAGAATCTTTCATGATTCTAAAACTGAAATCACTCTATGGAAAGGCAGTCCATGCCTCAGAAAAATGATCTTAGTTTTTAATTACTGGGCCACAGGCTCTGTGCTAATACGACTGCTTTAAAAATCTTACTGCAAAACTAATGTAACAGAATGGACAACGTGACATCCTTTGCAAACTTTTGGTTTGGCCTCAGGTCACTGAAGATGCAGAATTAAGATGGATAATTAGATATGTAGCTGTCCAGTCAGCATGGATCTATGCAGACATCAGGATTTTCTGTCTACTGGAGTATTTCAGCTTCTTAGGGGCAACTTATGGTTCTGGCAATGTGTCCGACCTGCCTTGGATGCTGACAGAGACAGAACTGAAATATTTGCTGTTAGCAGCCAGAGACATTTTCTTAATTCAAGTGAATTTCTCTTTGGCTTCCTAGTGATTTCCAGTCAATATTCTTATGGGCAAGTTGTTTTATTTGCTGTATATGTATTTGATGCTTCACCTTGCTTATGGAGGTATTTTTCAATGGCTTTTGACAGAGTTCAACTTTTTCTTAAATACGTGTAATTCCTCTTAAATTCCCACTTCTGTGATAAAATGAAGGTTTTATTGTAGAACAGTGTCTTCACTCTTCTATGTAACCTATGTCTCCTCTAGCAGGCACACAAGATAGTGTGATTTTTCACTCCTTTATAGGTACAAAACATACCCATGGAATTTGAAATTTTATTTATTTTTTTCAGTGTCCCTTTCTTTCCTTAAAATATACTTAGTAATTTCTCTTAAGCCGTCCTTTCCCTCTTGTCTATGCAACAGGAATATCCTGGTTTTGCATGTTAATTTATCATGACATTTAGTTATTGCTGTAATATAACACTCTGAAAGCTCAGGTATTACATATATTTGTACCTAGTGTGGTAGTATATTGGATGTCCAGTGAATTTATCCCAGTAACTGCAAGTAGTGTAGTTCTTTGTCAAGCCTTTGTCTACTTCAATAAAAGAAATAATGAGCACGAAGATTCATTCATTGGCTGAGGATTTATTTCTGTTCAGAGAACTGCTTTCTATGGTGAAATTAATGGAATATTAAAAATTTCTCCAGCTTCATGGCATATCAGTTGAATGAGCTAGTACATCTTTATTAAGTGAATTTTAGTATTTTGCAAGCCATTTCATGCCTTAGTTCGAAGAAGAAAGGATGCCTTTTCTTTACAGGAAGTGAGAAAAATAGTATAATTTTACAATGAGTTATTTTAGACTTGTAGAAGACGAAATGAACTGGCTGTTGCAGTTCCTGACAGATGGCAGACAAATTGACTAATATTTCATATTTCAAGATCTGCTTTAAGGATTCTATTCATGTTTCCACTGTCTTGCAGATGTTTGTGAAACAACCTAAAGCTTCACTTTTAACTTCATTCAACAGTGTTAATCAAGGTTATGGAGTTTTGATATTTTTGAGTATTCTGACTGAAATATCTCCCTGTTTGGGTGCCAAATAATAACAACATAGAACATCCTGTACTCTTTCTTCCTCTCCACCAGACTGTTATCTCTGCCATGTCCCAGGCTTGTTCTGCCTCTGTTGAGTTTCCCATCAGCTCTGCCTTTGGCCCTGTGGTCTGTTCTCCTGTGCTTTCTGGTCTCTGTTGCAATATCTTGCTTTTCCATCATATTGCTGACTTCCTCTCCCACATCTTTTAGTGGTTTTTTTTGGTTTTTTTGGGTTTTTTTTGCCACCACAATTCTAGTTCTGCAGATGTGGGGAAGCCTCAGTTTCTCTAGAATATTATTGCCCTCTCCTCCTTTTTACTGCAATTCCAACATTACAAGTTTTGACTAAATAGAGTTCATTCTACTAAATGTCTGAAGAGCAGGAGCCAAGGTAGAACCCTCAGGAGTGTTGCAGATGAAAATGACTTTAATTGTGCAGCACATAATTGTGGTGTGTGGGTGAAATGTCTCAAACTGAACTTAGGAATTTTCAATCAGATTCTTGCTGCTTGCTAGCTGGAGTTGGTGAAAGCAGAGGGTGGGTGTGGATAACACCTGCACTGAACAAAAGTGCCTGAAACCTCCAGGTGATGAAGAGTTGTGGCTCAAAACTGGCAGCTGGGAACCCGATCACGTGTTGTGTTTCTGTGTATAGACCAGTTGGGATGTTCAGGAAATTGGAGGTTGGCAAGGAAGATGAAGATTTTGACTGGAGGAAAGATCTTGGAAGTGGTGGAGGGTCCTGGAGATCCAAGAGATTTGTGGAGGTGAATGTTCGAGGATGTCCAGGGACCTTGGCTGGTCATGTCAGGGGCTGGCACAACACAAACCAACAGGATTTGCTGCCCAGGCTTCCTGGACAAGCTCCAATCTCCTGGTGGAGAAGGGACATGAAGGTGACTTCAGCACTGGGGAGAAGTGAGAGTGTGGGGAAAGTCAGGCCAGGTAAGACTTCTGATCTCACAGGTTCCAGGGAACTCATGTGCAGATCCACTGCTGGATTTCAGCATTTCCCTGGCAGAATTAGAATTCTGGCAACTTCCAGTTCCTAATATATAAAAAGTTACATAACTTTCTTTTCCTGATAATAAATATAAAAGCAAAAGAGCAAATGTTTTCAAAACATGGGTGCCCTGAAATACACTGTGAAACATTTTGGATGGTGAAACCCAGTAATTAGTAACAGAAAACCCAGGGCAAAGTCTTAATTCAGATAGATGGGTTGTTTTTTTGTGTGTGTGTGGTGTGTTTTTTTTTTATTTTTTTTTTTTTTTTATTTAGCTCTATAAATGTGAATTTGAAAGGTATGTGGAATAGTAGAGAATTGCTGGGGAAAACGTGGAGAATTTCAGTGGAGAAACTAGCAGCTGAATATAACTCTTCTGGTAATAGGGGAAAAGTTGCTTGCAGTTCATATCTTTGTGTTTGACAGGTCATGTTACCCAGGAAAAGCTTTTTGCTTCAGAGTATCTGTGGGTGGAATCATGTGGAAAGTGCTGCTGTAATCTTCTTCTCAACCCTTCCTGTGGCAGGTCATGGAAATGGAATAAATTAATATTCCTCTATCAAAGTTATTCTTGCAGTTTTGGAGAATTCAAGGTTGGTTTTTAAAAACTGTAAGCAAGGCAACAAAAGCTCAACCAGGGTCTGAGATTTATGCTGCAAAAATGCTCTCTGTGAGAGCAAACGAAAAACAGGAGGAGAAAGGAAAGACCTTGTGCTGTGCTTATGAGTTGCTACTGGGGGGGGACTGAATAGTTAATGAAATATTGGCAAAGTTTACTGATATATTAATTAATAAATATTGTTAGTCAGTATATAAAAGAATATTTTGATTTTCTTTGGTGGTTAACAATTTATGTACTAATCTGACCTTTTTCTTGCTGCTGCCACTTTTTGATCTTTGTAGCGTGCAAATAGGAGGAAAGGGTTGAACAGCATACATTGCACTAATATGTGGATATGGTGGGCATTTGAAATAGATTAATGAGGAATGTACTGTGTACAAATGACGTTTTGCAAAGGGGTTTATGTTTAGATTTGACCTTGTCTGTCTTTGCTCCTTTGGAGTACAACACCCAGAAGGGTTTGAGCAACGAGCACAAATGCTGCTGCTGCCTGAGATTTGTTGCTAATGGCCTGACTCATTAGAACCCTCTCCTACAAAGATGGACTCAGAAGGTCTGTGAAATAAAATAGGCTGCCAACAGCTACCCAGGTGTAAATACATCAAAATACTAAGTGCCAAATTGCAGCCACAGTTTGTTTTACCTGCCTGTCTCTGTATTTTCCCAAAGTCTCTTAAAGCTGATTTTGGACGATGCTGAAGTAATTTGAACTAAAATGCTTACATCAAAGGCTCTCTCTTATTTCCCACTAATTGACACTGCTGTGATTACAGAGCTTTATATTTAATAATAAGTGAACTGTGATTTCCTAGATCTTCATTCTCTCTATTTTGTATTAAACGGGATATTTCATTTATCATGAGCACAACTTTTTAACATCAGTCATTCCATGAAGTGTGTTTTGTTGAAAATTACCTTACATTGTTTTGTCATTCCTGTGCCATATAGATTTTTCTTTTTCACAAGACTTCGATTAACCAAAAATGGAGGAATCCTGTATTCTCAAAATATTAAAGGGTCACATAAGTACTTTAATGTGCATTTTTCTGCACTAATCACTAATGTATAGTCTACTTTACTGACCTGAGAATCCAGAACCATATTCAACACTTTTTGCTATCAGTCCTGTGGATAACCAGTTTGCCTTTTCATCAAATATTTCTTCTGAACACACAGGATATTTTACAGAGTACTGAAGTTTTGCAGCACGTTTTTATAAAGTTTTTCAGGGCTTTCCTAATCCTTGCTCTTTGAGGTCTTTACATTATATAATTTATTTGAAAAACTTTTTACAGTAGCATACTATACCATCACTATAACTACATTTAAATACCCCGAATGCACACTTAGGAGCAAGAGAGCTACAAATAAAACAGCAGTACAAGGTGATTACCATAAAAAATAGTTTGTAGTATTTGCAAAACCACCAAAGCCAGCACTGGTAAAATGTTGATTCAAGGAGGGGGAAATCCTGTGGCAAAACCTTTATAGGAACCATGAATAATGGGATGAGATGACCTGGAGAAAATATGGATCATTAGTGTCCTTAACAAGGAACTTAAGTGTCTGTTTGTCTTTAGAAGTTGTACATTTACAGGTGAAACATCCTATCAGTGGTTATCACTAGGGAAGGAGGGTGATAAGGATAACTTCATTAAAAGAAGAGTCCAGTGGCTTAAGACATTTAATATAGGGATATTTTCTGATCTGAATGTGATGAGTGAAAACAGCAAAACTGAAAAAACACCAACTTGATGGTCAGTGAAACTTACCCACAGAACCCAAAAAGTACAGCAAAGAAGAGCTGTCATCAGATAGACTTTGAGAAATTAAAATTGGGAAAAAAATACCACAACCAACAAAACAGTAAAGAGATGGCAATTGTTGGTAGTCCTTGGAATAATTCACCCAATTGCATAATAAAGTCTCCTTAATGTAGAGCCTATAGATGTTAATAAAGTCACTATAATCTCAGCTGGCTTGCAGTTTATAATTTATAATTTATATATTGTCCCTTCTCTGAAATCAATGAAAATCTGTTCACAGAACCCTGTTAAAAAATGGAGATGTTGGGTCATTCTTTCTTTGTTATTTTATGAGGAAGAGTAAAAATGAGAAGTTATTAACCACAAGATTAATATTTAAAAGGAGTTCCATAAGGTCTCTGTTTCTGATCAGATGGAGAATGTGGTAGTAAATGCTAGATAACTGTGAGAAGGATGGTGTACCCTTTGCAAGTGCTTTGCAGAATGAAAGGAATTGGCTATGTAGTATATATATAGATTAAAAAAAACATTAAGTCAATTTAACTGTACTGTTTCCCAAAGCTTGCAAATTAGGAGATTTTACATTGCAAACCCAAGAAGGGAATCAGCAAAGTATTGTTCAGCCTTTAAGGATAATCTGTCACATGAATCAGGAAAACCCCTCAGCGTATAATGTTGCCATTTTTCCTTTTGACAGTACCAAAGCAGCTTATGAATTTCCCTGACCATCTTCTTAATCCTTCCCTGAAATCATTAACTGTCTGTAACATCCCAGTATGGTGCCTTAGAAAAGAATATGTAGAAAAATAATATGAGCTCATCATCTTGACACAGACTCAGGAAAAATAATTTTGATCCAGGCTGAGTTTCTTCACTGAGGTTTTCTCTTAATTCATTTGTTTTTCTTGTGATGGGTATGTTGCAAGTGAATGAAACAGGAATGCATATTGCCAAAAATCCCATATTACCCATCTTGTATTCCCAATAAATAGGTTCACTGTAAACATAGGACGTGAGTAAATTTGGCCCCAAATGGAGGTTACAACCTCCTATTGTTTATGTAAGGTATTTTTTATTATATTTAATCCAAAATTAGGTTTCCTCATGATTTTATATGTGGATAATTCTTTTTCTAGAACTTCAGGCATTGAAGGGCAGAGACATCTCGAACTGAAAACCATGACAAATCCAAAAGGCAATGTCACTGTACCACTGCCTCATTTAAACCCACACAGGGAAGGAACTGGGAAGTCTGAAGTGTGTTTTATTGGAATATCAACAGTCTGGAAGGAAAACTTTAAAACTCCATCTGAAGTTCATCAGTAGCTGCTGAAGTTTCAGTAAGAACCACTAAGTGAATCCCTGTACCACAGAACTTTATTCTGCAGCTGGCAGGTTCACTGGGCACAACATTCTGTCTCCTATGAGAAGGAAGGTGGGGAAAGGGAGTATTTTGGACCAGATTATCCCAATTAAGAATTTATTATTAATTTAGATAGTGGTAGTTTAAGCACTGAGATTTTCTTTCTCCCCCCAGATATCTGTGGGATTTAGCTATATAAAATCCATTAGTACTGGGAGTAATTGGAAGCTGTGTAGCTGGATCTCTCAATTTTCTTTAACTTAATTTTCACATAGAATCACAGAATATCCAGGGTTGGAAGGGACCTGACTCTCCCCTCTTCTGATGCAAATAATTACTTGGGGAAATGAAGTAATAAACAGTAGATAATATCCTCTCTATTCTGATGAGTGCAGCAGGTGGTAGTATATTTTCATAATGACCTATTCAGATTTCATATCCATAAACAAATCTTTAAATTACCAAACAAAAGCTAATTTCAGAATTCAACATATGAAGGCTATCAACACCCACATTCAAACATGAATTTAGGTAGGGATTGCTTTTCTTTACCTCTCTTGGCAGCAGCATTGTTGCAAAGAATACACACCAAAAAGGAAAAAATAATAATAAAAAAAGAAGATATAAACAAACTCCATACTGTTACTATGGTTATCATGATTTTAATGGAACCATTTGAAGGATATTTATCCTTGACATTTTGAAAGTGAAGTTCAGTCAATTGTGCAGAAGGGAATACAAATATATGCATTCATCCTGACTTAAAAGAATAATCTTCTGCTTAGTTTTTTTTTTTTTAAAAACTATGCACAGGCATGAATTCAAATCCTGTTTTTCCCAAGAATTTATTTACCCACCCATGCTACTTTTCAAAATAAACATGAAATTCATCATCAGAAAAAAGCTATTTCATTGCCTGAGTTTGTGTTGCTGATAATGACATAGAAAGAAAGGAAAAAACCACATGGAACTTCCAGAGAAAACAATTTCTCCAGCTCTGCTTTTCATTTAAGACATCTTTAATAGGATATAAGTTTTACAAAATGGGTCGTTTTTTACTGGTGATAAATCATCCTGCAAGTTCACAACCACTTAACTCATCCAAACTGCTATTAAGCTCCCTTCATTGCATCTGCAACCAAAAGCATCTGTATTTTATAAATGTTGTTTACAGACTCTTCTCTGAGAGCTCCCTGTGGAAAAACATTAAATGCTGATGCAGGCAGATGTTGCAGTATCAAATACTTCATGTATCAGATGCCAGACTCGATTTATGCAGACCTGGAGAACCTCTGTAGTAGATATTGCCATTGCTACATCAAGGTAGTGGTAATTGTAATAATTGAATCCAGAGCAGCACTGAATTTAATGTGTGTGAAGTGAGGAAAGTGCTCCTGTTCCTCCAAGTAGCCGTACAAGGAGTAGGATTAGGGCTGTGTGTAACTTCTGCTGCTGGAAGGTTGCAGTGAATTTGTGTGTACCAAAAGTGTTTTAAGTTCTTAGATATCTGACTGATTTGACTCCTGGGAGGGAAAAAGAAGTAGTCTGTATCTTCCAGAAAAACGTGGATGCTTAAAGGTCTGTCATTAGCTTATTAATTATTGTATCCAGTAAGAGGATCTGCTGTGTTGAGGGAGATGCAGCCGTGTGGTCTTTGTCTGCTTTGCTAAATGCTTCATTATTCTTCCCAGCTGGAGTTTTACTGTGCATGTGTTTGTTTTCTGTACTGCATTATAAAAAGAATATGCTGCTGTGGAGTTATGGCAGCAAGTGGGCAGCACAGCTCGCTTTACACTTGAGTCATTTTTGTCCAGAGACAAAATGTGTGGACAACAGACTCAGACTGAATATATAATCTTCATTACCTTTTATTTGCAATAGGTTATCTTCGTGGTAAGTTGCAGTAGCAGAAGGTGCATACATCAGTCTGGCATAGACCAGCTACAGAATGAGTATTGCATTCATCTGTGCTCACCTGTGGCACATAACTCATCCAGTGTCTTGACAAGAGTATAAAAATCCATGATTTCACCACCTGTGTGTGTGGGGACCGTCTGTGTGCTGAAAGGGAGGGAGATTTAGGCATGAGACTAGTTTCTCAAGGCATTTGGGAAGCAAAGGATGCAAGTAGATACTGAGATTTTCGAGAAGACCTGAAGAGGCCACATAAATAGCTTCCTCTGATTTCCTAAAAAACACAGTGTGATCTTCACTAGTGCTGCTGTAGGCCCAGCATTGCCTATCTTTGTCTGAGGATGCTTAAATACTGCTTAAATACTTTATGAAGTATGTCTCATGGTAATTAATGTGGTGAACTTTACTGTCTTTGAAAATAAATGCTGCTGGCCTCAATCTTCAATTACTGCAGAAGTAACCCACAAGTTTTCTTTCTTTTACTCCTCCATTTCTCTTCCCCATTTTGCTGGTGGAAGAATGAGAGAGTGGCTGTGTGTGGGGCTGAGTTTCCATGACAAAGTCCTACATACCTGTGGATTAATGTGGTCGATTTACAGAAGATCACTATCTCTGTCTGAGGACTGACAGCAAATCTCACAGGCAGCTGACCTGACAGTCACAGATA
>JAWWLV010000158.1:14942504-14957659 GCA_035041135.1 Platyrinchus mystaceus | reverse complement strand
GTATCAGGGAATCAGTGTAGCCTGTAGTTTTGCCTTCTATTTAAAACAAATATTTTTCATGGACTAAAAATTACACCTGGATGTAAATTATTTGCACTGGAACATGCACAAAGAACCAAACTCACTCTCAGATCTGTAGCTCCCTGATGGCTCATTGTATGCAGACATTATTACTATTAAAGGCCACTGTGACTGTTTTAGACCAGACACTCAGTATGGTGGAAATCCCCTCCTACAGAGCTTATGGTTCTGGTCTGAGAAACTGCAGCATTCAAGCCCATGTGTAGCTAAACAAATTGTAATTTCTCAGAAGCAAGAATTTCTGTGGTGATCATGACAGGCTGGAAAGATGTGCCTTAACACTTTCAATAGAGCTCTTAGATGAAAATAATTTCAGAAATCCCAGGAAATGGAGTACCTATTGAAAAGTTTGATAACTTTTCTTATATATGTATAAAACTTCTGAATTGGCCTCTATTTTATTTCAGCCTTTTTATGAAACCACACAAAATTTCTTATTAAAATTAAATCAAAGCTCGATTATTTTTATTATAAATCACATCCACACTGGGTTAAACTGACACAGGAAGTACTTGTGAATTTGAAACCCTGAGAAAAATATTATTAGCATGTCATTTGGCTTCTCACTGAGACCATCTTACTAAAACAGACAGACAGGAGACAGAACAGAGAAAGAAGTTTGAAGGTTCCTGTGTAAATATAGCTCTTAATTTGGTATAAGTTGCTCTAAATATTACATTAGAAGTATTAAGGACTCCAAAATGGCCTAGAATGCTGCATGCCCTAGGCTTGACATAAAGTCACAAAATGGAAATGGTTTGGCATGTGAATAACTTTTACTGCAGAGTCCAAGAGATGGTAATGTATGATGCCTTCAGTCATTCTTCAGTGCATTCATTTATTCTTATTACTCCAAGGAAGCAAAGGTGGAAGAGAGCAGATAGGCAGCCCAGGGTGCACAGATGAGGAGCCCTGCAGAGCATCTCAAGTGCCACTGCAGTGTACTGGCTGTGCTGCCTGCACTGCAGCAGCTCTTTCAGTCAGACTTCAACAAATACCTCGTGCAAAGAGCTGGAGATTTAAATTTCTGCCTCTTAGGAAGGCAGAGTGCAGAAAGCCTGTGACCCTTTTTATTAAAGGAGGAACTCACAGGTATCATTCCTCAGTATAAGAAAGTCTCTGTTGCGGGGAGGTTTCATTAAAAAGCATCTACTGTGTCAAGTATTAAATGTGTCATTCCCAGCTCTCGCTGTGGGTGTTTGACATAACCTGGTGTCTCTAAAAGCAGCTTTAAGCCCCTTAGCATTCCTCTTTTCCTGGGCCAGGGATGGATTCCAGCCTTAAAGGCTGCTCCCTCATGGACAGGCTGCCAGCATCTTTGAGGGACCAAAGCAGCAAGGAAATGCTTGGTCACCCTCCTGGCATTCCTGTTTAATCTCAAGTTACCAGAGAGCTGTTTATGTGTGCAGTTAAGCACAGGAGCATCTACAGAAGGTGTAACTTAAAGCAGGACCTTAGTTATGGAAGATTTTCTCAAAATTGCAGGAGTAAGAGGAGAATTGTGCAAGATTTCTTCTCCTGGAGAAGAATCTCTCCTGATAGTTAAGAGAAATTCCCTTTTAAAGGGAAAGTGAAGTAAGTAGGGAAAGAAGCCTGCAGAACTTGAAGGGAAAACATATTACTCATTCTTTCTAATTTTCTGCAGTAACCTAGCTGTTTTTAATAAAAGCTTCTGAAACTATAATTCATCATAAGATGGTGTATGTTGCTAGTCTTGGTAGGCTGAGCCTGATTTTTCAGTGTGTGATTAATAATTTTACTTTTATCTATTTATGGTTTACCATGAGGTCAATCAAATGCCTCAGCTTTTTTTTCTCTGTGTTCATGATATATTGTATTAAAGATGCATATTTGAAATCTCTTATAATCCTTATGTTTTAAATCTCTGGTATAATGTGTGGCTGGGCTCTTGTTCAAATTAAATCGCTTGTGAAACTTGGAAGAGTTTTAATAATTTAAAATTAGCTAGTCCTGCAGTTGTTAAAAATTCTGATCACATCAATTTTGGACACCTTATGAAAAATGCAGCAACATGGCAGTGGTACTTTGTGTCCTGGTGGCTGACCTTCCTTGGCTGGTGTCTTTGTTAAACACAAATTAGTTTCACCTGTAGTTAATAAAAGACCAGAAATTCAACATGTGAAAATCATCTTGTTTTTACTATAGGAAGGATTCAGCTGCAGAATGGTCAGTATTTGAGGAGATAATTTAGAAACTAGTTGTAGAGATCTTTGTGTATCCTCTTTCATCATATTTCTCTATTGTCAGTTTATTCTAACCATCTCTTTACCTCCTGATTTGGCACCTCTGTGACAGTTTTGACTGAACCCTACCAGAGTTCACCAGCCTCTGTTAGAATATTGGAACACCCTTTGCAATCAATCTTTCAGTTACAAAGTGGCTTTAAGTCAGACAAGTGTTTGTGTGCAGTTATCTTATGTTTGTAGACAAATTTTGCTTTTATGATAAAAACAAACAAGTCTTTAGTGGAAGTGATGTAGCTTGTAACAGTTGTGCCAGTAACTGTGATGTGATTGTATGAGTGGGACAACTAGTTCAGAAACCTAAACTAGGTCAAATGTGAAGCAAAGTAGGAACAACAAAACAGGCTGTGGTTATATGTGTGACAATAATATTGGTTAGTTTAGAACAACAGCGATATTTGGGAATACAGATGAAAAGGAGATAAAATAACAGCACAGTTTTTAGTACATTAATGGTTCTATAATTTGGTAAAGTGATTTCAGTGTAGTTTTGCAATAAGAATTTCACTTTAGCTTGTTCAAATTAAGGAAAAGAAACAACTGTGCATATATTCAATTTTTCTTTATCTATGAAAGGTGCTCTTGACATGAATTGCAATAGCTTCAGTGATCTCTGTCTCTCATCATCATCACCTAGTGCATACATGTAATGATAAAATGTTTTTAAGTCTCAATCATTTTTCTATTTTTAATTACCACAATAAAGCCCACATCACCTCCTTCCTCTGTCAACAGTCTGAACATCTCAGTGACTGAGTGAATAGGAAAATGGGAGTTATTAGTCATGGAAAAAACAAACCACCTGTAGTCCTTGCTTGAAGAAGCAATTGCAATAATCTATTTCTATTGTCATAATTTTGCTGGAAACACGAAAACAAATGTGGCTACTTGAAATTGAATAATGTTCTTAGTAATTTATCAAGACAGTTATTGTTAGTACAAAGCCAGAGCAGAGTAAGAAAAAAATATAACAAGTAGAGATGGAATGGATGCTTGCAAATAATTTATACAGTATGAAAGTGACACTTTTCACTGGTGTTGATCATCACAAATGTTTTTCTCCACTTTCTATTTTGCTCCTACTTACCACAGATATTTCAAGGTAACCATGTTGGTTATGCCATTGAAGGAATTGTGATAAGTACGTGTGTGTGTCTGTGGATATACCTACAACCATATTTTACAGCTCCCAGTTATTCAACAGCTTATTATCTTTGATCAGTAAATCATCCCTTTTTTTTTTTTGTTTTTTTTTTTTTTTTTTTTTTTTTTGTAGAGCTGTGCAGTCCAAATATATTTTCAGCATGGTGTTTATTTGCATTACACCCCAGAATCCGTTTTGGGGAGATTGAAATTGCAAAAGTTGGCTGCTCATTCCTCTGAATGCAGCCTCGACGTAGACTGTACTTTAAAAATAATTTTCCCCACTTGGCATATGTTGAAATGCTTTAGTTACTTGTTTTACAACAGACTGCTTAGAATAATGGTTTCTAAAAGGAAATTCTTGTCTTTTTTTTTTTTTTTTTTTAAAGAGAACTTCTACAACTAAGAGAATGTAAGACCGAGATTTGTTTAAAAGCTCCATCAAAACCCAACAGGTTTCATCCCAACAGTTGCATCCCTTAGTGTTTTTATTAGAAGTGTGATGTTATCAACTTTTTTTTTTTTTTTAATGGATAACAATTTGAAAATATTTGTCCTCAGGTAGCGTTTGTGTTTCTGACAATGCACAGTTTGTTGCATTCCCTCTGGCTTAAATACAGTTTATGATGTTATGGTGAGCAGTTTTCAAAACTGAAAAGCTTCTGGCTGCTTGTCCTTTTTGCCAGATGTGATGTTTTGGATATTTTAAAGGCAAGACAAAAATGACTGCTTTGTTTTCATTGCTTCAGCAAAAGAATTTTAGCTGTACAGACATATTCAGCAGTTCAAAAGCATTTGCATCTATTTGGCTGGAGGACTGAGGATGTGGAGAGGCTGGATTAGTCTAAGAAACCATCGTGCTCCCATTCAGTTCAGCGTGTCAACAGTAACTTGTCTTATAAAAAATGAAGTGCAGCAAAAGAATATTCAAGAGAAATGTGTTTCAACAGATTCTGCTTCAGAGTCTTTAGAGAAGTAAAGATTAAAGGAGTCTGCTCTCTCTGCTTCAAGGGGATGTGTGTTTATGAATACTAACAGAGCTCTGGGCCTGTGAGTGGAGCTGACTCTCCTCGTGTCCTGTGCCTGCTGCTCAGTCAACAGACGTGCAGAGTTTAAACTCTTGCTCTGTTTCTGGAGGCTGTGACAGAGGTGATGGTGCTTCTGAGCCCTGCTGTTTGCTTGAACCTTGCTGAGGCTGCTGCAGGACATCTTATGACACTGCAACAAGAGAAGAGGGGTCCCTGCAGGTGTTTTATAGGATTCCTGCAAGGAAAGAAGGGGATATCTGAGGGAAGAGGGAAATGTGCTTTCCCAAAACTGCACAAAATTACTGAAAGGAAACACGATGCCCCTGCAATTTTTCTGCTCTGCCATTACATTGTGCTTACGGCTTCCACATCAGAACACTGGGAAATCAGATGCCACATTTGGTAAGAACCAGCCAAAGGCTGTAACAGCCCACTGAGGAGACACTAAGAACAGCTCCTTCAATAGGCAATTTTCTTGCATATGTGTTGCATCTACAGAGGCATTCATTAACAAAACCCATCTCCTTATGGTTTCAGAGCTATTCCTGATATTCTTAACACTGGGTGGTTAGTGAAAAGGTCTGTAAAGACAATTTTAGACTCCTGAAACTTGCAGTACTGTGCATCTGATATTTTTGTGGTAATGAGTCTACAGCATTCTAACATATCTGAAGATTCGGGGGGGGGGGATTTAAATGTTTTTATAATATGATAACTAAGCAATAAAGACATCTCTGTCTGTAATGTCCATAATTCCTTGACATTATTCCTTCAGGAGTATATTATTTTCTGTGCTATAGCTGAGAGGAGTTGTGGAGCAAATGCACGAGACACTGAAGAAAAAAATCACATGACAAGATTTAGTGAAAGGCAATTCCAAATGCCCTCTAATATGTGGGCAAAGTATAAAAGTGTCAAAGCTGCCTTTACTCATTCCTGATTTAATAGCTTAATTCCATTTTGTTTGCTAACAAATGGGATATTCAAAACACTAGGAGCAATTTTTACAACTGTTAACTTTGGGGTTCTTGAAATAATTTCAAAGGATCTAAGAATTGTGACCCGAGGATCTGTGTGTCTTTGCCTGATTTGCTTTTACATGAACAGTTATTACTAATGACCCAACATTCACTTTTAAATTAGTCTTACAGGAAATTTTACAGGGCATTTGCTGTGGGAAGGTGTAATTACTGCATTGACTGCACTGTCAGTTATTTAATTCCGTGATGGAAGTTGCTTACTTTTGTTTCCATTTGGTCTCTGTAGATTGCTTTGCCTTACACTAAGTGCACCTTGACTTGTGTAAGCATAAAGTCAGAAAAATGAATATTAAATTTAATTTGGTGTATTTATTCATACCCTCTAAGTGCCTTTCCATCAGCTCACACCTAATAAAGGTAATGAAGTTGGTTTAGATGAGCAACAGCATTCCCTTCAAAGCACTGATATTTCAGATTCAAGTCTTATTTTTAAGAAACTTGCTGCATAGTGATCACTTGAACATGAGTTTGTTGCCTCATTCAGTTCATTTTAGGTTAATACAAAGTTTGGTAAGTATTCTTTATGATTTTTTAAAATCATGTATTATCACTTTTTCTCATCTTTCAACAGTGCAATTTTTCTTTCCTCACTATTATCCCTGACGTTGAACTGAGCAGGATCTTGCTTAAACCCTTCAAAAACTCTGCAATTTTTGTTTTGTAGCTGAAACTTCTTTGATTTTTCTTGTCAAATGTTTTTGCTGAGCAGATGTAACAATCAGCTTCTTCCTCCGTGGTTACCAGCACAGCTACCTTTGCAGGTCTCTAATCAAAAAGCCAGGATATAATAATAATTTATTTTAAATTAATTTATTATTTATTGCATTTACTTACCTTTATGTTGTCAGGCTTGTTTTATGCTGTAAATGAGAAACTGATTCTTCTTGGGTTTACTGATGCTGTGACTTCTAAAGCTTTCCCTTTTATTTAGCAATTAATATATATAAATTTAACAGATCCAGAGGGATTATCATATAATCCTTGTGGGTCCTTCCTTCTCCTAGAGAATAAATAAACTCATAAACATTGCACACTAAATAAACAAAAATGCTACAGTTTGCAATTTGCTGAGTTGGCACAAATCCTGTTGGATCAGTATGTTAAAAGCTGCAAAGTAGATTAATATTGGAGCATAAATTTAAAAATCCAGTTCTAAGGCCATGGAGCATTTGAAAGTCCCTGAAATCTGAGTGGAACTTGGAAATATTCAGTGTTTTGAAAACCCATTCAAGTATATAAAAAATTGGGTGTTTTGAATGGGATAAGTATAAAGATTTGAAAAGGGGGGGTTTAGGTGGCTTTGATGTGATTTATAAGGAAGAGCTTGATCTCATGCTTATGAATTTCATCTCATAAAGTATCTCTGAAGACACAAAGTACATCAGTTTGGGTGTCTTGGGGACAGATGGTGTAACCTGCTGGAGTAAGAACACTGGAAGGCCCCAGAAAAGCAAAGCTTTTCTTGCTTGCCCCTCCTGGCTGTTGATAGGTAAGGTCCAGTTGCCTACTGCCAGTAACTCAACTAGAATTATTCAGGTCTTAGAAACTCAGCTAACTGAAAACCTGCCTTGGAAAACACAACTCTTCTGCTCTTTTAATAAAGTATGAGCTTATTTATTAATTAATTTATTTACAGTGTCACCTCTCTTTAACAGTAAAATAGCTACTAGGAGTAACTTTGATCTTTGTAGTTGTCTGATTGCAAAGTTTACCAATTTTTTTTTTCTGATTACTCAACACAGTTACAAGAAAATTAGATATACAGTGACTCTACTTAATGAGAAATTATTCAACTTTAATGAAAGCGAAACATAAACTTACTTTAATGAACTATTACTGCATGTTGCTTTGCTTCATAAATAAATCCTTTTGCATTCATAGTTGTAAGTGAAAATTTCTGAAATTCATATTCAGATAATTAACAATTAAAGATTTCTTTTTCCTTTCTTCTCCTTAATGATATTTTAAACAAGAAGCTCTCAGCAAAAAGAGATAAACATCAGTGCTCTAAGCCTGTAAAAACTCACATGAACTTTCAGTTTTATCTGCTCTGAAAAAACCCCACGTGTCAAGATAAGGATTAAGTGAAGGACTTGGTTTAAATCCCATTGAGATCCCCAGAAACACCTTTACTGAGAGCAGTGGATTTGAATTAAATCTCTGCACATCCGCATTTAAGTTTTAGGCTCCATCCTGTCGGCATGTTATTCCAATATATTCCAAACAAAATCTGCAGTGGTAATGAAATGACCTCAAAAGCTGTTCTATTTACATAAATCCATTTTTCTCAAGAACATTTGTTTGGCCTTCAGAAAGGGGGATGTTGGATGCAGGCACAAATTCCCTGGAAGATCATTCTGCTCCGGAATTTCCCCAAACCACCTTTACTTCATAAACTACTTCTCATATCCTCATATGAGTTTTGCCTTGGGCTTTAGGAGGAGTTTTTGCATGTGTTTGCTCTCAGGTTTGTATGTGACCATGGGATTCTACCCTTTATAACTTTTTCCCTGTTTTCAGTTCTTCATCGAGGAGTTGCACATCAGACACAAGAAGAAAACAGTCTCTTGTGTGAAATCTGTGCTGTACCAGAATCCTTAGGAATTCCTGCATCCCTCTCATAGCACAGCTTGCAGCTCCCTCTGAGTTTCATCAGTAGGTCCTCAAGTGAGATGGGATGATCAGTGTGCAGTAGTGAAACGTGTTTGTGTTTGGCAAATAAGTGTTTCTTACATTAGATTGTTTACAGACTCTTCAAAAAATGATTGGAAATGTGCCATAAAATTGGTTCCCTCTATCAGGATCTGATGTCCTAAAATCAGACAGTAAGAAGCAGAGAGAGATGTCAGGGTTATTGCTTCTATATCATTGACATATCTGAAAAGCTTTCAGACTTTGTGAGGCAAAAATGGATTAATTAAGTGGTTATTTTTACCACATATCATGTGATCTTTTGTATTAGGGCGTTATTCAAAGTAGAACTAATGAGAAGAAATTTGAAGACCCAATATTTTAAAAAGCAGATTAGAAGAACTGGATGATTCTATTTGTTCTGTTATTTTTCTAGATTAATCAAGCAGTTACACTTTGCTGTGGTGCTGTTTGAGACAAGGCTTTTGATGTCAATGAGCTCTGTGTATGAATTATTTAAGAGAATTTCACTTGTTTACTTTACCAGCATGATTTGTAATGATGCTGCCTCTAACAGGGGTCTCACTTTTGCTACCTGAGCTGGTTTTGCTCTGCTTTAATCACTGTAAACTGAGCAATAAAGGCAAAATGTCGTATCTTATTTCAAAGTAATTCCTTAATACAATGTGAATATTCTAGCTATTAAGAACATCTGAACTCCCAGTTTGTTTTTTTCTTAAGTAATCAGACAAAACAGATTTGGCTTCTGCTTCTCTTTTTTTCCTGGGAGTAATATTTGCAAAGTAGTATAAATACTGCCTATGAGATGAATTTTCTCCTGTGAGAAAATTGAAGTCTCCCTTTTAGAGGGATATTGTCAAATTGAATTTATACTCTGCCTGTAAATATTTTAAATATGAAAAGCAACAGTTGGGAATGTTACTCCACCATGAATCTGGAGTAGGCTGCTCCCTCTTTTTGAGGCATTTTGGTGCCTCAGTATGGCACCAATTGGTGGTGGGTTTTGTTTTTTCCCAGCATTATGTTCAGCTTGCTATTTTCCCCCAGACATGTGGGTTCTTGTCATCAAAGCCAAGAAATATTTAATAAATAGAAAAGCACAGTAGTGAAATCAGAAGACTGAGAGGATTTTCAAGTAAAGTACAAAATAAAAAGGAAACAAAATTCTTAAAAGGATGAATATGAAGGAAACGAGGAACAGAAAGACAAATATCCACAATGGACTTGTCAAACTCTGCCATGAGTTTGTTGTAACAAAGAAAAATTGAATGGCTTTCAAATATTCTCTTCTTCCTGCTAAAGGGAAATGACTGACAGTCAGCCTGCTGGAGGACCATGGTTTATGACTTAATCTTAGCTGAGACTAGGAATAGCTTGTGTTTTTTCTGTTGTATCATTGCATTGCCTGCCATATGCATTTCAAGGAGTTGGGGATCAGACTGAAAGAGACTGTGTAATAATGGTGACAGAATCTTTTTTAATTCAGTGGAAGTATTATGTGCCTGTCCCTCTGACTCAACATGGAATGATGTTAAATTTAATTGAATCAGCACTTACATGGCAATACATGCTTTGCATTATTCACCCAGACTGTACTAATAAGCATCTGCTTAGACATAGGAATTTTAATTTTAAAAGCCAAGCATATGGAACTGAGGGTATTGATATCAAGATATGCCTTAATGGCATTCAGCATTGGCTGTCTACCCTAAATATGTTGCTGCTGTGCTTACTGAAGTATTTCACACTCAAACCTATGTGCAGTTGCCACAGCACAGCTCCATGGCTCCTGCATTCATTGTGGGAAGAAAAAAGTAGAGCAGAGACAAAGAATTAGAGGAATAGAAGAGACAGAGTGAATTGTCAGTGACTGTGGTCTAGTTTGTCTTCTTTCCTTTCAGTACCTCCTTTTTTAGATCACAGTTTTGCTTGTAGATGATAATTTTCCTGTGAGAGATTTGTCTCTAAAAACCATTAGCTCCCAGCTGTTACTTCATATCCTGTTCCTGAGCAACATGGGAAAAAAAATAAATACATTCCTTATGTTCATTGAAGTTTGTTCTGCCTGCATATGAATCCTTGAGTCATTGTGGACCACCTGCCTTGAACACAGCCTCTAGCCTGGCAGGACACTTGAGTGTGTTTAACTGCACACAGCTAAGCTGTTCCTTAAGTCTTGAATTTATGGGCATGAAAGAACATGTTCTACCACTGGAGCAAAAGGACTGGTTGGCTGTCACTAATTAGTCCATCTCTGAGAAAACAGACACTAAAAGTAGAAAACTTCATAGAGATAAAATCACTCTTTTATTACCCAGACATGTGAGGACAGAACTTGAAATATACTGGTATTTATGGCTACTACCAATAAACAGTTGCCCTTACTGGGTTGCTTCTTGCTCAGCTGGGTACATTTATCCACGTAGTTTCCAGGGAGTTGCTGGTGGGTAACTGGGAGGGAAGTGAAATTCCTTGGTTGAGACTGTGAATCTGCTGCTTTTGTGTTGCTGTTGTACATTGATTGCTAAGTTCTGCTTAATTACTGTGACTATTTGCTTAGAAACTGGAGTTCCCTGCCCTATGACAGACACCACATTTCAAGTTTTGGGTTAGTAGTAAGTTTTGCTTGATTCCCCTGTGTGATTAAGTAAGTTCTGCTGTGCAGTTTAAAAAGAGGATTTCATGAGCAGGGTTTGAAACACCATCTTTAAGGATGTGGTTAAAACACATCTGCATAATTTGCGGGGATTCACTATTGAATATCAGCTAATGAAAACTAAGAGATGTGAGGAAAGAATAATATGAAGCTGACTTAAAATATCTGTAAGTAATATGTGAGAGTTCGAGGAGAACTTCAAATTGGGCTTCCAGGCTTTTGGAAATGGTTTTTCATCTGGGTAGGATAATTAAATACACGTTGCAGGTTTTGCAAACAGTGTGTTGTGACTGTAAATCCACTGGTGCAAGACTCAGCTTAGCTCTGACCCTTGTGGGGTTTGAGGTGTCTGTTAGAAAAAAAGACATATCTGAGGAAATACCATGTACTTAGAGATAAAGGCAAGAGCTGTCATGAGATGTATTCTGAAAATGCACTGTGCTACAGGTTTCACTCTCTGACCCATCATGCAAAGTCTCTTAAACATCATTTTGCTTCATAGTTCTCTAAACTTTCACTTGAAAGCAAATCAAATGAAAGGCTGAAAGGAGCTGATTGTGGTCAGAGTATCACTTTTTTCTGTTCCTTGCTAGTGCTTCACATCAGTATGTTCTGTTTTTCAATAGTAATTTACCCTTGTTTTTACACTTAGTGAGTTAGGATTATTCTGCCACAGCATATAATGGAACAGGGTATTTCTTAGAGAGACCATATTTAAGACTGGCATTTTACCAAGACTAAAACTGCACCCAGTAACGAGGCCCAACTAAAATGTGACTCAGCTTCTGACTGATTTACACCTGCAGCTCAATACTGTTTAATTAGAAGCACAAGTATCTGGAACTGCACCTGTGTGTGAATCACAGTTGTAGGTACCTGTGTTTGCCTGCAGAAGGGGAGACAAACTGGTGAAATTACAGCATTTTAGCTCTGGGCATGTACAGTGATGATATCTGGAGGATGTTTGAATTGCTTTCCCCCGTTCTCAAATCAAAATATTTTACATTTACGAGCTTTCTGTGCTTCAGACTGGATTAAGATCCTGGATGGGTACTTGTCCTTTAGAGAATTTGATCAGTGCTCTCACTTTTTCCTGTACAGTAGGATGTGTAGCAATGCCTTGTCTCCAGCTGTTAGTATGTGCCCCTTTGCACACATTCAGCTTGCAAAAGCATAAAATCCAGATGATTTTCAGAAGATCAGATCAGACCATCAGTGCTCCTATCTGGTCTTATAGTCCAAAATCTCTCCTTTTTGACTAGTATCTTGGGTCTGCCCTTTAGCTTTTCTGTCTCTGTTTTCTCTCTTCCCAAATCTTAAACATCTTTTTATATGCAGACTCTTCCCAAAGTCTCTTATAGAGAGTATTTTCAAGCTATGATGTTAGCAGTAAAGTGAAAAACAGCTTTTCCATGGGTGCTAGAATGAAAACGTTTAACTACCTGAATAGCTTAGGTCACAAAGTTAAGTCTTTATACATTTATAATTCCCTTAAAATCAAGGTTTTGCTGAGAATGGTTATGACGGAAAAAAACCCCCAGATAATTTGGTTACAAATAATAGCTCAAAGTGAATTAAATATTTTTGTTTTAATTGCAGGGGTAAAACCCAATTTAGCAATCCATTGGTCCTTGAGATTCCTTTGTAATAATCTGGATTCACTGACCACCCCTGCCTGTTTCTAACACAGAAACACAGCTTGATGTGGCTGAAAGTCTGCAATATGATAATTTTGAACAGGTTTAGAAAACAAATGGGAATTGTGCAAATACTGTGTAGGTTGAAATGTGTGACTGCAGAGGTTGTTTCTGTTGACTTTTGAGTCAGTGTCTCTCAGTAAGTGACTGACATGGCAAACCTTGATTCCATGGTGGCACTGTCTGTGCACTTCTCAGGGCACTCAACAGGAATTTTTCATTTCATGCATCATTTAGAATTTGCTGCAATGATTATGAGAAGTCTCTCTCTCTCTCTCTCTGTGCATATATAAATATATATATATATTTTTTTTAAGAGGAAGAAAATGTGCCTTGTCAGCCTTCTCTAAGCTGTGAGACTTTTCTTGTGTGTAAAATTTGATGGCTAAATTGTATCAATGCAAGTTTCTACATGCACTAATCTCTGGAGGAGATGGGAAAGAACACTAAAATAGTTGATGAAATTTAGGCATTTAATTATGGGATATATTAGATCATTTCAGTGGCATCCCATCTGCTGCCCAACTGCATCCAGGATTAATTCAGACCTGAAAATGGAGAAGCCTTGAGAAAATTGAGATCATGAGGACTGACACTGTTAACAAGGGTCTCCCAATCTCTGCAGCTTTTTATTTGGTTCCATTTCCAGAAGGACTAACTAGACAATCCTTTGCCTTTAATATTTCATAGAAGTTAATGGTGGGCTCTTTCTGCTTATGCTTTAGTTTGTTTATTAAATCACTGAGGTTTCAAATTTGCTTGTTGGCTTGTTTTCTGTTCAAGTCGTATGAGAAACTGTCTCTTTGATCTGTCTTTTGTTGTGGCTGTTTCAATAATTCTTTAGACATGTTAGTGCATTGCAGGGGATTTTCTCTGTCGTCATTATCTGTGCATCTGGAAGGTAAATAAGATAGATTTCTATACTTCTAGGTAGGTTTATCCTCTGGAATACAATTAATATGGGGGAAAAAATGACAAAAAAAGTGTTATATACTCAATTAGTCTCCCCAGAATGTTAATTGAAAGAGCACAGGATTTGTTTATTTACATTTGTTCTTTTCAAATGTAACAAAACCCTGAAGTTTTCATTGCATGCTAAAATCCATTGTAGTTTTTACCATGTACTAAAATGAGCCACTTTCATTAGTGAAAATAGTCTTTCATATTGACAAATGCCAAACTAGGAATTCCTAAGGTGCAAAACTATATCTAACAATAAAACCCAGACATTTCTCAAGTTGGCAAATGCAAATATATCTCAAAAACCAAGAAAAGATATTGATACAGGCAGGACTGGTGTCATGAATGATCAAATTAAACAGACCCAATGATGTCTTTTGACTTCACGTCGCTCTTAAAGTTTGTTATGACACTCATGGGAGCCATAAGGGAAGAATAAGGTCACATTCATAAGCTTCTCCTCTTGGTGTATGAATGCTAAAGTTACCTGTTTACAAATTTCTTTTTTGTTTCTTGTGGGGTTTTTTTGAGGAAAACAACCTCAGACGAAGTAATAATTATTCCACCCATTTACTGATTTATACTCATTCCAAAATATTCTATTTTAATTCTGTTTTAATAGGACAGAAAAATGTATAGACAACACCTTCTAGTCACCTGTGCTTCATTATGGTTTTTGTTGAGTGACAAAAATAACTTGTTCAATACATCTTACTCTCTAGAGAAAGTGCACTGTAATCAGTATTTCAGATGTTTCAAACTTAGAAGAGCTGTGGTTCTTGTTTAGAAAACATGAGACAGTATTGGAGAAATTAAATTAAATTGCTCAGCGATTTGGCTTTTTTGTAATGGCAGCAGAGCAACTCAGCCTTTAAAAGGTTCTATAAAGAGTGCTATGTTTTTCCAGCACAATTATAATTAAGGTTGATGGATTGCTAGGGAGGCAAAGAATAGCGAATTTTCTGCATAATTTTTAGAGTTTGGATGGAAACTGAAAAAACACTAAAACACCTACAGATGGACAAAGCAGGCCAGGCAGCAGAAAAACAACTCTTAACTTTTTCCACTGAGTAAATCCCTCTTGACCTTTGGGGGAAAAAAAAAAAAGTATATAATCCTCTAAGAATTTTTTATGTTACTCTTCTCTGCACTTCAGATGGAGCCATTCTGCTTTAGCACACCTGAGGTCTCTGGTGTTCTCACTTGCTTGGGAGGGTTTGTGTTTGAAGCTCTGCCTGTACCATCACTTCTGGCTGGCAAGGGCAGCTGCTGAGTTGTTGTCACAGCAGTGCTGGGGAAATGTGGCTTTGGAGAGCTGGCAGTGTGACATCACTGGTGCTCATTCCTGTGTTTTCACTGGAGATTTTCTAGTTCTCAAGTGCTGTTGTTTCACAATTATAAGGGGAAATCAAAGGAGTCGAAAGAACATGTTCCAAAATGTTGCCTAAATATAAAGGTCAGTTTTTAGAGGTGCCACAAGTTTACTCAAAGTCTGCAGGTTTTTGAAGAGAAACAAGGCCTTAAAAAGAGTTAATCAAAGCCCCTTACCTCAAACTAGTTGCCCACTTGTTTCTCCCCCCCCTTGTTTCTACCTGACTCAAAGGAAATTGTGTCCTGTACAAGCTCAGTAGACC
>JAWWLV010000158.1:14932244-14942404 GCA_035041135.1 Platyrinchus mystaceus | reverse complement strand
GCGCTGCAAATAAATACCTTCTGTTTAAAGGCAAAAACTCTGTCTCTAAACAGTTTCATTTGCCTTTTTGGGCATCAGTTTGGGTCCATTGCAAAGGACTCTCCAGCTTTCTCAGAAGAAAGGTGTTTATTCCTCTGAACCTGCACAAGGCAGGGAGAGCTACAGCATATATATTCATACCTACATATGTGTTTTCTGCATGAGATTTAGTTTGGTGGTGTACTTGGCTGGAACAGAACGACTTCTGATGAGTCCTCAAGAGCAAACAGACCGACATCTGTGGTATTTGGCACATCCTGGAAGTTCTTCATTTCCCCAGGTGATTTTCAGGTTGTTCTGAGGGAACCTGTGTTAGCTACATGTTCATGGCCAGGGTTACCCTTGAAGAAGAGAGGGGGAAAACATCTTTTTCTCTTTATAAAATTGTCTTTTTTTATTCCCCTCTTCGTTTTTAAGCTGTAAAAATGGCATTGTGTAAGGTTTAGAGTTAGATTCATAGGAAGAGACATTTATGTGAGGTTGTGTGTCTGTGGTGCTAGCCCAAGACTCTGAAGAGGAATATAAATCAAATATGTATAAACCTGCAGCATTTTAGTTTTTATGAATTATTACATACCATTGTGTTTAGTTTTGTTAAGACTATTACAGAAGAGAGAATCACAGAACTGCTTGACTAAAAGTACCTAAAAAAGGGTGTATCACAGTGTATTGAGACAGAAACAACTCGTGGACACTTATTTTTTTTTTCTACTTTGGTAGTAGTAACTTAAACCAGATATTGCTGTGTAGAACTCCCAGGTGTATTCACCATTCTCTCCCCAATGATAGACAAGTCAGTTCTGACTTCACAAGTATGTAGATACATGCATTGATTGTCCTACTCCACAATTAAACCTGCTGAGAATGTGAAGAGTTACAGAATGGAAGATTTTGTTCAATGTCTATTGTCTGTACTGTTGTTGTGTTTTAGAACGTGTTTTACTTCATGTGAGATGAGAGTGCTCTTCCATGTTGAAAAATTCATAAATCAAATTATGTGCATATGAGACAACTTTTAATAGCATTAACATCAGTGCAATTCATCATTTCCAAGTTCCATATGTGCCAATTCATCAAAACAACAATCTTGTCAGGTCCTGTCCTAATAAATAATTATTTCTGCATCCAGCCCTTCTGAAGGGCTTGTGAGGTTACTTGCTGATTCATTAGTGCTAATGTTGAGTTAAACCTTTTGTGATCTTCAACAGAATTGTAGTTCATCTGGGTGATTTCTTCTTTTTTTTTTTTACTTTCCTAAGAGCAAAATTTATCCTTTTTTTTTTTTTTCCTCTTTTTATTATTGAGAAAATGAAAAGGAATTACTTGGGGGAATATCTTGTGAACAACTTCTATGGATAAATGTCACACTATTCATCTGCAAATACCTGTGTTTGATAGTAATTTTGGAAACATGTTATAGATCATAATTTTACTTACATTCCTAGGTCAGCAGCAGAGGATTTAGGAGCTGGAGGTTCAAGTCTTACTCTCACTTTGAGGCAGAGACTTAAAATGCTGAGTAATAAAATCTCCATTATCATAGAACAGTTTGGGTTGGAAGGGACCTCAAAGACCATTTAGTTCCACCCCCTGTGGGAAAGGGGGTTTATTTATAATGTTGACGTACCTGGTGGTGTTTTGGGAAAGATAAGTAAATAAGTAAACAATCATATGAAAGAGGCTCAGATACTCAGCTCCTAGTGAATTGGAATTAAATGGGCAAGCTAAGTATTTACTACTAGTTGGTACTTCAATAAATTGAAGCTTGGATTTATGTAATGTACTTGAGAGCACTCATCAAACTGCAAGTGGTACCTTCAAATGCTGAAAAGCTATGTGAGAGTGAACCATGTCCATGTAACATATAGAACTCCTCAAACAGCAGATTTATTTTTTTTTGTTAATTGGTATTAAAAAGCAGTTATAATAATCTGAGTATTTAAAACAAATGGAAAAAAACTGGCTTTACACTTTGGAGCAAAATAAAAAATGCTATTCTGAATATTTTGAAGCTGATTTCTTCTACAAGAACAATTAATAAAAAATCAGAGAGAAAAGTCATGGTTCATTTCATATAGCAAATATTTTGGGTTTGAAGTATTCAAAAAAAATATTTTTGTGGCTCCTTTAATTTCTGAACTCAGCTATGCGAATTTGGCTGGAATGCAGGGAAGATGTGAGCGTTGCCAAATTTGCATTTCACTTAGTCAGAAAGCAGGGAACCCCTGCTCAGCACTGATGGACCAGAGCAGAGTTTGGATCCGTCCCTCAAAAATGCTCTGTGTGCACCAAGCCGGTTCCTGCCAGTGGTTTTAAGCCTGTCAGTGCACAATTAGCAGTTAACTCATCTGGCACTGAGCAGCCATCAAACAGCTTTTATTTGTTCTGAGGGATGTGCTGCTCTCTGCTGGGACTGGGTGTGCTGGGAACAGCCCTTGTTCCCCTGCACCATTCCCCTGGTTGGGAAATCAGATATCCTGCAGTAATTGAGGAAACACTGCGGGGTTGCACGATGGCACACGGGCAGTCAGAACTATCCCCATCAAATTGCAGGTGACGTTCTCGTTAGCTCAACAGCTTCTGGGCTTTGATTAGGAAATGACTGCTGGGACAAAAAAAAATAAGAAATAAAAAAGGTCGTGTCATCTTGTGGTTCTCTTGCAGATGTGGCCCTTTTTGATGGGCTGTTTTTCAGCCTGTCTTAGGAGTCACGGGGCAGATAACAAAAAAAATATTGCAATTTAAGACTTTATTTGGCCAAGTGGTGTGTTATTTTACTTGTACCCAGGGAAGATTTTATTGTGGGGTTGTCTGTAGACTAAAAGTTCATGAATATGGACTTTTATGGAAATTATATAAAGTATCTATAAAATGGACATTATGTAAAATATTCATATGGAAAAAAACCCTAAAATTTTGTGTTTATAACTCCTACCTCAGTTCCTTAACTGAACTTAATTGAACTTAATTATTTATTTGCATGTAAGGTACAGCAAATATTGAATATAAAAATGATGTAAACATAAATAAGTCGAGGCAAGTACAAACATTATTTCTCTGTAGCTTTGTGTGCAGTTGTTAAACTCAGACTTGGGAATTGCCTATCACACTGATCAGTAATGTGAAAGTGTGATGCTTGTTTTTCATTAGTTGTCTTTTCATATGAAGCTGCTTCTGCTTCTTCCTCGTCCAAATTCTGATTTAGGATTTGCCATGAGTGGCTCACGTGAACAGTTTTTACGAAGTTCTGAACACATAAATATCCTTCATTACCCCTTCCAGTTAAGAAATATTCAGTCTCAAACCCCTCTGCAACTGCTAATCATTGAGCACATCTCTGTGAAGCAGTTTAGAACCAATCCCACTTTACATAGAAGGCAACAGATCCTGCTTAGATCTGCTCAGCAGCAATTCAAGGCAGATTGTAGGTGATTCTTCTCATCACAGTTACTGTCCTGCCTCCCAAAGCCACAAATTATATCAGGATAGGGATTTGAACTCTGGGCTCCTGCAGATGCTGATTTTGTTCTCCAGCTCCTTGGTTATTCTGGCACCCACTCGTAGAAGCTGCTCTAATTTGAATAAATAATAAAATATTAATTAGAGCAGAGGCAGCCACAGCCAAACAGTTTGGTTTGAATAAATCAACATTTTCTTGTTAAGAAAATTTGTTCTAAGTAGGAAGCTTTCTCTTGTATTAAAAAGCAGTCTGATTACCTAAACATATTAATACCTACATGAAGTCTCTGGGAAAGACCACAAACAAATAAAATGAGGAAAGTAGCATTTGCAGTTAAGTATTTGATCAGCTGTAAAGCATCTGTAACTTTGGTTTCGGTATTCTGGGTTCCTGACATAAATTTACAAAATCAAAGGGAAGACAGTTTGAGAAGCAATAGAACACATGACAACCTGCTGAAAAGGGAATCAGATGAGAAGGAATGTCCCAGAGTAGCTACTGGAGGAATTATTTTGTGATGTTTCTGTTGCCCTTGAATGATCTTTAAACAAGTTGTGTTGACTGCTTTTGATAGTGGGCAGCTTGAGGAATGAGTAAATGAGAAAATAAGAAATAAGAATTTTAGTAAAAAATAAAGTAGAAAGCACTTCTTTAACAGAAATTGTTATTTTTTTAATAACAAGACTTCTTTAATAAGACTAATCTAGTTTGACGTCTTTTGCTTGTATTTTTGCTTTATTATTTTCCAGTTGTGTCCCAGAAAAATGTGAGCTATTCCACAGTGTTAGATTTTGCAGGGAGCAGGAAGTTTGACTTCAGTTTTGTCTTGGAAAGGAAATCTGCTCCATTTATGAGCTGGAAGGGTTATGAGTGCCTGGAGCTCACAGAACATCATGACTGAGCAGTTATAGAGGTATCATTGGTAATATTCTGCTATCTAATCCTTGTAAAACATCCATTCATCATTTTCATGGGAAAAAGTCATTCTGATTAATTTCCCGTTTTGCGAACAGTTTTAGAGCTGTCACCCTCTTTGTTTTGACATCTTCAAAATTGAAGAGTTCTGGGGTTTCATTTGAAACAGGTTTTCATTTAGAAAGCCAAGGTAATTCTTACTTAAAAAATAAAAAAGCTATATCATTAAATGAAACACAAAATATTGAAACAAAAAGAATCCACACATGGTAGCATAGGTTTGCCTTTGTCCTAATTTCAGTGTATGAAATTTTAACAATTTATATTTTCTTTCTACTCTGAGATGGGGGAGGCTGGAAGAGAAATTTTAAGAAGTCTCCAAAATTAAATAGGCTGAAAAACTGTTTCAGAAGAGTAAGAGCTCCTCATTTGGTGATTAATTCAGCAGTGGGAACAGCCCAGGGTTCATCTGCTGTGACTTTGAACTGAATTGTCCATTTGAAGTACTTACAGAGAGTGTTTTGGGATACTAAGCACCGATTTGCAACCTTGGTGAAGTGTCTGAGGTTACACAGGGCTGGTCCAGACTCTCCTTATCCTCTTCCCTGGCCAGACATAGTCATGGGGATGGAGGCAGCACTTCCAAGTCAGGCCTGTGTGGTACAGAACTGTCAAGGATGTTCCAGCAAGGCAGGAGTTGAACATGTGGGAATGAAGAGCCTGGGCCACTTAATTGTCACTAGATTTCAGGGCTGATCTGCAGCACAAGTGAAAGACTAGAGCTGTTTTTCTGCTTATTAATCCTGTGTACTTATAAGCTTACTTATACTTCTATGCATATAAAGTGTTTCTCCAAAATACTGGATGTGCTTAAGGCAGATGAGTTGCTCAGACCTTTTATAACACGACACTGGAGCAATGCTTCATTTAAATGCTAAGCTAACTGTAACTGGAAATAATTCTCCATGTGGCTGGCTCAATAATTCCAAGTTGTTTTAGACCCCATTCAAAAAGAAAAAAAAAAGAGATTATTGACTACTGAGATTGCAGAAATCTCAGAAAAGATTCTTGTGTAAGAAAGTGTAACTTATCACAAAGGCTGCATATTTCTCCTCCCTGAATGCAAACACACATTCACATTCTTCTGTGTCTCATTGCTGTATAACTTTTAAAATCCCAGATAATGTGCTGTTTATTTTCCAACATGACGTTAAGCATTTCCATTAGAGCTGGGCAAGCTGGAAAAACATTACATCAATTGAAATGAAATGAATTGAAAAACATTGTACATTAATTTAACGTTAAACTTTTAAAAGTCCTGAATATTTACCTGGCTGATACTAAGAAGACACAAATTTGGAGTGGTTTATGAAAGCAAGTAGTGTGGTTGTCTTTAAAGTCCTTCCTGGAGATTATGAGATTCAGTTACTGCTTTTGCTGTAGGTTCATTTTGCAAACTTTGTTTTAATTTTTCTCATACCCACTGTCTCTTTCACATGGACATCAGTTTTTTTTTTTTTACTTCCCACCTCCCACTAGAAAACAAAAACAAAAAAAAAACCCCAACTTCAAAGTGTTTGTTTCTGGCCAAATCCATGTTTGTCTCAGGATGTGGCAAAACCTTTTCAGTCTCATTGTACAGCTCTGTGAAGGGCTCAGCATCTTAACTCTGATTCGACTTACAGTCCTGTCTGAATGAATGTGATAAATCAGTCTGACTCCTTCAGCTTTAGAGTACAGCAGATTTGGGGCTCAATCTCTGGGTGACATATTTTATCCTGGTATTGCAAAATAACCTGGAGCAAACATACCTAACCTGGAAAGTGGCTTGGAGCTAATCCAGAGGTGAACAGTGAAATCTGGGCCTGTTCTTTCTGGGGGCTGGTTTATCTGTAAGCTGTTTATTCCAATTTTCATTGTCCATGGATATGATAACTCCTAAATTTGTGAGCTTTATCCCAGAAAATGTTTTTATTTTTTTGGCTTTTCCTCTACTTGTGCAAGAAGATATCATAATTCCACTGATTTAATGCACCAAGTGTTCAGCTCACTCCCCTGAGTGCAGTATAATAATCCACCAAGACAAACAGGGCTATTCACCTCTGGGCAAATACTCCATCATTTATCCTATGGTCTCTCTGCAGTGATATAATCATTTAATAGCTGATGTCTTCAAGCAGGTAAGCTCTTAACAGTCCATGGGTTGCTGGCATGAATTTGGCATTTTTATCTCATTTATAGTTTCATCCTCCATGATTGGTCTTATCAACCCCTTGTCCTGTGGAGGGAAGAGAAATCTCTTCAGCTGAAGCTTTGATGGTCTTATTTGTCCAAATTTGCACTTCTGTCAGGCTCTTGGCTGCAGCTCTATATTTCATATGTGAGGCTGTTATGATCCATTTAAATGCCTATGGGGATCTCAACAAGCTTTTTGAAAAGATTAATGACTTAGCTGTGGTTTTTATGATAGTGTTTCTAGAGAAATGCCTGCATACCTAATAAGGTTATTTCTACAAGCCAAAATTTGCATTGCTCACCATAAAAGACAGATAGATAAAATTTAGCTATAAAACATCTGAAGGTTTGCTGGCCATTTTTGTCTTTTGGAGAACAGTTTTGTACAAGAAAAGGGAAACAAAGAAGGCAAAAAGAGAAATAAGAAGTGCATCAGCTTTAAAAAGGCAGCAGAGGAAGAAGACAGATGTGAGGAATTATGTATTTTTGAATTTTGTACCATATGGATATACCTTTCTTAGATTGCTGTTGCCTTCGGTCTTATGTTTTTATTTGGACATGACTCTAAATAGGAGTAATTTAAATTAGTGTTTGAACTTGCATAACATTTATTCAAGATTTATGTGAGTGGTTATAAAAAGATTAACTGAATCATTAGCTAAATTGCATTTCCTAATGAAACCACCAAACAGCAGGCTGGAAGGAGAGAGGTTGTTTATGCTTTTCTTAAACCATTGACCTAGTAGAGCACAACTTTTGAAGTGCATCTGAAACTTCTGTGTTAAACCTTTCAATGAGTGTTAGTTAAACATCTATCAAATACCAGGAATCATCCACACACCACAATTTGTTTTGGCTAAAATTTGACTACTACCTGTTCTGATTTTCAAAATGTGAAGTGTTTGCCTGGCAGAAATCTTTATTTATTGTGAGGTGACCTAGTGGTGGCAGCGCCTTCATTTTAGAGTGGTACATTGTTAATAAGATCAGTCCTTCCTTCCTCTAGATTTCTGTCTATTTTGTGTTACATATGATTAGAGCCAATCATTTAAATGAGAGTTTCCCATTTCAAATTGTGGTAAGATGGATAGGTAGTTTTTATTGGCACTTCCTTTAACACGTTCAGCAGGTGTATCCCTGTAGGACTAGCAGACAAAGCTGAAATTAGAAAACTGAAAATTTAACATAAAAGGAAACTTAGAAGGGAAAATAATTTTAGACACTGGCATCATGTATTGCCATTACCTTAACTATATGAAAACGCTAGTAAAATCTCTCCAACTAAATGAATGTGTTAGAAAAAAATGCTTGCTTTTGTGAGTAGATGAGAAGAAGCTATGCTGCTTATTCAGGCATAAAACAGAACAGAACAGATGCACGATTCTATGGCATGTATTGATTTTTTTCTAAACACACAAACATTTATATAATATATAGTCACTNNNNCAGAACAGATGCACGATTCTATGGCATGTATTGATTTTTTTCTAAACACACAAACATTTATATAATATATAGTCACTTTTATTATAATCTTCTTGTTGTTTCATGAGAAAAATGGAGAAATTATAATATTAGCTATCGAGAATATCTTCCAATATTTGCAGAGTAAATCTGTCTGGAACATAACACGTTGTCTGACTCTAGATGCCATACATCTGTTGTTTGATTTGCTGTTAAAGACACTAGATGCTACAGAGAAGAAAAATATGGTTATAGACTTTCTGATGATGTTGCAAGCCACTTTTCTTGCATGCTGATTATTCCTGGGTTAAGAATTTGTCAGAGGATGAACAGACAGACTAACAAGAAGACAGGTGTGCCTGGAGCAGTGAGGAGCTGGGGAGTCCTTTTCACTCTACAACCTGCTCCAGTTCAAGGGCAGAAAACATCTGCCCAGCCATGCAGTTTGCCCAGGGCACTCTTCTGCAAGGCCAGAGTGCTGTTTGGTGTGGGAATCATACCAGGCACTCCTCAGAGCCCTTGCTAAATATCACATGTGACCACGTTTGCACTGCACAAGGTCACTGCAAATCTGGACACGACTGTGAGACCCAGCAAGGGACTCGAATCCTACCAAGGGTTCTCCAGCTTGTTTCCCACTGTGATGTGTCAGTCAGTACCATGTGCTGGGAGTTCACTGGCAGTTGTCTTACTGTGAATATGGAATTCTGTTGAATTCTATGGAAAGCAGAGGTCCTTTGGTGTGGCTGCTTCTATTAGGAAAAAGAATGTCTTTGATGCTTGTATGGAGGTTTTTTAAAGGCAGATACTCTTTTATTTTAGTCTTATACTGTTCATTTTAGGATGGTCAGGGTTGCCTTCTTTTTATATACATGGCTGTACACACATTATTTTCTAGTTAGGGTTCTCAGCATAGATTTTAATCTGAGTGCTGAACTGAATAAAGTAAAAACCCCTTTATTATTCCTCAAGATTATGCCAAACTCACTGCTGCTTGTGTGAGTTTTACATCAGGTTACATTTCCAGTTATTCCTGATTTGCAGTTTTGGCAAGAGAACTTCTCTGCTGAAACACAATGTAAATTTACAAAAGCAAAAGAAGGGGTACACATATTCACCTCTCACATTCTGGAGAGTAAGTTAAGAGTATTTGGCATTGAACCTTTTGCATTATTTACCTTTTTTTTTTTTTTTCTGGGGAGGGAAGGAGGAAAACAAAGCAAATAATACAATTGTTTTCCTAATTCCTAAATTCCTAACACTTTAAGGTTAGTTCTGTGTTTCTCCTTTAGGGTTACCATGGTGATAAGAGTTCTGTTAAGGCCTAGCTAGACAGGTACTGCATTAGGCTAAAATCATTTATTCTTCTTTTCACCTGCAAAATGCATGGCCAGGAGATGAATGGCATCGTTTAGGGCACTCGCTCCTCTGACAGGCTGCTGTAAGCTCAGCCCCAAGAGTTCACATTCAAGTAGGGTAGAAGACTTGCAGGCCCAAATTTTACTGCAAAAGGAGGCTGGCTTTCAAAATAGATGTAAAATTACAAATAGACCACCGGAATCAATAATAAAACTCAGGAACAGCAACAGTAAAAAGCCCCAGCCCTACCCTATCTGCTCCAAAAGAAACGGAGAGGGGAGAATATGCAGGCAGAGGAAGCTGAGTGATTTCTTTTTTTAGTGATTGTGGAACTGTTAGTTACTTCAATGCCTCATTAGCTCTGCGAGCAGGGCTCTCCCAGCTGCACAGCCTGTTAATGCAAACTCTGATGCTGATTGAGTTGCCCTGTTGTGTTGTTGGGCTCAGGTGTCTCTCCTCGGCTTTCTCTGATTCACTTACTATTCTGAGCAAAGCTACTGATCTGCCAAAGAGGAACCACAACCCCAGGCTCCTGCAAAGATCAGAAGCCTCCAGAAGACTTCAAATTACTCCCCCCCTCCCTTTCTCCACCTGGTGCTTCAAGGCAGTAATTTGCCTCTGCATCAGGCAGCTGCTTTTCCATCCTGGTCTCAAAGACCTTCAGAAGATACCTACAGCTCCAGATTGG
>JAWWLV010000158.1:14898048-14932144 GCA_035041135.1 Platyrinchus mystaceus | reverse complement strand
ATTTAATTGTTGAAAAACTAACTGCTTTGTGGTATATTCCTCTTAAGCAGAAGTGGAAAAATATTATTTTTTGGTCTGCTTCCTAGCTTTGTTTATTTATGGCGTATGCAGCTAATGTGTATTTCTAATGCCTCTTATGCAGTAAGTAGATTACCTAATGCAGCCATTTAATTTCCAATATCTCACATTTTCTTAGGATCATCAACATATTTTTACATTAATTATTTAACTTCCATTTCCAGTCTTCTCATTCAGGCACACTTCCACACTTCTGCCTACTCAGGGCACAATTAGTCACTGCATTATTATAGAATTAAACCAGTTTAAGTGAATAAAAAGTAATTTGCACATTTTGAACACGGCTACATTTTGTTCTGAATATTTTTAGCCTGCAGATTGGCTTTCAATTTCACATTAGGACATTTTCATGTCTCAAAATGGGATAGCTGAGACTTATGCAGTTGTTTTCTTATTTTAGATCCTGAATTGCTTTTAAATACTGTGCTTGCTCTTGATTATTGATCCTCTTCTCACCCACCAATAACAAAAAGAGAATAGAGCAAATAAAACAATCCTGAAGTAATGTCAATTAGTCTACACAAATGCAGTCTATGTACTGCCCTTGTACACTTTGGAAGCAAAAAATGCATCACAAAATTGCTCTGTTCTACAAATGCTGATTCATGCCTGGTCTGTGTCACAATGGGTGGCCCCACAACCACCACTTTCCCAAATAATATATTTTCTCAAATCATGTTTGTGGATCTTTGATTCAATAATTGCTTGCACTGATAATTTTGGAAAGGATTGTGTATCAGAGGGTGAGAGGATGAAAGGCTTAAGCCCCGTGTTTGAGACGGTTCTTGTGTCCTACTTCTGTAATGCCAACCATAACAGAGGGTAAATTTGTAAACAGCACAATATCTGCCTTGTTGCACCTAGAAAAGGAAAAATAAAATATAACCATGTTATTTTCTTAGCGTTTTTCAGACTAGGAGGCAGTAGAGGCACATTAAAGAAAATCAACAGCCAAGAAGCTTAAGAGCACTGCCTCATAAGGAAAAAGGTCAACTCTCCTTTTCAACTTGTAATGGGATTGGCAAATTAAAGGGGACTTATTTCATGACCTTTGTTCCTCTTATCTGCATTTCTTTTTGCTCTTTTGCAAAGCAGGCTTTGACTCCTTTGGTTATTAAATTCCAGTCTACAGCAAGAGATACCTTTCTCCTTCTAAATTAACCATTAGGCGTGTGTTTGGATCAAAAATATTAATGAACAAGCTACAAATATTACAGGCTTTCCAATGTGCTTCTTAGAAAGGTCTATTTTATTATAAAGCTTTCCCTAAATGTAAGAATTTAAGAAGGCTTGATAAGCAATATGAAAGTTACCTTAAGACACATGAAGTGAAGGTTTTCCTTTTTCCTCCCAGATGATTGAGTCTTGGTTTGAGTAACATCACAAAGAAACAATTCCATCATTGGACAAAGTTTATATATATATATTTCCAATTTGTTATGCTTAAAATATCAATAACAATACCAGACTTTCACAAGTACATACAGAATTCTCTTAATTTGTCCCTTTGGCCTCATGCAGATGGTAAGCCTTCCTTCATGAAGGGATATTCCTTGTATTAATTCAGCCCTAGAGAGCTGCTGTTTGCCTTTCCATCCACCTTCTTTCCCAAGGGAAAAAGTTTCCTAAATCAAGAGACATCAAAACAGCAGATTACAAATGCCAGTAAAGTGTCTGGTGAGGCTTCAAGCCCTTTCAGATGCCCCATGAATTCAATGAATTACCAGGAAGGAGGGCTGGCATTAAAGCAACACCATTTGTGCCACCAGGGCTAGAAGTCTGTGCACCAGTTTCATTCCCATAATCTCATTTAATGATGCTTTTGCACAGAGGATGGCTCTGACTTTCCTTCTTGTTGAAGAATCTGCTTCCCTCTTTTGAAATTTAAAGCTGTTCAGTCTTAACTAGCAAAACTTTACTAACACAGAGTCTCAATCATTAAAGCAGAGCTGTTTGTGTTTATAATTATACCTCATACGAGTAGAAATATGCAAGACTGACCTTTAAAACATGCTCTCTGGGTTATCATAACTTTAGAAAAGAAGAGTATTTTTTCCCTTTTAATTTAGGTGGTAAATCTAGTGAGTAATTTACAGTATGAATGAATTGCTCTTCCTTTTCTGAAAAGCAAAACTTAAAATTGGCTTAATATGAAAATATATTATTCTGAGTGTAAAGTATGTGTTTTCTCATGAAAAATTTAGTAAGGCAGTTTAATGCAGTAAGAGCACTCCCTGTGTGTCAGCAGCACCCACATTATAACCCAGCAGACTGAAACAGCTCCATCCATTGACTCAATGGGCTGTGAAATTCATTCTCTGCATAAGCATTGACACACTAGACTTCAGTCTAGTGGATCCTCAGTGGATTGAAGCTCCCATGATGAGTTACAAAGTGAATGATACTCTAATAAGACCTTTTTTAAGCCCTGACATGACAGATTTAGAGTACCAGAAAAATCAAATGAAGTCTCATTTTTCAGAGTTCTTCAGTTTAATGTATATTTGATAGTTAAAGTAGTTATATTTAGGGGTCATTTCAATGCTGTCCAAGCTTTATGTGAAATTTTTCAAAGTGATTTTTTTTTTGGTTACTCCTGAAGCTAAATCCGATTTTTAGTAGACATTTGGGGGACAGACATTCCTACTGCTTATTGCCAATGGCTAGAGCAGATTTTACATCCTCCACCCTTCTGTCAGTGGTTGGTGTACAGCACAGAGTGGATTGAATGGGTCCTATTCTCACTTCAGTGTGTGGTTGTCTCAATTAAAACTGTCAGGTGAGGTGGCTTGAATGGCTGATCTGGAACTGTACAGGATTAGGGAAGAATGTGTTTTCCCCCCTTTTGTCTGAGCCCTGGCAGTGACAGACCTCAGCTTCTGTAGAGGAATTCGTGTGCCCTAGGAGTGAAAAAGTCAAATGTGTGCTGAGTTTTGGAAACACTAACCTTACATTTATTCTTACTCTTAACTGAATCAAGTGTTTGGAGCTTTAGTTGTATCTCTGCTTCCTTTCTCCCCTTCTCTTCCCTGGCTTAGAAACGTGTATGCAAATAATGCAGCAAATTGGGCTTGATGCACAACACACATTTTCCTGGGGATCCCAAGCATTTCTTAACCACACAGAGCACAGCATTGCTTCATCTTCCTGATGGAGAGATTAATCCTTGCCCTCTCCCTGCACACTTCCAGTCACTCTGTGTCAGTCTCAGTCCACTCATTACCATGGATTTAGACACCTCTAACAGTACCTAACTTCGAGGAATATGTGGAAGCTGGGAATAGCCTGCTGCTCCTGAGCAGTGTGTGCAGGAAAGCTAAGTCAGGCACTCCAGAGGCCCTACATGTTACGTGTTTTAAGGGTCTCTGGTTGACTTAGAATTTTTTCCAGGATCATGAGTTATGAAGGTCTTGCCAAAGGCTTTTATTGATGTACATTTCCCACGGCTCTGGCTATCTTTGTTACTCCTTGTTGTTGCTTCACTCCTATTTGAGAGTTTGGAGATTTAGCACTAGAAAGCTTTCCAGTTCCTTCTACCCTCCTGATAGGGTGGATGCTATCTACTGTAATATAAAATTCATCCAAAGAATTTCATTTGAAAGCCAAGAGGTCTCTGAAGACATCAGATCTTTCAAAAACCAGATTTTCACATTTCAGCCTCAGAACTGCATGTTACCGACTGGTAGGTAAGAAAAGATTGTGAATTTAATTTGGATGAGGCACTGACTGCTGCACTGAGATTCTTACTAGGCATTAAAAAGACATGTAAAGCTGCCAGCATATGGAAGAGCAGAAGTTCACTTGAGTTTACTTCATATCACCTTCAGTTAATTGCTTTCCTCTGGGTTTCCTCACAATGGGACTGTCTATTAGGATCAAGCTCACAAAGCCACTAGACCAGTTCTTGTGATCCCTGAAAGGAGCTGCTGGGGCAGAGAACTCTCTGTGAGGTCTGTTTCTGCTGCTCTGAATTTTGATATCAGGCATAACCTGTGAAGCCAGAGCTGTATCAGGTCTTTCTGTGCCCCTGAGATGGTACCAGGGCTCCTCGAGGGGCTCGTGCTGCCCCTACATGTGCTGGCCCAGCTCGTGGGTCAGCCTGTTCCCACCCACCCAAGGACCACGAGTGATCCAGAGCTCTGGAGCTCCTCTGACACCTGAAAACATGCCATAGTAAAAGTCCATCTCTACACAGGGTCTTCTCCCTTGCCTTGTATATTTAAAAAAACAAACAATCATTTTTTTCTACAATGATACGGCTCTCAAAGGCAAAACCTTTCGAATCCAGATATGGCCATGATATAAAATACTGCAGGAAGATGCCATCAGAGGCAATCAAGCTGCATGTTTCTGTGTTAGTGGACACAGCAGGAAAGTGGCCATTTGTACATATGCCTGCTGCTAACCTTCTACCCCGGGGGATAATCATTTATAATTAAGTCAAATGTAGAAAGGAGATCTCACCAGTACCTTGTCAATAAACAAGCCAGAGAACTTTTCAAAAGGATTCCGTGATTAGGATGATTTTGCTGTGAGCCAAGTTTATCTATACATAGTTTAAAATTTTTTAAAAACTTCATGAGACAGAGCAGATAAGTATCTCTGGAGAGAGATGAGCCCCGATTGCTAATTTCTCCACAGCATCTCCATACCCATGGAGGCTACAGCTTTATAAAATGAAAAGTAGCAGATAAAGAGGCAGCTTGCAGTGGAGATTGAAGATTATTTTATTAATTTAAAATTTATAATGTCTTAAATTTTATCTGCCATAAGTTGAATGAATCGAGCCATGGTGCATTGAAGTATTAAAAGCTTTCAATTAAATTTTGCCCCAGTGTTCTTACTCAGTTATTCTTTCCACTACCAGGTAGAAGGACCCCCTTTTATACATCTGTAAATATTGGACCCCATTTGCCATGTTATAATGCGATGATAATATAATGCACATTCTGCAAAATATCTGTAATTAAGTATTTGTGTGAGGCTTGATAATGGCTCCTCTAGTATTATACAGTTTTAATCTACCTTTATATGGGAGTTATTTTTAGGAGCATAAAATGTATTATATAAAATATAAACTTATTTCTATTATAAAATACATTTGTGTGTATATTTATACATACAAAGTTAGACTTCTTAGACACCCTTACTATTGAGTGGAGGGCACTTCAGCCCCTTATCACTTTGAATTTTGCCCCATGTGATCAGTATGGATCTTTCATGTGCAGTTTCAGGGCCAGTGTGACAATATAAACCCCACAATTTTAAGGCCCACATAAACAAACATCCCTCAATCGTGAGGTTTTTAAAATGCTTTATAGAAGTGCTACCTCTGCAGTAGCTTCTGCAAATTTCTATTTTATCTGGCTGATTGAAGCCTGCTTCCAAACAACAAATATTAACAAAACCTGACAATACAGTTTCTCTATTACATGAATTGCTCAGTTTCTTCGCTCTCTTTAATTTAGAAGGCAGCATGAAGTTGATGTGAAGCTTCGAAGACTTCCAACTGGGTAGAGGATGGCCTTGGCATTTTTTTAAGAGGTCTCTGAGACAGTGGATTCCTCCCAAAACAACACAGTGCTAGAAGAGGTTTCTAAAGTTTAAGTAAATATCTAACCTGAAGAGTTTATTATCCAAACTGAAGTTACAGACTTCTCTGTATTCATTAGTGTTTCGTAGCTGTTAGTGTTTAGTCACCCAGTGTTCAAATTAAGGATTTTTTGTCACAGCAGAAGCTTGCAGTCTGGGAACACGGTCCTGAGGAAGCAGAGCATGACTAAAACTCTGGCAGACAGATTATTGGCTGGTGGCTGCAGGAGGAAGTCTCTAAACTAAGAACCCTCAATAAATACAGACAGCCTGGACACGGCTGGGACCAGGAGACTGAAAGCTTCTCAGCCCCAGTTGGTGGCAGGAGTCAGAGCCTGAGAGCTGAATGTTTCTTTGCTCAGACTGTGGATTTTTTGATCCTGAGGCATAGCAGCTGAAATAAATCCTAGAAGATGCAATCAGCTCATGATTGCATGACTGCTGGATACCTGAATCACATCTTTAGGAATCAGCTGATGGTGATGGATAGTGATGTGCCCTCTCTGTGGGATCTAAAGCACAGTGCCCTCAAATGACCTGCCTGAATCCCTTCCAATTCAGGGAGTAGAGTATTGGCCACGTCAGCATTTGCCTGCTGACCTGTAGCGACTTTTGAAGTGATGCTGAAAGTAGTTCTGCCTCACTCACAAAAGAAATGGAGGCTGGAGAAATTCCTTCATGTCTGGTGTCTTGACTTACTGAGGAGGCATTTGGGAGAGCAGTCAGTGAAGTGCAGAAATTTTTGGCCGAGCCAGTGCTGTGGAAATTGCAGGTTTCTGATACACCGTGTAAAAGCACATTTTAGCAATTCGTACAGATAAGCTATTCCATTTATTACTGGAATGGCAGACAGGCAGTGAAATGCAACAACTGCTACGTTTCAGGGCCAAACTCTGGGTAGTTTGCTTGTCCTTCTGGCAGTTTTGAAACAGTCCAAAAAGAGATTTTTACTGTAGCTGACATGGGGGAGCACGTGGTGAAAGTTCTCCTTAGGCTTTGAATATACAACCAAGTTACACTGATCAAAAAAACTGCAGAGAATAATATCTTAATTAACCATAAGCTTGCTACCATTCTGCAGGAATTACAGCAACTGTCCTTTAGCCTCACCTAAGAGTTAATCCACTTCTCCTTCCCTTGCATTCCACATGCTCTGGGAAGGTGGACCATGTTGGCCTCAGTAAATTGATGGTGTGATCAACAGCAAGTGCCCACTTACTTTGTTGGAAGTTCACTGTTAGTGCCCACACAAACCAGAAAGTAAAATATATTTCAGCTTCATACCCATAAAATGTTGCTGGTGACCTACTAGTCTCACATGTAAGAAATCAATGCTGGGTTCATTTATTTGGAAATGGTTGTGTTGTGCCATTTCCTGAAGTCACTGTGAGAGTCTTTTATGTCAAGAGAAGGTGGTGCTCTGCTTGTAATTGAATTCCTGGTGAATTATTTAATTCAAAAAATCTTAGGGTTAAGCAGCCCATAAACTATAAGTACATTTTTCCAACTGATCCTTCAACACAGGACAGATCACGTCTGGAGATTGCAGCACTTTCACGCTGCAGTACAAATCTGTCAAGTAATGGCACAGCCACTTGGACAAATGCATCTTTCCAGACATGCTGAAGAGCTAAGGCATAGGGAATTTAGACAGAAAGCAGTCTTTCACATCATTAGTAATAGACACTTTCTGTGTTTTGTGATTTTAGTCAAATTGTGAGCCTGCATAATTAGGAAGAGATTTGCAAAGATATGAAATAACAAGAATAAATTAGGTGAAGAAACAAAAATGGAAAAGCAACAGTCTTGATTTAAATAATATCCTTGCTCGTAGCTTGGGTAATTTACTGAGGTAAATTACGTGATAAACATATTATACTGATTTCTTATGTGCTAGAAATTTTTCTTCTGGGATTTGCTAAATGTTTGTGTATTCCTGTCCTGCAGCAAACAGGAATATTTAAGAATATAGTGCAGCACTGACACCTTTCCAGTTACTACTGTTTATCATTTATATTGCAGCAACATCTATTGCCTGCCCACTGATACAGATGCAGGGAACGTTTCAAGTCCAGCCCCTAACTAAGATATAGCATCTGAAGAGAATCTCTTAATTTTATGAAAACTGAAATGTTTTGTGGCAAGCGAGATTTTGCAACCACTTATTTTTGTTTATCACCAGCCTTCTTTCTTTGGAAAACTAACCATACTGTTTTCAACTTGCAAGAAAGCTGTAGACATCCCCTGTCGTGACAGATTGCCTCCAAAAAGTTGTTCCTGGGCTGCTTCAACATCTTCGACAATCAGCAGCAGTCTCAGTTTACTCCATGGGGAGATATGTTCAGTTTGGTTGAGTTTGAATGTTTTTTTCATTGTTGTTTGTTTCTGGGCTTGGGCTGTGCAGATTTATACGTGTGTCCCTGAGTCAGTCATTCCTGCTGCCCAGGCTGTGTAAAAACAGCAGTAAAGGTTGTTTTGCTACATTAGAGAAAATTCTCTGTGGCAAAGGAGCTTTTTTTCCTGGGGGGAGTCACAGAGCTGAACAGACCCAGGGTGAACCTGGAGAAGCTTAATATAAAGAGAGCAGGAATGGTCCTTGATTGGTTTTGGCATCCTTACTTTGTGTTCTTGGCAGCCTTCTTTGGTGGGTTTTTATTCCAGTGTTCTTACATTTCAGGCATGTTTAATTGGTGCTGCTTTTTTTTTTGGCAGTTTTTCTCCATGCAGTGTTTTTGCCATCTTCAGAGTACAGATGACAATAGTTTAGGAGACAGTGATAAAGGCCCTTGAGAGGCAGCATTCTGGGGCCACTGCTGCATGTCCTGAGTGCTCTGGGAGGGACTGGCCACTATTCTGCAACTCAGCCATTTGGAGAGGGGAATTTGTGATGCAAATAAGTGATGCAGGGTTCTTTGCTTATGAGGAAAAATAATGTGACCTGATCCTGGACAAACTGTCTGAGACTTCAGGCTGAACATGCAAAAAGGGTGCCTTGAAAGCTGAGAGGGTCCCTGGCTCTATTAAGTGCTTTGGAAAGGCTCTGGTCTGTGGGAAGTAAAACACTCTCCGCTGGGCTTAAAAAATGACATCTCTCATCTGGGTCTCAGAAGAGCTCTTTCCTTTCTACCCTCTACCAATCAGAGTGTCCTGGTAGAGAAGATGCTTGAAATGTTTGGAAAAATGCTCTGGAGACTCTGAAATGGTCTAACACTTCTGGCTTGAAGTTTTCTCAAGTCACACAAGAAATTTTGTCCTTGTAAATGCGTCTGCTTTAAGTCTGTCCTCTCATTCCACTGCTACCAGAGGAGCTGCACTGGTGTGCTCTCATGCATGGCATCTGTTTGGCTGGGAGGCTCCCTGGGATTGTGTGCAACTTCTGTGGCAGTCAGGGGTTTTTTACTGCAGAGCTTGGTCTGTCATACTGATAATAGCTTTTATAATTTGTGCTGCAGCAGTGCCCAGAGGGTCATAATCTGACTGGGGACTCTCTGTGCCAGGCAGTGCTTAGACATGGTGTAGCTACATTTACAATTAAATTAAGCTGGCTAAAAAAAGGGAACCTCTCTTGCATGCACAGCAGGAGAGAAGGGAACTCCAAAGATGGGATTGCTCATCTTTCTTACCCATCAGCCCAGTTTTCAGTATCGATACAGCAGCGACCACAGGGGAGGTGGGACTTGGGACATTGTCATTTGAGTGTGCAGTTAAAGCAGCTATAGGAAGTCCACATAGTCCAATGCTTAAGCATCCTTTCAGTGAAGAAATCCATCTCCACCATCCCCTGCCACAGATGTGCCTGTAGCCATCAGTCCCCACGCTGTGCAGGGACTGTGACCTGTGGTAACTTCAGTGGACTAAAGGGACTGTCAGCATCCAAGCTGCATTTCCACTGAAAGCACCAGGACAGCAGGATGGGACGGGGTTTCCAAATCTTAAATTAAGTGCCCAGTGAACTAGAACAACAGAATAGAAGCTAAAGATGCTGCAGGTTTATTTTCTTTTCTGTTTTGCTTTAGTCAGTAGCTGTTTAAATGACTGTAGGAGCTGTAATTCTGCAAGTGCATGTGATAACTAAATGACAACGTGAGACTTCCTTCTGCTGCAGAACAGTTGTCTGCAGAAATTCACCCACATTTTCTATGCTAGTGGAAGTTAACATTTCTCATTAGCTCAGTAAAAGAAAGAACTTAAGGACTTTTATGTTTCAAAGGGATGGCGTGGTGGGAATCAGGTAGGAATTACTGTTGTTGAATGAATACTTGACGGATTCTGTAAAGTAATTATATAGCGTAATTAAATTATTTGAAATTCAGTTTCTAACTTGGTTTCCTGAATAGACCAAATTTGATCTTTGGATAGGGAATAAGTTTTTTTCAGTTAAGCCCTCTGTAGGCTGAGTAGAGAATATGTCATTTGCACATAGGTGGCTCGGGACTTCATGGGAAAGAAAACCAAAGAACTTCCTTGTTTTGATCTGTTCTCTGTTTGATGGCTTGGGTTCAGCATGGAGAAGCCACATAATTTCTGTCAACCACTCACTGAATTGGCTGTTTTAAGATATTTTTCAGTAGATTTATTCTAAAGCTATTAACTGCAGACTTGTAGGTGAAATAACACTTGTGCTCAGTTTCTCAACAGGAATTTCCATTTACCACAGCAATGCATGGAAATCCTCCTGCAGAAAATACAGCACATAGAAGGATTCAGACATAAACCAAGTATTTGTAGAGGCTGATCAATGAGCTCTTACTGAGGCAAACTGACATGAAACTCGGTGAGCACTCAGTTATTAATGTAGCTTTGGACATTTCTGGCCCTTTGCCCCCCCTCAGAATGCAGTCTGAGACTTCAAAAATTCAAAGATTTCCAATCCTTTTGTTCATTCATCTGGGAAAATAAGTAAATTATTTCTTGCTTTTATAATCATCATTATTATTATCTTGGATTAAGTCCAAGTTTGTTTCTGTTGGCTGGTGGGCCTTCCCAAGGACATCAGTTTTTTTCTTGCAGTAACTTCATTACAGATCCTTGGAGGATCCTGTTCTGCCACAGACCACAGCCCAGGAACCCTCAGGTCACACAGACCACTGGACCTCTGCACTGGTTCTGTGACTGTCTTACATGGTTTCAAAAATTAACCAGCTCTGTATTTACCATCTTTTAAAGTAAAAGAGAACTCTAGTCAGGAAACCCAGACCAGAACCATAGAAAATTACATACTTGAAGGTCCCTAGCCCACTGAATTAGAGCACAGGCACAATTCTGGAGATGGAATTAAAAATATGTTCCAATGTTTTAAAAATTCCTTCTTTTCCTGCACAGGAGTAAGATTCAGCTCTGAATCTTCAGTGTGCAAAGCATCTGAACCTGAAATCTTAGTTTAGCTGCTTAGCAATAAATAAAAAGGTTTTCATGGCTTATTAAAAGAAGTAGGAAGGCTGAGCCAGTAGTTAAACAGTCAAGGTCCAAGTATATCACAAAATGTCAGAGAATGAACTGTACTTTTGAAGGGGGGGAACCAGCAGCAGAGTGAGGAGCTGACCAGCTATTTACTGCAAAACCTGCACCTTCACTTCCAGAAAAAGAAATGCTTTAAAAACATACTTCAGTATGGACAACCCAGCTTTTCATGGAAAATTAAACAATCAGGCTTAGAGGGAAGATGGTTTCTTTTTTTTTTTTCCCCCTTTTTTTTTTCTTTAAGAGTTTTAAGTAGGCAGTCCAAATGAATATGTTCTCTAATTCAAGTTATAAAAATGAGACTGTGTTCAAGATGGACCATAAGAGAATGCAACCTGCCAGCTTAATTAAGTTTCTGGAATGCTTCTGGGCAAAATTAATATATGTGGATGAAAGCCAAAATCAGCCTTACTGAACAGATTTTAGCTAGCACACCACAACTCTGAGAACACGGGGACCTTACAGTACACAGCCTAGCAATATTAATTACAGTGGTGAGAGAACTGTCTATCCTTTTTGTGGATGCCAGTCTGCATTTATTGTTGTTTATTTCCAGGCCAATATGGTTATCAGAACAATCTTGGAGTTAAATTAAAAATTAGAAAATGATTTGCCATCAATTTCTTCTTCAGACTCTTATTAAAGAGCAGTTGATGAAAATAGAAAGCCAGATTTACTCAAATAGCCTGAGTGTGAATTAGTCCATAAAGGCCTCTGATATTAATGTCCTTTATGAACATGAACTCCTAACTTGGCCTTTATCTCCTCCTAGAAAAGGGTCTCTGAATTAAATGCTTTCTTAGTCTTGTGAGCAGACGCTGCCGCAGATCATTTGCAGCCTCTAGCAGGGCTTTGTGTAGGCGGAATTCACTTGCCATGGAGAAAAGAAAACACTTAAGTTTCCTGCTCTTTGATTCCCTAATTCTTCATGTCCATGCTTTGCCATGGTGATACCTCTACTGCAGCAACTCATAGCTAGTCCTGTGTGCTCCAGTGCCTTATTGCAGCAACACAGAAATGGAGGTGAGGTGGCAAAGATTTAGCTCAGTTTTAGATCAGCAAAATCAGGGAGCTCATCCCGACATCTTTACTGGAGCACAGCTCCCCTTGCCTGCAGAGGGCAGTTCAACCAGGAAGGAAGGGCAGGTTCAGACCACGTTTATCTCTGTTCCATATTTCCAGTGTGTTGCTGGTCAGCTCTGGTGAACAACCGTGGGAAATTCACAGTGAAAATACAGGATGGCACTGCATTATGTGCACGTGGTGGTAATTACAGAGAACCTGATTAATTGATGTCAGGTGCAGGACAGAGACATTATGGTGTTTGAATTACCCCCTGGAAGGAAGGTAAACGTTGCCATTCTCTCTCCTGTTCTATGAAATCTTTCTTCTTCTGTGAAAAGGGCTTTCAGAAAAGCTCTGCTCCTCAGTGTACTGTGAACTAGGGATGCTCTGAATTAGTGCCTTGCAGGGACTGCTTTCACCAAGTCTCTCCTGGAAAGGTGAAGAGGTCTTTGAGTGACACCCCCGTGGCATTTCTCCAGAGTATTTTTGATGGTGAAGGTTGCTTATCAAAGAAAATTTCACTTAGAAGACATCTTGGGACCAGAAATTACATTTTCTTCTGCTTTCCCTTTGAGTTGTGGTTACCAGAAAGAACTTGGTATTTATCAAGTCGAAAACAACAGCAGATTCACCCAATTTTCTTCTGTCATCAGTAGGCTGTAAGCTTTAAAAGATAACCACTGACTAATGGCCTGCTCCTGACAATTCTGTCCCATCACCCAGCAGTGGTAAAGGCTTGTCCAAGTGAACCAGGTAGTTTCAAAAGCAGTAGAAAACTGCAGTCTGCTTTCTTATCTGCTTTCTTTTCTGTTACAGTGCTTGCCTGGATATTTTAACATCTTAATAATAATGGGCTCTTAAGCACTCACCATCTGACAAATGAGCACAGTAGAATCACAGAAATTTCCTTTTCTTACAACATTATGCTGAAAGTATGGGTCCAATTGACCACTGTGACAGTTCAGCAGATTTAGTGATGCCAAATTGTTCTGCAACTGACACAGAGAAATTTTGCTCAGATTTATAGCTGAACACTAAGAAGACTTCAAATAGGTTTTGAAGCAACAAAGATATATTTTCCTTTCAAAGCCCTGGATCACCTTCTGGAGTACAAAGGTAATACTTGCACATCATGTCAGATCCCTCTCACTTTTTCTGGGCATTAAGGTGTCAATTTTTATGAATAATATAGGAAGGATATCTGTTTCCAAAGAAGTCTGTAACAAAACTCTTTCTGATTTCAAAAGCAAAGTCTGCTCCCTAGGCTCAGACCAACCAAGCTATGGCAGTATGTTGCCTACAGAATTTACTAATACATATACAAATACATGCACACAAACACAAAACCCATGGCATTATATAATAATGTTCAAAATGAGAGTCTGGTATTTTTATCTCATAATTTCTAATCACATTTCATTAAGATTAATGGCACCGTATTTCCCTTGTGTTCATGTCACAGTTGGTTTTAAATTATGTCTGTTATGTAGCCTGACAATTTGTCATGCAATTATCTTTTTCAGGAATTAATATAACTGAACAATAAACTCTCAGCAAAACAGGCGTTGATCTATGTAGAATTAAATGTAAAAATATGGTCTAAATCTGGTTGTTTAGATACTTTGCTTAGGACTTGCGATTCTTTTAAAACTAGAAGGAATATTGAACTTGGACTTTCCTCAGCATGCTGTACTTTTAAGGTTCTTTTTGATTAGTGAAGGTTTTATGTGGGGTTTCATAAAAGCATACCTATAAATATGTAACCTCAAGACATAAGAGCAAACTAATTTAGACAAAATGGAACAACTCATCCCTGGGGTAACTGCATGGATGTTGGTGGCAGTGAGCTAAGCACTGATTTGGACCATCATATTTTGTATTGTTTCCTTAGAAGTGATTTCCAGTTGGAGCTGGCTTAGTCCAGGTTGGCAGTGTGGAATTGCATTTGGGAGAACTGCTGTCTGCAGATTTTGAGGGTCATGGTCTGTAATTCAACTCCAGTAATGTTCAGGATTACAGCCTTTGCATGGGAGATTTTACTAACTGGTTGAGACAGCTCCACTGTTCTTAATCCTTGTGAATATAAATGGATATAAATATTGGGGAATACATTCTGCAGGGAGAAATGAGCTTTAGGCACAACAGTCACAGTTATAAAATATTAGCTGTCTTCATAAGCAAAATGTTCATCGTTTTTTACATACACTATTTGTGTGCTCCAGCTGCCTTTGAAGTCAGTTTTGCCTTTGATTTAAATGAGAGCTCTATGGGACGTAGACAATTTTAGTCATCACTTTTTCACATTTCCACTGCTTCATGCTGACAGCTCTGAGCTCCCAACACTCATATCAGTGGCTTTGAGCAAGCCATGCAACTTTCCTGCATCTCTCCATCTCCTGGAAACAACGTCCCTGCTCAGAAATGTATGTTTAGTTGCGTGCATGGCTTTAATGGGCCAGGTCTGAGAGTTCTGAATTTTGGTCCAAGCTGAGATTCACTGCTGTATTTTCAGCCCCAGTAGACTGAGATGCTGAAATTCAGAAAAGCCAGACATTGTTCTAAATGCAGTTCTGAGGTGATGCTAGAGCTGACATTGTTCCTCTGGAAAGCACTGATGTTTCTTCTCAATCAGAAAAGATTTACTGTCACCTAATGTTTGTGAAGTTCTTTGAAGGTGAAATGTGCTATATAAATGATACATTATCATTATTTATAATAATACCACAATATGCCTCAAGAAATAATCATGGAACTTAATAAGAAATTAATTTTCCCTAGTTTTTCTTTTTTTTTTTTTTAATATCCTATAAAAGTTAATAGAAAATTAGTCCTGCTCTCGGAGTCTAATAATGGTTCAAAAGACCTATAGGAAGGACATGTTTCTCCCTTTAGAGAATCTTACATGAAACTTCCTGTGAAATCTTAGAAGTTTCAATTCTGTTAAAGCCTGCAGGATTTAGGATTTTTTTTGTGGTTTTTTTTGTTTATTTATTATTTATTATTTATTTATTTTTTTGTTTATTTTTTCAGTACATAAAATGAGAGTTATTCATCTAAGAATCTGTTTTTCATGTACTTTGTGAAATTGCCAATCCAAAAATTAAAGTTGTCTTATACTCCACAGAAGAAAGAGCAGCATTTGCAATCAGATTTCTAAAGAGAGAAATTTCATTTTACCTGTGATTTCTAGCACATCAAGAGCTGTTACAATGTGTTTAAAATGCATTTACATGGTGTTAGTTTTCATAAATTCATTGTAGAACCTTTGATGCCAATGTTGCTAAGTGGCATTTTACTAGTCAGCATTAGTCTCACCCATTTTCACAAAGCATAAAAGCAAATGTATCAATTTTATTTTATTTTTAGGCTGTGATCTCTATTTTCCTCTGTCTTCTCTTTTTGTATCTGTCTCTTTCAATTCCTTGCCTATTTTTCTTCACTTCTCCTACTTCTTAATATGAAAATATTTTATTAACAAACTGCAATATTACAGAAACATTTAATTGTATCTGGAAAAAATATTCAAGGAGGCAAAATATCATATGGAAATTACTGAAATGAGGAAAAAAACCCCACTGTCTGTTTTAGCAGTTTCATCTTCAGAAATGACTTTTGTTGATTCTCTCTGACAGCCCTTCCTTCTTTAACCAAAACAATCCCAAATTACATTTGAAATTCAAGGAGTTGGCTGAGTAGAATTAGGAAGAACTACTTTACATTTCTTATGAAGTTAAGAGGGAATGTTAAGCAGTACTTCATTAATTTCAGTTCTTTGTGAAAAGTCATCAGCCTTGAGACTACTGGCACAGCAAAGAATTTGAGAAATACAAATATTCAGAATACTCTGTGGAGAGTTTATGTACTCATTCTCTGTCTGGTTTTATGGATGTGGTGGGGAGTCTATTGACACTTCTTTTGCCCAGCTTCAAATAATTGAACTTTACCCCCACTACCTCCCTAGAGCTGTGGTGCAACAATCATCTCCCAAAGGCCTGAGATGCAAGAAAAGGGAAAACAAAAATAGTCAAAGCAGCTTTCATTTAGATAAGAGCAAGCTTTTAGAAATAAGGAATGTATTGTGGAAGTTACAGATTAACTAATCCCAGGATTTGCCAGTCAGTACAAAGAGCCTTGTCTCAAAAAGGGAAGAATGAGCCTGTCATGCTGCATTTCAAAAGGCACTTTGGCAGTAATGGGGTCTGAAGGGATGTGGTGGAAGCAGAGATCTCACTGGACTGGGGAAAAATGTGGGTTGTGTTCAGTTTCTCATACAAAGCAAGCTCTGCTTGTGATGGAACGAGGCAGCATGAGCACACCTTCTCCTACTAGTAAGCAAAAAGAATGTCTGCATCCTCCTGTGGGTCTTGAATGGTGCTTGGGACATGAAGGTCAAATTCAGGGAGGGGTTGGACTGGCTAGATGGTTGTTTGGAACGTGCTCTTGGCCTTCAGGAAAGGCTCACAGGTAGAGATCAGAGAGGGGCCAGACATGGTGCCATGAAGGTGTGGAAGGAGCCTCGTGCCACAGAGCTGGGCACACGGGAGCAGCTCGTGGGAAGCAACACCACACCCTGCTTGGCCTCCTCTCCCTGTGAGGAGCAGCACGGAGGAAAGAGGCAGCTTTCCTCTGACTGCTGAGTAAAGCCAGAATGTGAAATACCTGTATTAAGAAAACCAGTAATGCTAAGCCTAAACTCAACACAGCTGAGATGGATTTGGGATTATTTATACCCCTGTTCTCTTAAATGGGATCAGTTTTCCAGTTGGGACGTGCTGACCAAGGAGCTTGGGCCACAAAGGGGAAGGGGTCAAGGAGCTTACAGTGGCATTTGCAGAGTCAAATACTTGACTTTCAGCAATACTGCCTTTTCCCATGTATGTCCATTTTACCAGGTAATCCAACAATGCTGTGGGATGTGTAAAAAAAAAAGTTTTCCTTATTTTTCCTCAAAAAATTCATTTTTCAGCCAGTCAAAACTGTTACAATTCCCTCATCTATCCCTACTTCAGGCTAGTGGGCAGCTAAAATTCCTTCACAGATTTTAAATTCAAGGAAATTAAATAATTTTTTTCGAGAGTAACAGCTTCTTGGCCTGTGCTTTGTTTATTCTTTTACTTAGACTGAAAGTTGTTATTTTACTTACAGCATATTCCTGCAATTCCTTCAGTCTCTTTTAATCTCTCATATGTGTAATTTCTAAAGTGTCTCACATGCAAATAATGTAACAAGTGCAAGACAAAACTTGACTTGTACCATTGTTGAAAGGGCTCATCAGTCAAGAATTCTTGTGCCTTTTTCTGGAAAAGCTGCACTACAACAACAATTTTGTAATTTTCAACAGGGAGAGATTTTTCTTTCCAGAAGCAGCTGGAAAACCAGATGGAACGTCTATGGGGTTTTTTTTCCCCCCTTCTTGCTTTAACTAAGCTCTCTGCCATTAGAGTTGGTTCCTTTTCTCAGGAAATAGATGTGGCTGTTATATTCTCAGCGTGAGTTTTGAACATTTCCTCCTCTTTTAGCAGTTCCTGTTGTGTTGCAGAGTTGCCAGGTCAATGCTGGGTTTGTTCACCCTTTGGGATAAGTGTGAGCAGCGTTCCATGAGGTAACCAGGTGGTCACAAAGGAAACAAATGGGGGTCAAATTCTGACTGAAGGCCACTCTCTCCAAATTTACCTTGTTTGTTTTTTTTAGAATGAGCTCCCAGTAAAGCACCACGTTGCAAACATTTACCTGAAATAGTCTGATTTCCCTCTTCCAGCCGTTTTGTAGCTTAGAAGATGTAATCACACTAGTTCCATTTGGTTCTTTCAACTCCTTAGCACAGAAGGAATTCAACTCAAGAGTGTGCTCTCTTTCAAATAGTTTCCAGAGGACATTTTCCAGCTTCAGAACTATCACATCATTCTGAATCTGAGCCACGATTTAAAGTTTATTTTTCTTTTTGCTGGTACCAGTTGAGTCCTAAGCCTTTCATCTTCTCCCCTTTGATATGTCAGTGACAATTTGGGAAACAAAAGTGTGTATATGTTTACCCTTCCTGACAAAGCTAAATAGTACCAAGGTCTGCAATAACTGAGTATTTGTGTCTTATTTTGTAGCCTTGGGTATTTCTGGCTCTGATATTTCTAACTTAGATTTTCTGAACCACTGTTTTCGGTTTTAACAAGCTACACATGTAGATGTGCTGTTTTCTGATATGTCTAAGTACCTCCACTGTCCTCCAGCCAACTGTATAGTCATGAGAGACAATCTTCCTTCAGAATTTTAAAGTTTGGTAGAAGTCTAGAAAATGAGATAAAGTTACTGCTTAAATAATTTTAACTCTATTCTTCTATTGATACAATTCTGCAAGAGACTGTTTATTTTAGAGGGCAAGTGACATTTCTGGTGGTCTTTCATTTAAGCTCTTCATTGTACAACTTGTGAGTGCATGATTTAGCTGATTGTAGTTCAGCTGATGTAATTTGTTCTTCATAGTGGAGGGATAGGTCCTATAATTTTGAAGAAATAATGTTAAAGAACATCCTCACTTCACGTCTTGCAGTGCTATTCAGCAGGGATTCTTTCAGAAGATATTCACTCTTCTTCGCCTGAGGTATCAATCATAAAAGTAAATTAATAAAGCAATATTGGTTTTGCTTATTATAACCATACAAATTCTCATGCACCTTTGCAAGCACCTTTGCAGCCTTCTCAGGCCTTTTAATTGCTACCATGTTAAGTCATATGTCAACACTTATAAATTGTTCCAAGACTTCTTTTTTTACTAATCTGTTCTTTTCTGGCATCATCGTGGCACTGATGCAAAATAGCTGCCTGTGCAGGTGTGAATTCAGCTCTGATCATCAGCAGATGGAGCAGCTGTGGTCAAGTTCTTGGCTGAACTTCATCTCCTCATAAAGAGATTTGGAAAATCCCCCCGCTCCTTTTTGTGGAACAGTTTCTAATTCCATCCAAAAGACACCGTTTTGGAGTGGTTAACCCAGTGAACAGACACATACCAGCATGGCTATGGCAGGTGCTTTGGAAAAGGAGTGAGGACTTGTGACAAGCACCACTCGCTGCTTGTGGAGATCCTACATTTTTGTGGGACGGTGTCACAGGTGAGACGAAACAGGAACATTTGGAAGGTCTCCAGCGTGCTGCTTTTCCACACACAAACTGATGTGAGGGGCAACATGCTTAGAGCAGGGTGTGGGGCTGTCCTGCAGCTCCTGCTCAACCTCACAGCTTGTGCTTGTTAGACCCTCCCCTCAAGGGAACGTTGCTCTTGGCCTTTAACTCCTCAGCAGAAAACTACACAGGAACTCATTTAAACACCACCAAGGGCACCACTCTATTCAGAGTCAGAGTGTGATGCTTTGTCTTGAATCTTACAGAACTGAATCAGAAATTGCTCATCCACTGCTGGTCAGTCTTACAACCTTGCCCACTGAAGTGTGTATCCTCCCCTCTTTCACCAAGACCATCAGTGTTTTAGCTGCCTGGAAATATGCCAGCCTGTGTTGGTTTATTTCTTTTTTTTTTTATTATTATTTTGCTGTGGAAGGTGCAGCTGGCAGGATATTTATTTACCTTGACTGATTTAAGAGGATGCAATATAGGACTTAGGGCTTTCAGTTTCCCTGTTTCAAAGGCAGAGAGTGAAACAGCAGCGATGCTGTTCTGCTAGTCAAGGCAACTTACCAAATCCCATCTGAAGATAAAGGGATCACTGACGTGTTTGAGCAGAACAATATGTCTTGGCATTGCTCCTTGACCCTTGTTTAAGAGCCAGATGGTAAATGTTCCCTTGCCAGGGTTCTATGTAGAAAACAGGCAAGTTATTTTTGCTAAGGAAATGGCAGGCATGTCAGAATCAATAGCCTTGGAAAGCTCACAGCATGTGCCTCCTCCTGACAGATCGAGGGAAGCCGAGGATAGCGGTGAGCTGGAACAAGGCGGTCACAGGGAGAGGTGATTTTGTTCTGCAAGCAGGGCAATTTCTTAGTGACATATTACACGCTTCTGCCTTCTGTTTAGTGCTTAGAAGGACCTGCTAGAAAGTGGATTACAGTCCTATGGATTGCTCACCTTCAAATGTCTGCCGAGTGTCTCCAGGCTCACATGGCAAGCTCAGTTCAGCCACAGGGATGCAGTACAGCCCATCACAGTGTGCTGCTGCTTCTGCTGCTGCTGCTGCCTTCAAAACTGCTGGTTGTTTCCATTATTTATGGAGGTGTAATGGTCAGGGCTGTGGAGAGAGATTCAGCCATACCTGCCTGAACTTGATGATTTTGACATGTGGTCAGCGGCTCCGCTGCGTGTCAGGAACAAAGTGCCACGGGCAGCTTGGCTCAGAGGAACTTCCCTCTTGCCTTGTACAAAAGGGAACACAGGAGAGGAGGAATAAAGCAAAGTGTGAGGCAGACTTGACATTTATTATGCCCAGAGGACACCACTGCATTGGGAATTTTCCATGCGTTCTCCACTAATATAAACACATGATAGATTTATGTCGGCTCCAATTTGAAATTCAACCAACTTCTTTAAAACAAATTGCAGAGTCTCATAAAGCAAGAGAATAATGGATGGAAATGGTTTACATGCTTGAAGAGAAATTGGAGAGTACTTAAATGTGATAAAGCATTGTGAAATGATTTACAGGATTGTTTTGGGGTGGAAATATTTTAAATCACTTGAATTCTTATAGGGTAATTAAACAGCTTACAGGACATGGTCTTTTCAAAGTAAATGGTGTGACTGCAATCCTCTATTACTGGGTTTAAAAATATATTTAAATTCAATTCTTGGCCATGAAGAACATTTTTAACAGCCTGTTTAAATATGGAAGCAGATGAGGAGATACACTAGGTGCCAGGCTCTCAGCCACGCTAGCCAGGGTTAGAAGTAAAACAGTCTTGCAAACAGGAGTGTGGAATTAATTTTATAAGATTTACCAAGTCATGAAACTAGGCAGAGGGATTTAATTAAAGTCAGAGGAGATGAGAGGTAGGCAGATTAATCTTGGAGGCTGGATTAGTTGATGAATGTAGCCCTTTTGTCTGTTCTTAGTTGATATTAATTTCTGGTGCTGTACTCATTTTTTATAGAGTTGCACCATGTATTTTGAAGAAATCCCACTGCCTGGGCTGGTTAAACACCTTTTCATTTCACCTACTTTGTTTTTTGATGTATTCTGTTAATGATTTATGATCGTCATCCAAGTCACAAGATAACTTTAGTAATCTCACAAGGTAGCCTTACTATTCCTTTACCTTAGATGACTCTGTTTTCAAAAGAAAGCCTTTTTAAAGTCAGTCACCAAATGAAGAGTATCAGGCCTCAAATGTAAAAGAATGTAATACTAAAAAAACAAAGCCCCCCAAAAAATCCAAAAATAACCCAGCCATATAAAAAAATCAAATAAGAAACCAATCAATCACACAAGTACTTAAAAGAAAATTCAGTCACCTGAATGTTAGGGGCACAATAACTAAAAAGCTAAAAACCATGCTGGATTTAAACAGTTGTTTGGAATTTAATTAAATCCTCAGGAATCCAGAAACGAGTCTCCTTGAAAACAAGCCCTGCATGTGTTAAATGTGTTAATATTTCCCATGTAGTCAAATGTCATTGTATGCTTGACTGTGCCATTTTCAGACCAAAGCCAAAATCTGTCTTTATTTCTTTCAGAAGTTGTTGTATTTACCCTTCACAGAACTCATCATCCTTGTGACAAGAAACTACTTTAATGAGTGGCCAGCAATAGAAACACTATCTTGATGAAACTTCACTTTATGAGAACACCCATCACATGGCCCCCTCCTTAATTTTTGCCCCTCTAAATATTTTGTTCTCCTTTGAAAATACATCCTTCTTTCATGGTTTTAGGTTAAAGAATAGTCTTTTTCTTATATTGTTCGAAACAGTGTTTTGTTTAAGTTCCAGTTCCGTAATTTTCCCACTTTCTTTACTTTTTCAAAACAAACAGATAAACCAGATGTTTTCACATCAACATCTATAAATCCTTTAAATTTTAAAGGTTTGGTGTGGTTATCAGAGAGGATTAGTTTTAAGGCTTTGGAAGGCTATGTTCGAATATGCTGTTTTAATTGGTCCCAGTTTGACATCCTGAACAGTGAAACGTGTTCTCATCAAAATTGACCTCCTTCATTTCTTATAAGAGCTAATCTGGCCCACTGTGCTGATTTTAGCAGTGATTTTCAAGGAATAATGCTACCTTATGCATGTTTATGTAAATGGTAAGCACAAAGCTGTTATTCTATTGCACATTTCAAAAAAAAACCCCATGTAGCTGCAGTAGGTTCTTTTATTTTGCAGACTTCTCATCCATGCTCAGTGTATTTCAGCTCTGGAACAGGATATGGACAACTGTAAAAATACTATTAAATGAAAGAATTCTATCAGAATGCTTTAAAGCAATTCAGTCTTTCCCTCAGTCTTGTGTAGAAACCCCTGCTTCTTTATTTTTTCTTGTTTTATGTGAATGCCCACGGAGGACACCATATGACAAGTATGTTGGCAGGGCTGGGAATTAATAACTACCTTAAGTCCAGAAGTTGTCAGGAAAACAGCAAGAGACAAAGAACTGGGGACAATTCCAGTCATAAGTTATCTGCTGCCTAAAGAACCAGAAATGCCGTATGTTAGAGCCACGATTATATCACAAACAGATCTTTTAGACTAACTAGCAATTCATATTAATTATTAATTATTCTGTCCTTGTCAAGGTCCTTTAACAACTCTATCTGAATATGCCCTGTTCTTTTATGTACAATAATAGTTTTGTACTTTTTATTAATACTTTCATTGCTTGCTAAGGACTTCAGATCTAAGGAATTTTTTTTAATGGGATATTTCCAGATGGTGCTCTAAATCTGTGCATCTTCATGTTCCGTGTTGCCACAGTTAAGCAGAAGGCAAATACAGGTTTCTGAGACTGGTACGTTAATTTTTCAGTATTGCTATTTATATTTCAAAAATAGTTAGACATGTTTAAGCTTCTGCTAACATATGTGTGTGTATATGTACACTAATTACAATAATTTCTCGAGGTCAAGTAGAGCTCATGTCCATCTGGAGTGGTATTTCCCAATCTTCTACCATCTCTGGCTTTACCAGAGGGGTGAACTAAAAGTAAGGAGGAGGTCAGGCTTCTGTTAAAACTCGCCAGTTTTGGCATATAATTACATCCCCTGGAGTATATTAGAGATTGACCTTCCCTAATATTTCTAAATTTATTGTTGGTGGCACAGCACAGTCAAGAATGTCAGTATTTGTCAGACTCCACTTTCAAACTTCTTCTCAGTGACTGGCAGCAGTGTAATGTGGTAAGTAGGAATAGGAATTATTCCCTTCCTCCTGTCATTTGTTCCTTTCTGTTTTCTGCCTCCTCTTCATTGGCTTTATGCTTATCAATGCCCAGTGAGGTTTTAAAGCATAAACATTTTGATTTTAGTGGAACATTGATAAACCATTAGGATAAATAATGAATTCCACGTGGTACCTCCCACTCTGGCATCACGGTGTAGTCGGAATGAACAGATTTTTCAGCTGGGACAGAGGTTGTAGCCTTAGAGATTCTCTGCCTCAGTAGCTGCCAAAACTTCTGCCGTTTTCCCAAATGATGTGTTTCCAGTGGGCATGTGAAGCACTACTTAGCAAGATAGCCCACAGTCTCTGACTTCCATTTCATGCTCCAGTGTTTCCCCGTTATGTGCACACTTAAAGTGCAGCGAGCGCCGCTTGTTACGACTTGGATGGTGATTTAGTATAAGAGTATCTGTTAGGGAAGATTTCATTTGAACTCTCTGTGCTCTTCAGTAAGAACATTACACGTGCCAGTTGATTGCAAGGGATGAGAGACATGCTACGCTTGCACTTATTTTATTTTAGTTTGTTTTCTTTGGTTTTCTTTTTGCTGCTGCTTAAAAGAGTTCAGCCAGTGGGACTGTGGTATTTGGGTCTAATGTTCCTCTGCAACTGGGCACTTGTTGTATATGTGACCCTTTTCTTTGTTTCTTATTTGCCTTCAAATTTCAGAGCAGTCTGAGCTGTAGCTTTCTGAGCTGTCTGAAGACTGTGCCTTCTTGTAGCAGTTCTGGTGTCTGTTTAATGGGCAAGTATATATAACAGGCAAGATCCCTGGGTATCAGGCCAAAGGATTTTGTTAGTGAACATTATATGGCTGGGGAAAATTAATTTCCCCCCTTCCCCCCACCCTCTCCCCCAACCTTCTTTTTATTATATGTTAGAAAGACGCAGCAACCTTGAAAGCAAAGGAGAAGTTAAGGACAGCACTTTGAAGGCTTGACTGGATTTGTGTTTCTGGTCTCAGGTGTAACTATCCAGGCAAATAGTTTGTGATTTTAAACTTGTAAATTTTTCAAACTGTGCTGTATCTGCCTTGGATTTGAAGCCAGTTCTCTTGTCTGCCTTTAAGTCTCTTTGCTCTCCTATTTCTGGCACCAGAAATTATGCTTAATTGCCAGTGATGAAGTATGGCTGGCGTCATTTTGCTTTTCATAAATGGATGATTCTGGTTCATTTTATTCTGAGAATTGCCCTTGCTCAGCCCTTGTGTTTAAGCTTGGAGAATGAGATGATAAAAACTGATATTAAACATCTTTAAAAATCCTTTAGACTGAGATGTGAGAGACTGTGATGTGGAGGCTGTGGTGTAAATGAATATACTTGTAGAGACTTCACCACAACCTTGTAAATATGAACTTGCAGAAAATTTACTGCTTTACTAGTAAGAAACTGCACTAGCAGAAATCTATATTCAGAAGAGGAAGTAGCAAAAATACGGCAAAAATCTTAAGGCTAATGCTCAAGAGCTACTGTCACTGCCCAGAACTATAGATTAAACTTGAATATAAGACATAGAAAGAAATAAATAATCTACCTTGTATCTTTGTATTTTCTGGATCTGAAGCAGTGAGTCTCAGCTTGAATAGATCTGTTAAAGAACAGGAGGGAAAAGAGAGCAGTGTTCCTGGAGAATGGAGGGAATAAAAATTTTACTCCTTTAACTGGTGTATTTAGCTGCAACATTTATGCTGTAAAACTGCAACAACTGCTGTCTCTTGTCTTGGGTCTTATTCTGAATTCTGTCTTTAGAGACTAGACTTTAGAGGCTATAAAACACCAACTTTTCAGTGAATTTGACCCTCTGTACTCAGCAGAAAACAATCAGTGATCAAGACTGAGCATTGAGCTATTAATGAATATTGTAGTTAATATCAGAAAACATTTCCATGTATATTCATCCATCCCTATAGTCTGGGATGTTTTGGGAAACAAGGACAGGAACTTCCAAGGGTGTGAGATGGATAGCAAAATACTTTCAAGTTACAATTTATAGCTTATGTACTACACTAATTAGTATTTAGTAAGCTAATAAGTATTACTAGTATATAAAAATACTAATAAGTATTTGGTACACTAATAGTGTACACTATTCACTTTCCTACTTCAGGACCTCATTTGCTATGGCAATGAATGGAAATGAAGCAAAAAGAGGGATGTGGGCAATGCATGATTCATTACAGATATTTATTTGCCCTGGGTATTGTCAATGTGCTATTTGAATGTTATCTGTATATTAATCACCTTTTAGTGTGTATGCTTTCTCTCTGCATCTTGTCTATCTGTCTGTGTATCTGTCTACCTTCAAGGTGGGATTTTGAAAACATTTATCCTCCTTGCTGTATTTAGGAGCACAGAGGAAATGTGTGGTTGCAATCTCACACGATGTGATAACTGTAATGAAATAATTCTTTAAATATCTGTAATTCTACATGTGAAATTGAGGCTCACTTACACCTAACACAGCAGTCTTTTATTGCATAAAGCTGTTAAAAATTACACTGTCTAAACCCATGCTACTGAGAAATAATACTGGTCATATTAGAGGCAGTAGTTCTAATTCTAGGCAGGTATTTCACAGGATTGTTTAAATATTCATTATGCATATGCCTAAAATGTCAGTACATAGTCTTAAAAGTTCACTACTTGGGCTTTCAAGGTCCTAATTAAAACAACCATATGCAGTAGCTGATATCTTCTCTTTCTATATTTAACATATTCCTACATTATATCTGCAGTAAATTGTACCAGGCTTTAAGAAAGGTGAATGACTTTTGTTGTTACTTGACAGCATTTTGTCAAACCTGCATTACTGCTGGATGAGGAATATGTAGCAGTGCCAGCTTGCTTTCTTCCTTGGGCACATTATGCATTTCCTTCAGTAATTTGTTTCTTATTGTTATTAGCTTTTAAGGCCACCTTAGCTTGGAAAAGAAGCACTACACTTAACATTTACTTGAAAAAAAAAAAACACAAAAGAAGGAATAGGAAAAAATTTTTTCTTACACTTAACTGTGTATTCTCTCTACATTGATGCAGCAGGAGATAGAGATGGTAAGAACAGAACGTGCACATATGAAGCATCTTATCCCTTCTAGGCAAAGTGTGGGGCTTTGTAGCATCACAAAGGACCGTCACTGTCCTGACAGCAACTGGAGGGTTTTCCTCTGGGATGACTGCATTTAAAAATAAAGCATTGTAAACTTCAAAAAGAGCCTCAGAGACTCAGTCCATGACAGAGTAAGTCCCATTTGGCAGTCACAAACAACGTTAGTGGGATTTGAGGACCTGCCGTGCCATCTTAAGGGAGTAGTGCAGAAAAGGAGGGTGAAGTAACAGGTGAAGGACAGCACTGGCATGTTAAAAATCTATTTCAGAAAAACAAGCAAACAGAATTGCCTGAAAATCTTCTTTGCCACTGTTTGAAAATATTTGTCTTTAATTATGTCAGGCTTCATTATTTTTAGCAGGATCTCAGCTGGTCTGTCATCCAGGCAGCTCCCAAGCTCTTTGGAGCACAGACAGTCCTGGCAATGCAGCACTGAGCCTTGCTTGGCTCAGATTTAGCTGGGCAGGATGGGGACTTACAGTGAAGGTCCTGGGCTAATTCAGCCTTTGGGAAGGGACTGTTCTCTTGCACAGGCTGCCCCCTGCTATAATAAATGCTGGCAACTTGTTTGGTGCCTCTATCTCAGTGTGGTTCCAGTGTAGTTGCACCCTGGCTGCTTCTTGGTCACAGCCAAACCTGTAAGTCTGTGTGGGGATAAATTGGTATTATCTGTAGTAAATCAAAGCCTTTTCCTATGTAGTAAACAAAAGTGTGTTTTCCACATGGACTTAGATGTCCAGATACTTTCAGAGGGTAGTCAGATATGTTTGGGGCTTTGCTTTTTTTTTTAATATTTAGGAGGAGAGCTGAACTAGGATTTTGAACCATCTGAAAGCTGTTTAATGCCCGTCATCTCAAACCACTACTGCTCCTTGCTGAACCCATCCCACAGAGCACCTCTAATGGATTTGCACCCCTCCACCTTATACAAATTTGACCCTGAGAAGAAAGATAAAAGTTAGCTTTTATTGAAAAATAATCATGAAACCTGAGTGAAGCACATAACTAATGAAGTGGTACTTTATTCAGCTGATGATTAGCAAAAAAACCTCAGTAGCTTGGGAGGTATGAACTGCCCACTCCTCTTGGTGTAGAAGTCCATTTTGGAACCTGTGAAGTAGCACTGATTTAATATATTTGTGCCTTTCTCCTTAACCACTCTCCTTTTATTGTCCAGAGGATGCCTTTGTTTTCTTTGCCTCAGCCTCAGCAGTGCCAGTGACCATAGGTATGATTATGTCCCCCAAATCTGTCCAGAATAAATATCATTAGTGAAATTCAGGCACATGACAGAGCCATTTGCAATCAGTAGAGGTAATGAGAGAAGTAATGCAGGTTACTGGTCCATGTATCCTGTGATTTCTTGCCAAAACATTTATCCACTTTAAGGAGAACATATAGAACTTCCAACCCAGTATTCCAGTGTATCAAAGTCTGGAGTTTGTACTTGTGTGTATGAGACATCAAATCCTATTTTATTTAGTTTTCCTTTTTTGAGTGTTCCCCTTTAGCCTTTGCTTTTCAATTCCCATCAGTTTTTGCTGCTATGAGATGTTTTACCCCTCATTGCTCAGCATGCCCACATTTGCCTTTTTTCACCTAGCATGTATTTATCTACCACATGAATCCTATTGTAAATGCAGATTTTCCAAATCTTGGCTTATTCAAGCCACAGGACTCATGACCTTTTAACTTTCCCAGTGTGTTCAGATAATACACTGATAGTCTGCTGTCAGATATGATGAATATTACCTTTAAAAGAAATGCAGTATGAGCCCTGCAGTGTATCTTACTCCCAGCAGATTTATGTACAGACTGTTAACTTATTTTTGGTCAGTCTCCCACCATTAACAAACTAAAAAGCAGCCAGTGCTGAACAGCTTGTGACCTCTATAGACATAGAAGTCAACACACACTTCCACCATAACATGACTTAGCTGTCAGGGGGGTGGTGATCAGCAGTTGCCCAGTTTAATTCCATACCCAGTAATTCATGAGAAGAAGGATTGGTTTTGAATCTTAACATGTGAGGTCAAGATCATACAGTTTCCATACTTAACTATGGAAAAATCCATCATGCCTCACTTCAGTCAAGGAAAACCAAACATGAGTAATGAGGAGGTATAATTGAGAAGCCAGCAATAGTCATCATAAATTCTGCACCCATCACTATTCCCAGAAGTCACCTTAGTCATGTAGGGAAGTTGTGCCTTTGAGAAGGTGAATCAGTCTCTGTATCAGTGCTGTCACTTATCCAACCAGGGAGATGTGGGTAGTGGGCATGAGAGAGGTGGGTAATAAATGTGTTAGTCACTGACATAAAGATCTGTGTAATTACATGTTTTAAGAGGCCATTTTGGTTAAAGTTGCTGTTGCTTGTTCGGTTGCTGATGGAAGTCCTCACATAAGGGTGCAGTTCCCCTGTGCTGCCCGAGGAGTTTGCTGTCAGAGCACGATGTGGGTGCCGGTTTTTTGAACACAGAAGATGGGCTGAATCAGCCCTGTTGTGATGTGATGTGATAAGAGCAGCAGGGCTTGGGGGCCTCTCCCTGGGTGATAAAAAAAGAGGAAAGAAACCCTGTTTTCCCCCTGCATTCTGAGGGTGGCAGGTGGAGGATGGCAGTGTCTGAGTGACAGATAAGCAGAAACCTGATTCTTCACCCGTCTTCTCTCCGAGCAACAGAACTGCTTGACACCTGGTGATGGCTGATTTATTAACTGGGTTTGACCTGTGCTTATTGAGTTAGCACAAGCAAAATAACATCTGCCAGCTTCTGCCACTGTCAATGAAAGTTAATGTTTTAATGTGGGTACCTTAGCCATAAACATCCTAAATCTTTCAATTTCAAGACTTGCCCATGCCTGCAAATTTACACTATGCCTTATTATGCATGGATTGGTTTGCCTAATGTTTATTTAAATATATTTCTTTGTAAATGTGGTATCTAGTTCTATATATAATGTCTTTAAAAAAAATAAAAAAAAATATAAAATATATGCAGCCTGGTCCAGAATCACAAAGCTGTTGATAGCAAGCAGTACAAATATTTACAATCCAAATGAGCAGGAAAAACATGTGCTGTTATGCTAACTTACCATTGGAAGCATGTCATGCATGGCTGAACAACAGAGTATTAAAAGCTGAGAAAATGCTAAATGGTGCTGATAAAAAAAATAGGTCCCTAAAGGCCAAAGACTCAAACAGATTTATTCCATGAAAAAATGCAATCTGTCTTCAGACCTTTGTACAATAGGAGCTTTAATCTGTTAATCAGTAAGACTTAAATAAATTTTTTTATTTATAACAGCCCCCAAAATGCTTAGGCTGTGTTCAGCCATATGGAAGCATGGTGTTTAAAGACATCAGTCACTTCATATATTCCACATGGGAGAAGGATGGATCAGAGAAAGGCAGAGAAGCACAGGAACATGTGAGAGGAGTGTTAGTGTGCATCACATGTTAAGCTAAATCAGTAAGAGCTGGTTCTAGGAAAGGTATCGGATTGTGACAAAACAGAACTGAATTTCATCCCCCTCTTTCCAATCAGTAGGACCAGCAGGGACCATTACCTATTTCACAGGTTAAAAATATATAAATATGCTAAGTAAGAGAGTTTTTGACCTCTTAAGTAAGGGATGGGATTGTTTGGTCTTTTCCTCAATAATATTAAAAGTCTCCTTTTCTAGAACCATGAAACAAGACTGAAATAAAGGAAGTATTGTATTATAATAGATTGTAATGTAGAAAAATTTAAAATATCTTTCTTTTGGTTTGGCAGAATTTACTGGAGATACTGCAAAATGAAAAGCATTTACCTCAAGACCAATATAATTTCTGAGCTCTAGGTAGAATTTTTTTGTGATTTTGATTAAAAAGAGAACTTGTCAAGAGTAATTCCATATTTAGGTGTTAAAAAATCAAATCTACCTCTCACTCTCTACTACATAACAGATGATTAACGTGGTTGCACAGTACTGAGTGCTCAGCTTCCATGTTCCAGTGCCATTATTTTTCCTCTATTGCCACATACCAAGAAGCTGCAGTTCCCTGAACGTACCTTGAGGCTTTCTGGCATCATGTTTTTCATGTGATAAATCTACCATTTTTACACAAAGACTAAGGTGGCCATATCTCATTTCAAGTGTTTCAGTGTTTTATTTAAACTCAGACGTACAAGGTAAAGAGGAAAAGGACAAGGATGGTGGGAGTTGAAGTGCAGCGGAGTCAGAATGAGGAACAGTCAGGAAAGCAGAGCTCAGAAGGGTTAAGGTAAAGGTCAGTAACACATTGCATATAGTTTTTCTGTCTACCATAATATTTTCTTAAACTGGAAAAAGCTGTGAGCATGCTTAAAGCAAATTGCTTTGGAAAATGCAGAGTTCAAATCACAAGAGATGAGCATTGTCATGAACTGGCATTCTGTAATAAAAAGGTGATTTTTTTTCCCTCTTTATGGTTTTTTTAATAAACAAAATGTCAGCCCCATGAAAGCTCACCTGCTATGACATTAGCAAGTCACCCCACTAGTACTGCAGATGCCATAGAGAAAAATCAGAACTGGCCAAGATCTCTAAAACCACTTCTGCTTCTCTGAGGGAGTCTCAGTGCCAAAGCAGTGACCAAGAGTGCTCACAATGGCTAATCAGCCCTTGCTTTTCAGAATGTCTCCTTACAGAAGATGTGTTTTTACTTTTGTTTGAATATTTTAATGCAAATTTGGTGGGTTTTTTTTGTTTTTGTTTTATTTTTTTTTTCCCCCAGAGTTGCACAAAGAAGTGCTTCCTGTTTAATTAACAGATTTAATTCATGATGGGCCACTGAGATGATTTAATTAGAAAGTATGTTGTGTATTCCAGGTAGTGTCAATGAACTCCAAACCTTTTACTACTGTGTTTAGGACTACTAACATGCTATGTTGTAATTAGCAATGAACTGTCTTCTGCAGAGTGTACAGGTGTGATGTGTCTGACTTTGCAAGAAAAAAATCTGAAGTTAGTTGTGCTGCTGGATAAGTAATTTCAAGTTCCATTCCTTGAACAGGGGAGATATGTTGTGTTATCAAGCTGTCAGAACTGCTAGATGCTTTCATTTATTTTCTTTGTGGTATCTGAAAGTCATGGCTGTGTTTGCTATTATGACTTAGTTTCTGCATAGCTCTTTAATCTATTTATAGAGATCTCATTGACAGCAGGAAAAATTAATACTGGAGCCAGTGGAATGCATAAGGCCTGCCTGCAAAATGGTGTTTCGTTGCATTCAAACAAAGTTTGGAAGGTGTTTGACTAAAGTAGGCTGTGAGGGGAGGAGACATTGTAATTCCCCAGGATAATTGAATTGGAGAATGCAAATGTTCATGTTAAGAATAAGAGCAGTGTTAACCTTGGTGCTACAATAAGGTTTCACATAAACTTTGTGATAAAACTGTGCTCGTAGGAGGAATTTGGATGTATTTAGGGCATTGTGCAGCTGAAGCCTGTTTGATTAAGATTGAAATGTGTATGTGAGAACCTGACAAACTGGAGTCCCCTGTGACTGGAGAGAGAGAAGGACAGTGTCAGGAAAGAACAGTATGAAAAAAGAGAAAGCAAAATAGATAAATACTGAAATGAATAATGTTGTACCTTGAAGAAGCTGAGAAAGTGAGAAAAATATGTGAAATGTCTCTCAAAAGTGAATGGTGCTGTTGCACCCCTTTCAAGGCAGACAGGGAATAACAGGTTGTGAAATTAAAGCAATGACATGCAGCAAACATTTACTGGAATATTAAAATATTTGTATAAAACTGGCTTTGGGATAATTAATAAGGTCTTTCCAACACACTCTTAAATAAAACTCTCCATGACCTGTTTGAATGAATGGGGAAACAGAGTCACAGAATAAGTAAGGAACTTTACCTGAAAATGTAAGAGAAAGAGCAGAGAGCACAGGTACCATTGCTTGCCTTGGGCTCTGCCTTTGAGAGTGCACATCCCTGCTTATTAGGGATCCTAAAATTCCACTTGTATTTTTGACACAGGCAGGTCTCTTTTACTTTCTTCTGGGGCATGTAGTGATGACTTCTGTTGACAGCATGCTAGAATAATTGGATTAAGAAGGTGAACCACTAAGTATAGTTCCATTGAATAATATTTCCAGAGCCTGCCCAAGGTATTGCTGCTCCGTCTTGTTCCACCTGGCATTTTGGAATATGTTTCATTTAATGTGTTTAGTATAGATATACAAACATAAAGCTAAAAGCAGAAGTGAGACTAACTGGGTCTGTGTTCATACCTCTTTCTGCCATGTGGGCTGTGCCCTTGGGCTCGGAGCTGATTTCAGTGTGGAGAATTTGAACCGTGCATGTGCTGTATATGTGACAGTGTGCTGAGGAACCCAAATGTTGCTTGAAAATGTGACAAATCAAAGCAATCTGGAAATTACCTAAGAAGATCAAGTAAACACTGATATCACTGGTTATTTTAAATTTATTTCTTATCTACATATTTATTTTTAAAAGCAACATAACTCACTGTGTTCAAATCAGTTTGCTTCAAAGCCTCCATTCAGGAATAATAGATTTTCAAATAAAGAAAGTTTTAGAATGATTTAATGATTTCATGGCTCTCCCACTTGGTTTATCTGCTCAAAAAAATATTAAAAATAATTTATTTCTGTGCTGCAAGAGTTTTAACTGCACTCCACAGCCTAGTACTACTACTACTCCACACTCCCTTTAGGACTAAATTACAACTGCACATATATATAGTAAAATTATTTATCAGTGTTTGCATAGCACTTCTCATTCAGAAGGATCCAGAAGTACTCAATAACCTTGAAAAATTAGAGTACAAACTACACTAAGGCATACTTTCCCCCATCATTGAAATGCAGGCAGGATGTTGGACTTGACAGAACAATCTTGTGCTCTGATATGGTGCATCCTGCATTCCTGTGTTGTTGTAGGCTGCTCTGGGGAGGATCTGCATAGAATGGGAAATGAAGCATTCTACTTTGTATGTAATTTTTTATTTGGGGTTGTTAAATATAAATACTGCAAAGCCATTTCTGTCATAAGCTTTCTACACTATAATCATATCCTCTACTTGACTGGAATATTAAACATTTGGCTGGAAGTATTTATAGGTCATTTGCAGTTGCTGGACAGTTAGATACAGAACTGACCTTCATCTGGTTAATTCCCTCCTTCAGCCACAAGCAAACACCTGTGGAGATTAATGAGAACTGTCTGTCACCTCTCTCTGAAGTTCTAAAGGGTTGTTTTATAGAGTGAAATTGTTTTATAGGTTGCATTAGTGGCTTTAGATGAAGCATCTTCTCGTTTTAGTGACTGTTGGAATTAAGAGTTTGGTGTGGACTTGAAGTGTTCTTATTAATGCATATTTCAGTGGACCTGTGGGCTCCAATGAGGCAGTGAATGC
>JAWWLV010000158.1:14885316-14897948 GCA_035041135.1 Platyrinchus mystaceus | reverse complement strand
AGACAGCTTTGGGTGAGTAGCAGCACTTCATTATTTTCTTCACTTTCTGTGGAGTTTCCTCAGGTTAAAAAAGTCGAGGCAGAAATAACAGAGTACAAATGGACATCTGCACCCTTCCTGAGGGCTTGACCTGCCTCCTTGGCAGTCAGCTCTCTATGGTGAGCTGAGCCCTAAGGGTTTATACATGACAAAACACCAATGTAAAAATGAATGGAAACTCTGGGCTCTGAGGCACTCTGCATTTACCTGGGGGCTACTAGACCACAGCAGCAGTGTTCCATTGCAATTGCTCCCTGTGGGAGTTTCCTCAGAAAGGGGCTGTATACTTGGGATTCTTGGCATGTCTGGGGCTTCCTTTGGCCAAGGGTATTTCAGAATTCGGTTTCATGTCCCTTCAGTTCCACTAATGGTGTTAGAAATGCCTTTGGACTTAGGAAGTGGTATGGGACTCCCAGTTTTTTGATTCAGTTCTTTGCTTTGCTGAGTCACCCTGTCTGACCCTGGGCAAGTCTTCTAAACCTCTCTGGCTTGGATTTATCCCACCTAACTTCTGATATTTAATGAGACCCGAAGAAGTCACGCTGTTGCCTAAGGGTTCCTGACTAGATAATGAGCAAATGTGTGGCATTTCTGAATAGCAGCACATAGCTCTTCTCCTTGAACATACAAAAAGCTTCAAGCTTCTGTATTCTCAGCTAAGGTAATTCAGTTAGTTTGACTGTATTTAGGTGGAATGAAACCACTGAATGTCTTACCTTTGTTATTATCTATGAAATGGAGAGTGCTTGCTTTTTATCTTCTCTTTTCATCACAGTTATTCTTTCAGGCAAGTGTTGTCTGCAACAATATAAGTCTGTTCAAATGCAGCCTTGATTTCCATTCTCTAAATTCAGTAGTAGGGCCCTTTCATTGCTGTAATAATGCAAATAATAACAGAAGCTCTCCCTGTTTCTGCTTTGCATAAATCAGATTTCGTGTCCTCTGCCAAACTATGGTGCTATGTAGTTTGCATTAACACAGGGGCAGCTGTTAATTATGATTTTGGAATTAAATGTAGCACCTTATTTCCAGATTAAAGTTAATGTATACCCCTGGCAAAACTCCGAGTGATAGGAATCTGTCCAAGAGAATGATTGGCATGTGCACTACATGAAAGTGGTCCTGTTCTATGGGTGTTTCTTTCTTCCTAGTTAAGCAGCCTTCAATCACCATTCCAACTAAGCCTCTACTGCTGCTGCAGATTAATTCTCTTTACTGGGTGCTGAATGTTGAGCCCTTTCAGAAATTCCTGAGAACATATTGCCTGTCACTCTACACACACTTTGCTGGCATGGAAGTACATAAAACAGGTGAAGCAGGCTACCTGTAGAGTTCATAAGTGCATGCACACTCCCTACATGCCCCTTCCATTCTAGAGCTTCGTTTTTCAGGGTTCTGATTCTGAAATTTGCTAATTTATTTCTTAATTAACTCAATTTTCTTTGATATTTCTGTATCAATTTAAGTATAAGAGTCTCTGCAACGTGCCCATACTCTCTTCATGCCTAAGAGCTCAACAGAACAACAGGAATTTACAGCACTCTGGTTGACACAGCAAATGATTTCCTTTTCAGATGTCACCTTCCCTCAACAAAATGATCCAAACTACCTGATTCTAAATGTTTTGTTGTTGCTGCCTTGTGCTGATCTTTTTTCCCAGTTTTGAGTGTAGTCCCATGGCCCTCTGAGGATGCAGAAAATGACCATTGTACCTGCAGTGTTTGTCTTCAGACCAGGTTGACTTCTAGACAGTGTTGTCAGGAATAAATGATATGGTGACATTTTTGTAGACTGAGCCAAAAAAGATTCTCTTATTTTAAGACAAAGGAGACTGACAGCAACTGCTCTCAGAAGGAAAGCTTAATCAAAGCTTAATTCCCTCTTATAATTAAGTCTTCAAAATTGATACATGACACATTCAAGCATGGCATTTTTAATTTAATTAATTTTCTAATGACTAAAAGAGTAGCTCTGATTAAAAAAGTACAACATGCCAAGCAAAACTTCTAGAGCTGTACCAAGAATTCTCTGCTTGTGAAGCTGCAAGGGCCACGTAGGCCCTGGAAGTTACAGCAGCAATACAGTGGGAACAAAATATGACCTTATGAATGCCAGGCTGGTTCCTCTCTCTGCATTTCACTGGGAATTGGAACATAGAGCTGAAGGTTACTCGGAGAAGGACAGAATGACACCTTGAGTTACTGCATTATGTTGTATTATCCCTGTTTGAAGAGAGGTTCACACTGCTGTTGTACAGGATACCATCCTGGCTTAAGGGAGAGTGAATAGTTCCCAAGGATGAATTTTGCCTGTATTTTTTTCACTGGCATAGTAAAACTAAGCACATATTTTACTCCTATGGTTCTGATGCTTGCTGCCCTTATCCTTACTATCAGTTCTAACAATAAATCAAACATCAAGTAAAAAAATCAAAGGTACAAATTATATGTTACAAATCATATGTTCACATGCACTGTCTTAATGTTACCAGTTCTCCCTGTGTCGTCAATACCAAATAAATTACTTCATTAAAAAATCTGAGAGAACAGCCAACAGCTGGCTGAGTGAATTCCTTTCTCCTATATTCTGGCAAATTCAAATCTAAATTGTCTTTCTTTTCAGAACGCTTGCAATATGTGGTGTTCCCTTGAATCATAAGGTAGGGATTTTTTTATATTATTTAGATGTAGAGATTTTGATTCACATATTGATGTAATATTTATATTTGTTTTCATAATGCATTCCAGGAAAGGAATGTACTGTGCCCAGAGCTCAGTAAGAATAATCATTCTTTGATGAACAGACATTAAGTGCATATTCTCACCAGAATTGCCTCAGGAATGTCTTCGGTGTTCTCTGCACACTGATTTGAAGTTTCTGCTTTAGAACTTAGACTGTGCAGGTGGGTGACACTGTTGATATGAACTAGAATGCTTTCCCAAAGTTTCTCTAAGATGATTCATGCAGTTAGAGGTATAGTTTGTTCTTATATAAGATAATTAAGACCATTGGGGTCACAGTTTATTGGAAAGGACTGAAGAATTTGAAATCCAGCATAAGGCATTGGTTGGTTTTTCCTGATGAGCCCACATATCTTTGTACACTTGTCTCACTTTTTTTGATGCCTGTAGTTCCATTTCTTGAGTTACAGACAATTGAGCATCTCTGACTTTTATCAGCTCCTTTCAGAAGAGATAATTTCTGTTTTGGTGCTACACCCTCTGAACAACAGCAGATTCTGTTAAATTGCTGGAAAAAAGACTTTCTGACTAGGTGATGTTTTCCAGTTGTAGTAGTCCCTTTCAATTTAAGATATCCTTCATATTTTCAGGGTGGGTGTGGTATGGCAGCTTTTGAAAGAATAAATCTGCGAGTATTTGTGTTCTTGGAAGCATCAGAGCCAGTTTCAGATGCCAATCAGAGGAGACCAGACCTGTTTTACAGAAAGGAATAAAAATACTTTGTCTTAAGTCGTATCTGCACGTGACTGTGCTCAGATTGAAGAATGTCACCCATATCCCTCCTGGCCAAACGGTGGTTGTATGGTTGGAACATGCACTGCTGTGTGCATCTGGACTGACTCCTTGTTTATAGCATTAGTTGAATTTTTTAAAACTAAATGCTGGCTTGGAATCCTTGTCCTTGGTTTTGTTCACTTGAATCATAAGTAGCTCCTAAGCTGTGTTGATGTTACTGAGCAATGCTTAGATTCTGAATCCCTAGTGCTAATCCTAGTCTGTATTTTAAGACCTCTGCCATCAGAAACAAGTGCCATCAGATTTACTTTCTTTTTTCACACCTGAGCCTGAGATTCTGTACTCAGATTGAACTTGGCAGGTATATACGTGGTATATATATATTTTTTTCCCTAATTTTTTTAACAATTGTCAACATTGTAGAAATTTAAAACATTGAATAGAGGTTGCCCCAGTCCATCTCACCTAACTGGGGTGTCTTCAAAGGGATATATTTTATTTTTCCACCCTGAAGTAATTCTGATTCCTGCTGACAGGATGCATTCACTTTCCTCCAGCACAGTAGCTCAGGGCCAGATCAGTTCATGGCTGCATAGAACATGTTCTCTTGCTGACTGGCTGGAAATGCTCCATGTAGCAGAAAACAAATCCAGTCTGGATCTAATATCCACACTACCAGCACAGTGCAGCATTAAAGTGTTGTTTAATAGTTCTGAGCTCGTATTAAAGATGTGGCGTAAATGCAAAATGAATTTAAGCACCAGTGCATCTCAGTAATAGTAGTTTCATTATGTGACACGTGTATCCTTCATAATTTTGCTCAGAAATGCACAAAAGAGGTCTTTTGCTGAGGTCCAGAGGAATCATCTCCAAGAGGCTTTAATTTGCAAGCAGTTTGAAAGGCACGAAGAAAGAAAAACTTTTCTAAATATACTTCTGAAATATGGCACCTTTAAATAACGGAAAAAAATGATGCTAAAACAATTAGTAGAGGTTAAATCAGGTACATCAACATGAAAGCAAAGCCCCATCAAAGAGAAGATAACATATTGGCTGTTTGCTGGGATTTGCTATGACCAAATGTATTTGGACAACAAAGATCATGAATGGCTTCTGGCATTTATAGAAATTACAATGAATGAATCAGCTGCTAATCCAGAGCTTGAGGCACTCTGGTTGTACAGATGACATTTTGAATAACTGACAGTCATTTTTAAACCACATAGACTGCAGTAAATTTCCTGTGGAACCTTTTGCCAAATATTTTGCTCACCTTGCAGTAATCCACTGTCATTTTGAATGCATCTCCATTTCTCCAAGTCCCACACAACCAAAACATTGGTAAAACACTTTTAAATTATTTCTGAGCACTTCTGATGACTGTGAGAGTGTGAAATAAAAGCTTCTGAAACTGTATTTATTCACTCCACTGAATTCTAATAATGCTGGGCAGCTCTGCCTTTTTATTGTGTAACTGCAGCTATTTGAAATACTATTGCACTTCAACATGTAGAAGGTCAAGGGAGGAGAAGATGAAATAATTTCGTAACAGAAATATCAATTGAAATAATAGACTTTTTTAGGAAATTTATATAAGTACCAGTTTAACAGTAGCTGCCCTTTCAGTTCATCTCAGTTATGACCTGCTAAATAAAAATGCAATAAATAGCTCATCTGAATAGTCTAGAGTTTATTTAATATCTTCCAGTGGGAACTGGAGATTTTTTTTCATTTAAAGAGGAACCTACAGGGATAGAGATAAAATCTTATGGGAAAAAAGTTCCTTTCAGTATCGTTTCTTCTTAATTTCTGTTAGGTAGAGAAGAACCCAAACAATGGAACATCTGTTCTTTTTGATTGACTCTTCCATATGAAAGGATGCAAGATATTTGCTGGGTCTAATTGTTAGCCCTTATTACAAATAAAAACCATACAGGGGCTTGCTGTAATATGTGTATAAATATGTCATCATTCATGCACAAATTTCTTTTAATATCAGACTGACCCCAAAGTCAATGAGAGCCTTTCTAGCATCAGTAAATAGTCAGTTAACTTAAGTGTTTTAGGACCAGAATTTTGAATAGTTATATACATTAAAAAACTTTCCATATTTTAATCAATGGCAAACTGTTCTTTAATATAAATAGAGAAAGGGCTTTCTGTCAGCCCTTTATATTTTGCAGAGAGGATTGAGGGTTGTGTGTTTGGATTCAGGAGCAAAAGCCTTCTAAGTTAAAAATGCAGGTATACTTGCAAGCTGTTTCCACATAGAATGAATTCAAACAAAACCAGAGAAAATTGTGATGTGGTTAATTATTAACAATATTTCATAATGATAGTATCTCTTTTATTTGTATTTATTAATATTTTTGAATTATATTGTTTTTCAGTAAACCCACCTTTTTACTGTTTTGAATCACGGTTAGAAATAAAAGAATAAAAAGATTTGCTTGAAATTGTTAAGGTTATATAACAGGTTTCTGATCCTTAGAACTTCTGAAACAGTTCAGTGAGAAAGCCTTGAAATAGGCTTGAAATATGTTTTAATTTAAAAGTCTGTAAGTCAAAAGGAGGTCAGTTGTGTGCTTACTGAAGGGCATTCTTATGGATAAAAGACTAAGCAATTAAGGAAAATGAATACTCTGCTTTGTAAATTCTGAACCCTTTCATATTCCTAAATTACTGTGTCTCTCTCAGTTTTTTATATCTGAAAGAATGCATTTGTTTACATTGACAAAATATCTGTAATATAATCAGATTATGAAAATGACATGAAATATGAACCGTATATTAACTCTAGATAGTGTTACTTGAAGGATATAAATATTTTCTCTAGTTTGAGACTGAACACATTTTGCTTGCTTATCAATTTCGTTTTGTACAAACGCAGGTTAAATGTTGTCCCACCTCGGACTGTAGAGCAGACTTTGCTTCTACACTTTCAGTGCTGAAAAAAGGCTCCTTCCCCATCTATAAAAAAGCTGCTATCCCAGTGATTGCCAGGCTTTTGTGGTTCTAACTTGGCTAAATACTACATCAAACAGCAGAGCATATAAACGATTGCAAAGCACTCTCTGTGAGTTCCTTTTCAGCTGGCTGGGCAGGGATTTCTCATTTCATACATCATTCAAAACTTGCTGTAGTGATTCCACAAAGTCACCCAGGAGGCTTAAAACAGTTAATGGAAAAGAAAAACTTCCTTTTGGGTTGGCATATTTTTTTCCCCCCCTCTTCTTTCAACCCTGCAGTTTGCTCTGCTCTGTGCCTTCCTCGGTCGGCAACACTGGTGGAGCTTCCAGAGCGTGTTTATGGAAGTTTATTTGCTGGAAATCTTCCAGGATCCTTCTTAGTAGCAAGTGGTTACAGAAAGAGTGGCAGTAACTAGGAATAGCTTTCTCACTGTAAAGGGAATGGAGCCCAAACTGGATTTAAGTGGCTGGTTTGGACAACTAACTCCAGACCTGCCTCCAGGTCCTGGGACAGCCAAACTTCCCACCCTGGAATGAGGAGCTGCCTCAAAACAGGGGTTTGTCTTTAGAGAGGGTAAAAAACAGAGCTCAGTTGTATAGTGTGTTCCTCCTCATAGAAAACTCTGAATTCGTTGGAAATTAAGACATTTTACAGGGGGTGCAACATTAAACCCACTCACTCCCCCCAACATTCTGGTGTGTCCCTCACTTTCTGAACCACAGCGCTTCCTGTTTCGGCTTTACTAAAAATTTCATTTATTTAGCAGTTTATGTACTGTATTTTAATTTTGCTCATGTAAATAAGTGATGAACAAGCAGCTGGATATCTTTCTACAGAAAAGATATGCAGCATTAAGAATGTCAGGGGATATAATAGATTTCTTAAAGCCCAGATCTGTGAAATAGTGTACAGTAGAGAGCAGGATTTTGCTGGATGTAGAGAAATATTAAATTCTTTAAAGTTGGAATTTAAAAGTTAGTGATTCAGAATTTGACCTAAATCATGCCAGCATAAAAGTAGAATGATTTCATTGAAGCTAATGGGATTTTCTGGAATCAGACTACTGTAAATGAATTCAGTATTTCTAGGTGAGCAGTTAACTTGGAGCCATTTTCTTCTTAAAAGCTACAAAAAAAAAAAAAGAAGTCTGAGGCTTGATTCTGTACAGCAGTGCTACCTTTTTGCTTTCCAAAGCTTAGTGTAAAGTGGCACTGAGTTTGCAGTCTCAGTTCAGCCAAGGGACTCCAAAGCAACTTGTTATTAGCAGGGCACACCCATGGTCAGATGGATCCCTCTTCAGTTCAGTCATTACTGGACTTTAAGAGGTCCCTTGAAGCTGATGATAACAGCTGAACTGTTCAGTGAATCTCCTTTATGTCAGAGGATCATTCCTGGATGTTCCTCCAAACCTGTGATATCTCTGTACCCTTATGGTTTGGGCAGTAATGCAGTCATTACACTGTGGTTCCACATTCCCTCTCTCTCAAGCTATTCCACTAGATCATCTCCCTGTGGCTAATAAATGCCTGATAAATGTTATAGATTGCTGTAAGGGTTCATGTGTTGCTGAAAAACGTGGACCACCTTTGGCATCCTCTGATTGTGCATTTATAATTGGTAAAAATCCATAGCAATCAAATTTTTAATGACCTGTTATCAGCTATTAATCCTTTATTAAACCTCCAAATGACGTGATCTTTGAACGTGAAATGCTACCATATTATGACTTACTGTGCACAATAAAAGAAGAGGAATTTTTTTCCCCTTTTAATCTGACATTTTGAGGTTGCTTTTAGTCTTAGTCTTATCTATCTGGAGAATCTTGGGTTCTACCTTGAAGTGCTTAAAATCAAGTGATTTAATTTAGTTGATGAGTAACATCATTGAGATTCTCTCCTAGATTCCATTCATAAGTGTTCATGTCCAATGTGCTTTATTTTCTTGTCCTTTACCATGCTGGAATTTCAAGTAGTGCATCACTCTGATGTTTAACACTATAAAGTTACTGCCTCATTGCATTCTGCTGACAGATATTCATTTGTATATAACATATATCCTTTACTATCAAAGCCACCTATTCTACAGGACAACAGTCATCTTAATGTCTCTATTGTTCTGTAACTTGTTTTATGTATGTATCTGCACATCTCCTTTTTTTAAAAAAAATATAATTATTTCATATCATTTACAGATGCACACTGTTAAATTCTGTCTTTGTGTACAGATTTGTTAAGATTACCTGTGTGGAACACAGTGAAAGCCAAGCATAGGGTGCTCAGAGTTTGTATGCTGCAGAAATTTGCTGGAATTAAAAAAAAAAAAAATTGTCATAGAATTTATGAATTTATTTTGGCAACTTATTTTATAGCAGTTAATTATTCATATAAATGAGGCAGAATTATTGTGAAAAATCCAATAAAAAAGTTCAATTAAAAACCTAAATTATAAGTTTAATCAGAATCTTCAACAGCACAAAACCTGATTTGCATATAATCTCATTGAAAAATGCTTTCTGTAAGATGAACATTGCACTTTTGTGCAGTCTCAGCTCTATTAGTTATTTCTGCTGCATAAATGATCATATATCATTTTATTGATGGCAATTTTCTCTGCAGCTGCAGTTCCTTTAAAAAAGAAATCATTAGCTCTCCACCTTCATACAGGGGATGCAGTAGATTCCTCTCTTTTTTTGTATATGAGCCGTATCTGAATCAACACAAATTAGAAAATCCAGAGAGTGTTCCAGAGGAAAGCTGTCCCTATCCATCCATTTCCTGTTTAGTTACCCTGGATTGTTTGCCTGCCATCATAAAAAAATCGCATTACTACAGTAATAGCAAGTTTCAGAAAAGCTTTCTCATTATGACTAAAAGCACATAAAGCTCAGAGTACCAACTGTAAATGCGGAGCGATGGGGGAGGTCGGTGTGTCCAGGGTAACAAGTGAGACCTCACAAGAAAATTGATGATTATGGAGGAAAACTGCAGTAGGAAGCTCCACCTCACTTGCTGCCTCCTGGTTTGTGCAGAAAGAGGTGCGAGGTCACACGAGAGAGAATTCAAACCCCAAAATGGTGGAATGGCATTGGCTGAACTTTTCAAGTAAAGCTGCTTTTGGCGCACCAGGATATTCAGAATGATGAGTGAATACAACCTACTCCTCTGATGGGATGTGTTCTGCAGATTCACATGCTCAGATTTAAATGTGGTTTGTTTTTTTTTCCCCCCTTTTTTATCTTTCTTCTCATGCAGTATCTCCAAGCTTAATGTTTAGATCTCAGTTATGTAAGTGTTAAGTTTCTCGAGAGTGAGAATAGTGAGTTGATGGAGACCTTGTTACACAGGTTGCTGTACATGACTCTTTAGCTATAGTTGTGATAGGAAAGTGTTCTATTTAAGAAAAGCATTTGACTAGTAATGATTTGTGAAAAAAATAAGCATAATGCAAGAACTGAAAAGTACATCTGTATATTGGTACTAATGTGAGATTACTTACTTCAGGGTGAACAATTGCTCTACAGTGACTGTGGTTTTGTGTAGCAGAACTCCCTGCATTCATTCTCCAAGGAGAAGTCACCAAGGAACAGTGATCTCTACAGCCTCCATTTTTTGTTCAGCTCTGTGCTCCATCATTCACATAATTCCACAATTCCCATGGGTATGTTGCTGAGGAGGAGAGAGAACATCACTCTCATCTCTTTTCATCTGGCAGCAATGCAGAAGGTTTGGTTGATCAACGTCTGTAATGAGGGCTATAAGAGAGCACAGATATTTGGATCAAAGGGTAATCTCTCTCTTTTATGTAACTGCAGAGCCTCACATATCACTAGATTATTCTCTGCTCTTGCTGTAAATAATTCTCCCCATCAGAGCTAAGAACTTTGCAACCATTGCCTCTAAATTATGTGATGATCTACACCACCTCCACCTCTGTGCAGTTCCCTGACCTGAGGTTGCTTATTTTCACTCAGCTCCAGCTGCAGATTTATGGCCCCAGGCTTACATTTTCTCCCAAGGGGACATTTTTCATATCAAACAGAACTTGTTTTTAATGCAACATTTCATCATCACCTATTTTTATTATTATACTTTGGAAAGTGTGGTGCCCAACTGAAAATACGAACTTATCTCTATTTATTCAATAAATAGCTTAGAGCTGTAGCAAGGGTGGGAGCAGGTGCAGTTTCCTCTGAAGGGATTTCAAATAGAACCATCATGTCCATGTTGTGTGTGTGCTCAGTTGCCTCTTTAGGTGAGCTCTGAGATGGAAGGTGGAGAATGGAGACTCAACCTCAAAATCAAGCACAAGCCACCTATTGTATGGCCAGTGCCGTCCAACAGGAGCAACCTTGTCTTTCCAAAACCCCAGACATAACAGGGCTGTGGGACTGTCAGGCCTGTTGAGGGCTCAGCAGTGCAGCAGCAATGAATAAGGTATTTTTCACAGCTAAGCTTTCACTTAGCTCATTCCATAGCAGCAGATACCCAAGAGAAGGAGAGTTGTGATTATATCACATGCCTGGGAGAAATGTGACTTTTTCCAAAGTAGCAGAGTATGAAAAGTCTTGAAGAGCAACAGCACATGCACAGTATCCTATTCAAGATTAACAAGTTCTGCTTTATTTATATATACCTTCTGAAAGAGCTGAAGTGTCAAGTTACATAATGTAAACTTCTTGCTTGCCAAACATGATTTATAAATGAAGAAATAATAGAAAAATAGCAATGGTATCTTTTTTATTTTAGCTGCAAAGCCCAAAATATGCAAAAAATTATTTTTTTTCCCAAGAATTATTTTCCCATCTCTCTCATGTGTGTAACAGCTTATTCTTTTACGTGTCATATTGTTTAAAAGAGATGCCAGAAGGGGGTTTCCTACTGCTTTTCACCACATATTCCTGGTTCCCTTCACTTCCCCATCTCTGTTTGGAGGCAAGAGTCCATATAAGGTTGCATTTACAATATATCATTTGCCATCATAAATATCTTTCCCCCATAGTATGCTACTTTTTTTTTTTTAACTCCAGCAATCTGTTATCATTCTGTTACTGCTGCCTGTTACACCTTTCAGTTTGACACCTTGTGTACCAGCATCACCCTGCTCTTTTGGGGGAGGGGGATCCAGATTGGACTGGTTGTCATTTTACCTGACTTATTCCCAGCCTTGGAAGACTGTAAGTTAAGGAGGAAATGAAGGCTGGAGCTGAGAAACATTCTCAAGATATTATAAGTCAAGATGCTACACATCTGAAAATGATTCCTAATCACTTCACTCAGCCATGATAAAACATTACATATTTAGAGTAACTCTTTTGATTAGGGATGGCCAGTAAGTTTCTTTCTTACTTTTTTTTTTTTAATGAAAATTTGAGTTTCAACCTTTTTCTTCAACTTTACAATGTTATAAAAAAAAGAAGCCAGAAACTGGGTTAAACTGTAGTTTGATATTACTGTCCAGCTTTGAAAATTAGATTCCTGGTTTTGACAGGAAATCTGAAAAAAAAAAATGTAATTCAAAAATTCTGTGACACTGGAATAATTTTGGAAATTACCTGGGTCAGATAACTGACATTTTTGGGACAGCTCCTTTTTCCTTTGAATTCTGTCTTATTTGTAGGTACTTTGTATCTTCTCTTTCTTTTCTGTATTTTTCTCTTTTAGTCCAATTCAGTGAGCTTGAAGTTTATAGTTGTAAAGTGGTTTCTTCAGTAACAGCTGCTGTTGCCTGGTGTACTTCATCGTGTGCTTTACTTCTGGCAGTGCACAATGAAGGACTGTAAAGCTAAAACCCAAAAAATGATAGATTAAACCCCAAAAGCTCTAGTGAGACAGATTAGAAGCTCAGCTTTTGAAGTTAAGTAAAGCTGACAACATTCATTTACCCAGTTCAAATGGCAAATGAAAAACATCTACGGTGAAGCAAAAGGAAGAGACCCATCTTTCATATATAATTGAAATACCTGAAGGTGCAATGCTCAAACAAGAGGAAATAAAGCAAAATGCCAAATGTAAGGGATATTGCTGGTGACTTTGCACCACCAGATGAAGAACTAATATGAACAGGAGGGAAAACTAAGTCATGAACAAATTTAATTCAATATTTCCACGTGTATAAATGACGCTGAATTTTGCCGATTAAGGTGGCGAT
>JAWWLV010000158.1:14822435-14871627 GCA_035041135.1 Platyrinchus mystaceus | reverse complement strand
CCCTTAGTGTGTATTAATGTTCAGTCCCCTTAGTGTGTATTACTAACTGTATTTTCACAGTCCTTTTTTTTCCCCTCTCAAAGTCTGCTGTGACTAGATTTATTTCTGTTCTGTTATATGGAATAACAGTTGGTCTGTCAAGAGCATTCTATGATTTTAATTTGCATTTACTGTAACTGTTAACATAAATTAGAGAAGTGAGTAATTTATATACTCTTTTTTAGGAAGCGTTTGTGATATTGAAAGATGAGCTTTTCAGCTTTATCTGAATTCCATTTGTAAGGTGGAATTGTTTGTTATCAACAGCCTGAAATGCTGCCTTTGTAATTGGAATCGGTGTCCAAACAATTCTCTTGATATTTTGTGGAAAGGTAATTGAAAACTGTATCAGAACCTAAGTTTGATAGTGTTTTGTTTAGTGACTATAAAATTACTCTTGTTTTTAAGATGACAGTTGTAATTACAGAGCTTTCGTGATTACGAAGTTACCTTTATAAATGTTCAAAATCCACTGTATTCTGGAGCTTTAATTCCAATTTGTCAATATTTTTTTTTCATCTCCTGATACTACAGTTTTGTTAGAAATTGCAAGAGGCAAAATAAGTGTTGCAGGATAAGGACACTGCAGTTACAGAACAGCATGTTACTTGTGACAGGAGATAATTCTGACAGATGTGTTCAATCTGTCAAAGGAAACAACAGTGTGGATATTTAAGGACAAAAATTTAGACAGGTGTGTGATGACCTGGGAATTCAGTAGGAAATTTTACATATAACTCTCTTCTAAGTCCCTCAACTATGTATTGAAAGCAAAAATTGCTTTCTGAAAAACATGACTGTGTATAGGAAGTCAGCAGTGCATCCAGAGGGGGATGCAATCCTGTCCTCCAGGTGGGGTCTCATGGGGGCAGAGCAGAGAGGGATCATCCCCTCCTTTGACCTGCAAGTTAATTTTTTTTTTCACCTTCTTCCATGCCCACTTCTGTACTCAGGGTTCTGGTAAAGTGACCATCCCACCTGTCTGATCTCTTGTAACTGTACAACTGTTAAATTCCTTCACAACTGCTTAAGTATTATTATTAAGGTTTGGGTTTGCTTTTTTTCCCAGCAGTTTTCATAATATTTCTTTGAGTTTTGTAATGGTTAGTTGAAATCCAACTTTGTGAAATCTTCCTAGTCCATATATATTATTCAAGTTATCTGTAGAGATTAGAGAGAGTTTAATACAAATAACTGTGGTAGCATCTAGCTGACTTAATTTCCCAAAGGATTTATCAAGAAGAGTAGATCACACCAAAATTAATTACAAAGTCTTCTATAACTTATTTAACAAAGCCTTCCCTTATTTGCAAATAACAATTGGGGTGCTATCAATAATAGGACAACCTGAAGTCATTGAAAAGAAAAAACTAATTAAAAAATTGTTTACATTTAATGAAACAGCATTTCAGATCAGAATTGCCTTCCCAGGTGATAATCCCTTGTCAGGCTTTATTCTTTCCTGTGCTGGTTAAGGCATGCAATGAATGATTCAGGCTAATTCCAAGTGCTTTTGAAATTCCCCAGCAGCTGTAACCAGGGTAACCTGGAATTCCAAGTTCTCTTGAAAGTCTTATGCGGTTTTTATCAGATGTTGTGGTGAACTCTTCATTTATACATCAGACATTGTTTTAATCAATGAATCTTCTGTCCAGTGAACCAACAGTTTTCTGCAGCACACAGTGGTGCTCTCTCCAGGTTGTAATTGTTGGGGTTTTTGAAATGTGTGTTGTCTCGAGTTAGTTTTTCATTATGTGCAAGCAATTAATTTCAATATATTAGTTTGGTATTAAATGACTGAAAAAGTATATTTTCCTGTTGTTTCTGTATGGGAAAGTGAATGCCAGAAGTTATAGTATTTAGACTGGAAACTGAGGCACAATAACTGATACGTTTAGAGATGCAAATGTTTCCCATGCTCTTTCCTCCTGGTAGTGTGTTGAATCTGACATTCCTCAGAGGGGAGATTTGCTCATGAGCATCTCAATAGTTAGATGGATGTCAGTATGATTTAAGATGGAAAGAACATATTTTTTTTTTCCACAGTATGGTTGATTACCTTCTGTTTTCAATATTTATTTTTAGCTAAATGAAAAAGGCAGTTTTGATTATCCGGAGTTGTTACACTGCTCGTGTCTGATGGATGTGCCATATAGAACACAGTTAATTTTCTTTCTAACTGCATATTGCACTTCCTGCAGTGTCAGTTATATTGAATGATAAAGTTAAACTCTCTTTGGGATTTAATCTTTTTTATTAAAGTTGTCAACCACATGAAAGGGAAGAATCAGCATCAGTGGAACCTGTAGTGGTCCCAATTGCTTGTTATTTATGTCCTCTGATATATCACACATATTGCTGAGCAGACACTACCTAAAGTCATACAGGTGAAATTCCCTAAATATCAGGAGAGACTCCTCCTGCCAGGGCTGTTTATTGAATTTCACATGGTAGTCCACTAAATATAACAGGAAGAGAGAAACAGTTACTCCAGGATTTATACAGAATATATACTGTATTATTATCTTAACTTCTGTATTCTCAACCAGCTGTTCTGGTTTCTTTTAATTCATACTAAATTACTGTTTTGGTATTTTTTTCCATGAAATAGCTCAAGTGTTTTCAGATGTAGCCTGAAGTATAGGTAAGATTTGCTAAAGTAATTTTAATTCTGTTCATTTGATGGTACTGTAAAAGTAAAGAATGCAACCCCCTGTGGGCTGACTGGGAAAACGGAGTATTTTGCTTTCATAACTTCAGGTTAGACTAGAAGGTCTAGAACTTCAGGTTGTGACTTTTCTAGGAGGACTGAGATGCTGATTCAAAGTCAGCCTTATTATTCTGAAGGATAATGAGACCAACATTCAGGCAACAGTCACCCCTCAGTGGGGACAATTGAATATATGCTCAAGGCCTAATAATGTCCTCAATTCTTAGGTGGTCGTTGCCTGATCCCTCCCTTAGGTGATGAACTTTCATGCTGTTCACAGATACCTGAAGCTCTTCCTGCAGTAGAATCCATTTACCATTGTGCAAATATTCTGTATTTATTCTAGACCACGCACAGATCTGAGTGACATCACAGTAAGGCTGCAATAACCCCAATTAATTTCAGAAGGCTTATTCCAGATTTATCCTACTCAGATTTAAAAATGTGTGTATTTATCTTTGAATTGCAAGGCACAGACTATAATGATGAGGTGTATTGAGCTCCACTCTCAACATAAATTGGTTTGGGGTAGCCAATTGAAAAATGTTACACACCAGACTGACAAGCTAGATGGTCCATTATCACTTCAGTTAAGCAAAATATCAATGTTAATGAATCTATTTTGTTCTGAGATGACTTCTGAAAGTAAAAGAAAATTCTAACACCTGTGGGTTTGTTGGTTTTTGCCTTTTTGTTATTTTTTTTTTTTTTTAATTATAATAGTGAGCACTGAGAATACTGACATTTGTAGGAAAGGAAAATTAAATTCTAACTGCTTGGGCATTTTTCTGGTGTATAGCTTTTGATTGATGGGAGTTGGGTTCTTTGAACAGAACATTTCTATAGTCCTTAAAAAAAAAAAAAGGAGTCCTTTCAAATACTCATTTTATTGGTCTTTATCTGTAAATTTTTGGCAAAAACAGGTCAGTGGTGGAGTCTGGTCCATCCCACTGCACTCAAATTTGAGGCAGATTCTTAACCAATTAGTTTAGTAAACTAATTGGTCTGATTTTAGTAATTACTTGAATGATTTTAATGATTAAGTATGGCTCTTATCTTTTGGCCTGTATGACGTAGTTCAGTATTTTCCGAAGTTTAATGAACTTGCTGCTGGGATTTTTGATTGTTTGTTCCGAGGAAACCTGAAATTTTCTTCCCATGCAGATTGTTTTTAGTGCCTGTTCTTTGCAGGGAGGGGGGAATTGTCCTTTTTCACTGCCAATCCTTAAATGCCTGTGCAATGACAATCAGCTCCAGCTCTGTGCTAGCAAGAGCCCTTGCCTAGATTAGAGTTCAGGACTGCAAATTTACTTAAACTTCTGCTTAAAAATGGAACAAAGACTAAACATCCCATGAGTGTCAGACTAACCCACTTCACAGTGCAGGTTTTTTTTTTTGGATGCACAGCTCTTGGTAGCACAGTGTAATAACCCTGAGGTTGTTCTGCACTTTGCATGTTTGCAAATGTTGTCAGAGTGATCATATGCTCGTGTCAGACCTGTGAGAGATCCAGCAAAGCGCAGTGAATTAAAGTTGGCAGCAGTTCTTATCTCTGAATGCTCTGGAAGTTGCAGTTTTATTGCATTTTTGTTGATTTGGTGAAGTATTAAAAAAAATACTGCTTTTGAGAGGTTTTTTTGATTTTTTTTTCCTACATTAGTAGATCTGTGAGCTTGTTATGATACTTTTTTTTGAAACAGGAGTTTTGCCACACGGTTTTATTTGGAAGAACAAAAGGTGATGCTTGAGTTAAATCTCCCTCAGTCATCTTTCAAATTAATGAGAAAATGTTTCCAATTAAAATCAGTATTTGATTAATTAGTAGTTGACTTACTAGAAAGGAGACAAGAAAGTCAGGAGTGTTGTTAGGATGCATTCAGTGCAATTCATGGGAGGAGAGTGTTACAGGAAAGAAACCATCAGTGCCTCAAAGGTTGTTTTGCTGTAGGACATCCTTCAGCAGCCTTTTCAAGTTGATTTGAGTGAACTAGTAAAGAAAACAGCTATAATTTGTAAGTACGTTGAGGTTGATAAGAGCACCTATCCTTAGGTGTGAGCATTATGTGTGATTGAATGTGATATCTTGCAAACCAAAATCAGCGTCAAGAACTTGTGCACATCCTCGGACAATCAGTCTGAGTAACAAATAAATCTGTTTAATTTCATAATTTCAAGAGATATGTTGCCCCTGCTATACAAAAAGAGAGAATGAAAATATATCCCCTTTGAAAATGGCATAGAGAAAGAAGTAGCACTTAGTTTTAGAACTCCTGGGTTCTGGAGACATTTATACACTGAATATTTTTTTTTTTGGTCTTCATGTGGAAGTTGTAACTTCCAAAAGGAAGTTCAGTACTCAGCACAGAGAAATTCAACTTTCATAAAACTTGTGTAAATGTTTTAATTCACGTGCAGCTTCTCCTCTAGGCCCTTCAGCCGAGGGAGAGCTTTCAAATAGCTTCATATCCTTCTTACATCGTGGTGCCCAAAGCTGTCAGGCAGCAGCAGAACCATTCAAAAACCCTCCCTGCAGTGTATCCTTGGCTGGTTTATGTGTACTGTAATGTGACAGTCTTAATATTATTAATAGCATGAATAACACAAAGCAGCTTTATGGTTTCTTTTCTACCTGAAATGTCAATGTGAAATGGGCTCAGCTCCGAGGGAAGCAAATGATTGACTGTTTGGTTCCGGTTATTTAAATTAAAAATTTCAAGTGGAAGTAGCTAAGATTGTTGATATATTATCCAGAATTCAGAGGAAATCAATACAAGCCTTAATGACCTCCCCCTACTGCTCTTTAGCTGCATTAGTCACGTCTTGGGAAGGCACTGTGGCCATCAATCAAAGAAATAAATTGCTTTATTTTCATATTGTGAACTTAATGGCAGCTCATGTGTAATCATTCCAAGCTCGTTCTGAAATCCTGTACGAAAAATACAGGAGGAAAAGTTTCTGAACGGATGATAAGGTTTAAAGTATATATAAGCAGTAATTCAGACACAGGATACACTTTAGAAAGACAATTTTTATTCTTTTTGGTTATGGAATGATCTAGATAAGTGACCATGCGTGTTATTTTGTTGAACCAGGGCATGAGATATAATGAGGAGAGCTGTGCAATAGTAGTCAGACAAAACTGGACCAACTAGACCACCTGTCCAAGCTCAGAGATCACTCATTTTCTCTGCATGGAGACTGGACAAGAAGTATCCACCAGAACATTTTTTTTTCCTTTTTGAAAGCAAAAGGAACCTGTGATAGGGAACCAGGTAGGGGAGGAGATTCCTGGAGCACCAATATCTGGCACATGATCTCCTGAACTGTGCTCTGAATTGGGCAGCATTTTCCCTAGTCCAGCAAAGATGGAAAAACAAGTAGGCTGTGACCCAGTGAGGGGATATGACCCTCACATCATTTTTTTGGAGGCAGAATGGATCTGTGTTATGAGAACTTGAGCTGTCCAGGAAAACTCAGCAACAAAGGAAAACTCCCTTCTGAAGATTTGTAAGGAACCCACACTTAAAATAAAAGCTTTTCTGATCTGTTCCTGTTTCTGTGAGCTAATTGTAGACTTACAGTTTCACAGAAAAAAGCAGGTGAAATATATGTATCTATTTGCTAGGAATAAAACTTTTTTTTTCCAGAAGACTAAATGAGGGATTATGGCTTAGGTAGTAGATACTTAGTGATTTAAATACATCTTGAAAGCAAGAATAAGCTACTATGATGTACAGAAGTACTTTGGTCTCATGTCCATCAAACAAAGGAGGAGATTACCTGGCCTGAGTGACTCTTTAAAATATGGAATAGAGAAAAAAGTGCTGATGCTTTTAAATGCAGTCTTTGTAATCCCACCATGTCCCAGACAGGTGTAGGAAAGATGACAGTTTCTTCAAGAGGTACTTAACAGATTAATGTGGGTCTTGCTGATTGTTCTTCATGCCTGCAAGATGGTAGTGATACTGCAAAGGTTAAGCAGATACAAATGAATTTAGACTGTAAATTCCACTTTGAGGATGGATTTCTTTCTGTGCAGCTTCTGTGTAATCCTTAGTATAGTGGCCTTCTAAATTTTGATATTTATCTTGGTTATTAATGTAAGACAAATAAGCATGAATAATAGAAGCCAAAACTGTGTTTCCCATTATACTTCTCAGTCCCTCACAGTGGGGAAAGGATTGTAAACTGCTTACTCTAGAAAATGAGTCTGACCCTCAGCAATGGAGTCATGTCATAAACAACATGAAAATAATGCCTTCTGAATGACAAATGCCTTCTGAACAGCACCTGAAATATAAATAATAATCAGGAGTTCCGTTGTTAATGGTTTGTCCTGCAGTTTAAAACAGTACTATTTGTGCTAAAACCTAAATGTGCCGAAAATAGACCTTCATCAAATTCTCTCTTTAAAGAAGGCATTTGATTTGATCATACGTAGTAATCTGAGGTTAGTGTCAGAAAAACAAAGTTGCTTTTATTTTGTTTGCTGCCCAACCAAATAAAGGCTGCATGTTTAGGTTCCTCTGCCTCTTTCTGAAGTGAACAAATTAGACTTTTTGCTCTCTGAAGGAATGGTGGTATACCAGCAGGTTACTCTGGGATCAGATTAGAGAGCTGTTCTTTGTTCCTGGGGGACTCATGACCCAAATTTGACTGCACAGAATCTTCAGTTTCTAATGAGAGTTATGCTTTACGGTCACATTACAGACTCTGGATTTAACTGGGTACCTCTTCCTTCCTATTTACCGGTGCAAGTCTTTTCTGCAACTGCAATGCTACTTTTCATGGCTGCTTTAATGAAAGGAGAAGAAAACAACTATGCTAGAGTAGTATTTCTCCCTTTGAGATTTCTTCTGCTTTCTGGTCTGTCTTTGGTATTTAATTTTGTCATCCTGTCATGCTGTCAGAGCCGTTAGGAATCTGCTGAGTAAAGCGTCATTTATGGTCAAAAAATAAAAAGTTAGTAGGGAAAAAGTCTGACTCTGGTAATCAGTTTTCCAGGTCCCATAATAATGAGTATCTTCAGCCTTCCCTGCACCTTTACTGTACTGTTAGCTTGTTTTAGCTTGTGATAGGCAACTCTCAGAACTGAACTCAAGAATTAGAGTAATCTCTCCTTTAGTTTCTACCACAGTACTTGCCTGAGCATTTCGTGCACCCAGCATAAATCCTTTGGAGTCTTTTTGTAATGTCAGAAGAGTATTTTAGGCTGTGTTCTGCTGCTGATGCTGCAGGAAAAATAATGGTATCAATATTTTATCCAGCATAATGAAAACTCCATTGGACTCGGTTTTAATGCCCTGTATTGCACTTAAGGATCTATACAGTTCACTTTCTCTTCAGCTTCATTCCAGCACAAACTTTTAATATGGTGTAGGAAAGGAAGGTTTCCCTGTCCTTTACAGAGATACAGGTGAAATTCATGGGCTCCAAGGAAATTTTGAGCTAGCTGCAATGATTAATGGCTACCCATTTGCAGTTCCTGCATGCTCCAGTGGCCTTCATCCATGTGTGAACCTGCTCTTGGGATTTTCTTCTTTGTGTGCAAAATTATTTGGGTATTGAGGACAATTTTGGAGCTCTTTGGAACTGTCAGAGTAACATGCCACCGTCTTCTCCATTTATAAAACATTTAAAAAATGCTTCTAGTTTTCAAATGTATATTTGATGAAAAAAAATCACAGAAGCCGTGTCATTTGTATAATAACAAATAGGATGGGTGCCATATCTGTACTCTGCATCCTCTTTTGCAAATTTTGGGTTTTTTCCCCCTCCAGGCTTCAGCTAGATCAGTCTGTAGTTAGGAATTTCATCTTGGACTGTGAAAGAGCTGCAGCTCAGCTATTTAGAAGCTTTCCCCTTTTTTGACATTCTCTGTCCTCTTGTTTCATCTGCAGGAAGGCTGTTTTGGAGTGACAGTTGTTTCTGTTATGATTCCTAAACTCGTGATCTGGGGCAGCAAGTAACACACTGAGACAAAAGTCACTCAGTTATCTACGGCAAACCGTGTGCATGAAGTGACTTATAAAGCACAAAGCAGTTCAATTATAATAATTTCTCCATGTCTTTCATGACTGAAAGTTGTATCCCATCAACATGCACTGTAGATTTTTTTTTTCACTCTTTAGATCACTTCAAATAGTTCACATGAAAAGTCTTTGACTTAACATATATGTTGTTTTTGAATATTTCTTTCACTGATGGTAAGAGACATGCCAGTAGCTTGGCACAAATAGTCCAAAGAAACAAAATATCATGTCATCTTATCTTCAACTTCAGAATTAATGTCAATTCTCTGTGTTTTTTTTGCCACTTGTTAAACTATGTATTACTGAGTGCTGCAAACTTAAGTTTATTGATTAGTACCAGACAGATACATGTATAGCCAATAAAAGCAACCCCATTTCATTCCCCTGCCCCTCTACCCACCAAAAGCGGGTGAAAGTTTATCTGTTCAGTGTCGAGAGATAAGTAAAATCACAGTGAAAGTCTCCAAGTCAAAGGATCTAATAAATGAGCAGTCAGTATAGCTGTGAAAAATTGGGGGAGGTATGAGAATATACACTGCCAAATTTAATTTCTTACATGGTGAGACAAATCTCCCTCGGGTTGTGAGAGACTCAAAAGGGGAGGGTGATTGGGAGAGATTCCCTCTCGAGGCAGCTCAGAGCAGGGCCTGACTGAAGGATGACAGCAGCAGTGATGACAAAAACGTTCATGGATTTTTGTCCTGGTGATCTGGCTTCTTTACATTCACTTCTGGCTTGCTGGGAGACCTGACAGATTGTACCCTGGAAAATGTCTGTCGTTGTGACAAGCTGGATTCCTTGAACACGTTAATATGGAGGGAGCTTTCATCTGTTTCAGAGAAGTCACGATCAAGTTGATACTTGTAATAGGCATGGGGGGGGGGGAAAAGTGTGTTCACTGTGTTTTCTCATCCTTGGTATGACATTTCAAGGAGATAAGTATTTCACAGGAATCTGAGAAAAACGTTAGTCATTTCTCTCATTTGCATGGTGGTCTGTAATTTGAAAATGGAAGATTTCCAAGGTATGTGCTGTGTAGGGTTCTGTGAACTAGGTAAATTTTTTTTCCAGCTAAACGAACTCTGTAAATTAGAAAGCATTTGGAAGCTGGATCATGAAAATTCTGTTGACAGAAAGCTGAGTGAGACTTTTCTGTGTTTGGCTTTGTAAAGCAGAGATGACAGAGGATCCATTTGTGCTCAGCCTGCATGTCATATTTCAGAATTAAGCAAATAATAATGGGAAGCCAAACTGAATTGATTATGATTTAATGCCCTTAGTCTGATAACGGTACTTTTGTATTTAATTCACTACCATCTGATTCACAAATCAAATTTGACAGTGTTCTTCTGGAAGCACTTGCTCTCCTTGATGTCAGCCAGAATGATGACCCCAAACAGCTGTTGAAAAGGTGAGATTCTTGGGGCCAGAGAAATAAAGCTGAGTACTGTAGAGAGTGTTTGGTGCTGATTGTGTCCTCAGGGTTTTGGTCTGCTGTTGAAGTGAAGCACTTCTGATACAGAGTCTTTAGTGAGAGTTTGTGTTTCTGGCTGCTGTGGATGATACTTCTTGATCCTTTGCATACTATTAAAAGAGTGGCCTCTTCATGACTCACACTAGGGGGAAAAACCAAAACAATTCAGAAAACAGAACCAATTTCTGAACATCTCTGCATCCTGGAGGCTGAAAGAACATTCCTCCCTGTTCACTGAACCCAGTTCTACAGCACAGGCCTATTTGGCCTGAATTTATGCTTTGACCTGGTATATAGAAATATATGAAAAATGATACACTCTCCTTTTCAGCATCACTGGGTACACCAGTATGAGAAATACCTAGGGACTCAGATCATTAAGCTCAGTTTCCTGTGTCCAGACATTGAATTAACCAAGTGAGGGCCAAAGCAGCCTGTGAGCTTCTCAAATGACCTTAATTTGAACTCTAAATGCATGGCAGGTTCAGAACATTTCAGGATAAGCCAGTTGACCCAGACCGTTCCTCTCCAGTGCAGGTGAATAGTCTGCAGACATTAAAAGTATTAAAAGTATATTAGGCAGTCCTCTAGTAATTCAGGAAGTCAGGTCAAGTTGAAAGCAATTCTACTTTAGAGTGCAGCTTAGACTGAAGATAAGTATTTTATACACCTGTAGTTCAAATACCAAACTTTAAGAAGTCAGTCATTGAGAGCTGCTATCGTGAATCAAGGTCATTTCATGGATTTAAATCCTCTCTGAACTTTTACCATAAGCAAATCTTGAGTTCATTTTCACGTCGAGGTGTTCCACTCTTGCCCAGAATACCTGTCCCTATAAGTTACAAGACCAATTCAGGGGCCTAAATAAAGTCTGATTAGAAGTCCCTCAGCTCCAAAAGAAGTGTTGGTTTCTCTGTGAGCTGGCTCAGGCTCTGTCCTGCGTTGATACGACCACTGAGTTGCCAGATTCCGTCAGGTGTTCTAGATAACATGTGCTCGTCCTCCATGAACCATGTAAAAAGCACAACCAGTGGCACTGTGGTAGCTTTCAGATTTGCAGCTTTCTCTGAATGCTAGAAAACTCAGTAAGAATTTTTTTTTTCCACTGACCTCAACTGACTTTGAATTAAATGAAGGTAGTTAAGCCACACAGAAAGCCACGCACTGGTCTGTTGTACCCTGATAGTGATTCTGTTATATTCCGTATTTATATCCTTTCCTCCTTTCCACCTAGCCTAGTCATGCTGCAAGAAAAGAATTTTCTCCTGGATTCTGTGACCTTCTTTCTCCTTTCTCATAGTGCTTTTCTGGAGTGACAAATAGCAAAAATATAAGTCACTCTGACTATCAAAGAATTAAGTGTCTTTTTGTAGTTACCTGGGTCATGTGTTACCATAGAAGTGTAAGTCCAGGCATTTGATATTCACACAAAAGAAAGCACATTAATGTACCTAGGGCTGGACCAAGTGTTATTTCATTAGCATTAAACAGCTATAGTGGGAGAAAGATGAAAACAACCACAGAAACATGAGGAACAACAAAGATGAAAAGGAAGATGTGAGAATGGTGCAAAACCACGGTTCCTTATTTGTAGGGTAAACTTGAAAGGTACCCTTCTCAACCTGCCTGGCTTATAATGTATTCAGAAATGGGAATTAATCAGCATTTGTTTATGCTGATCTGGCACTGGGATGTGATATGATACAACCTTCCAGACTTCAAGACTAAGCTGCTGCTCTTCCACAGAGATGCCTTTTCCCGCTAACTCTGCTCCATAGTCTCAATATCTGAGCTGTTTTCCTTGTTCTTTTTGCCCCATGACTTTGATGTATGAACATACTCTTCACTCTTGCTGCTCCAACTTGAAAAATGTTATTCCTTTATATTTGGATAAGTTAAATTTTTTTTTACGCTTCGTGGTTTTTTTTGCCCATTATAAAATTATATTGATAAATTCAGATCTTTTCTAAAATCAAAAAATGAAAGATTCAAAGGCATAATGGTCCAATCAAAGCTCAGTTCTGTCACGTAGATGTGTTTTATTGCAACTGTTTGTCAGCCAGTTAGTCTTTGTCTTTAATTTGATTCAGCTTCTGTTTGGTCCTGTTGTGAAAGAATGACTAAGAAAAAAACATTTAACAGATAAATGTGTTTGTACAGTATTACATCTGACTTGTCATGCTCATTGTCCTGAACTCATGTAGTATGATGATGGTGTTTTTTTTTTTCTCAGCCACCTTATACATAAGATTTTCCTCTTAATCAAAGAATATTTTTGATTCACACGGAGAGAAGTTTGATATGGGAGAACTTGGAGAGCAAAAGATTAAACTGGTGCAGGTCGAATGTTGTTGATATCCTTCAAGTGTCTGAATGCTTTGCAGTCAGGAAATGTGACTTTCACAGAGGCCTTTTTGGTTTTGGGGTGTACAAAGTCTTAAGTCTGAAGTTGAGATTTCCAAGATGCTGAAGGGCTTGGATAGGAAACAACATGCTTGTTTAGCTGGAGGACACATATCAAACGTGGTTTTCTTGACCAGTGTCATGTTCTATCCCAAAGACACAAGCTTTGGATCCACAGAACAGACCTTAGTGAAGGATTTATTTTCCTCCTTGGCAGTTCTGTGTCATTTATCTCTTCCCTTCATTCAGCAAACAACATTGCTTCCCAACAAATGTTTGTGTGTCTGCATTTGTGTGTGTGCTGTAGCTTCTGCTGTTGTCACATAGGCTATTCAGCTGTAACATTATGTAGTTGAATGATAATTGCAATGCCAGGAATTAGGGGTTATTTAAAAGGTGAATGGGTAATGATGAAATGACTTAGAAGAGAATCTCAAATTCATAATGGTCATTCACATAAATAACACTTTACCATTTCCCAGCTGTCATCCACTGTGAAGATTTGTGGTACCCTTTGATCAGATGACTTGTCCTTGAAGTACAGTTAGAATTCCAGTGTGAAATATCAACTGTTCTGCTGACAGAATGAGTTCAGTCAGCAAGCATCAAACGCTCTGCATGGCACTCATCATGGGAACTGAGGACAAAATAGTTCCAGCCCTTGGGCAGAGCAACCTGCATATCCTGGGTTCTGTCAGGGTTATGAAAAGCCTTAATATTTAGAAATTAATTCATTCTGGTGGCGCTAATAATATCACTTAATTTGTTTCATCAAGCAAGAGAGTGACCTGTGGTTACCCAATAGTCTTGCCAAAGTCATCATCTCATTGCACAGGAAATCCTTTTATTTCCCCACCACTTGCTTGCAAAAAAAAAAAAAATACTTAAATAAAAATTTCTTCCCAATATCAGTTCTAAATTGTTTTCCCTAATATTTTTATATAGGTATCCCTGAATTGTAAAAGGAAAAGCTGACTAATAGTGCTGATTGTTAGTGTGGGAAGTGATTTGAAATGAAAAAAAAAATTAACAACTTGTATTTCTCTTGATAGAATATGTGAATATGCTAGGTGATATCTATTCAGCTTTTAGAGTCCTAATTTTTGATGACCTGTTAGTTTAAGGCAATGAATATCTACTCCCCACTCATCAGTCAGAGAATATCTCTATAGAAGTTATTCAGTCCTACCATGTGGGTATAAATTTGGCTGAATTAATTGATCTCAGGTTGAACAGTTGCCATCCATATGCATGTAGGCCCCAAATATGTTATGGAGCACCTAAACTCTGCAAATTACCTCACAGCTTTTATGCTTTCATCATCCACAAATTCCTTCTGGCTTAAATACCAGACCTGCCTTTGTGTGAAAATAAAGGCATGCACACAGTGTTCTCCTGATTTTTTGCCTCCCACATGGAAACAAAAATAGCTCCAACAAACATTTAGAGCCAGGAAACGCTGCCATTACCTACAGTGCAGCCTTATCCTTAAAGTTTGTTCAGTTAGTTTAGTTTTTCTGAAATAGATTTTAGACTGTTGACAATTAAAGCTGTCTAAGGGGCTGACCTTGAAGGAGTCTGTGCTGCTGCTTGTATGGAACACAAAGAGTTTGAGTATTTGAATGCAAAGTAAGAATGATTGTGTTCTAAGCAGAGAATGCTGCTCCCATAACGGGATTAGAACACTTCCATACATCACCTTTCCACAGTCATTTGAAAATGGAAATTTCTTGACCACATAGGATGCTTTGTAAGGATGCAGATATGTCAAAGCATGAACACTTCAATCACAGCTGTGCTGGGTTTTGACAATGCAAGCTACTGTGTGTTGCTGAAGATTTTATCCTTCCATCACTATTCAATCAAACACAGAATAAGAAACAATCATCTTGATATAATAGCACTGAGATAATTATTCTGTAACATGCAGTGCACTTTTATTCTGATACCGGCTCCGGTTTTTCTTTTGCATGAGGAAGAAATAAAAATTGAGTAACGACTTTATGAATAAGCTCTTATAAATTAAAAGCATAACAAATGCATCAAATATACCCTTCAGTTTATTCATTCAATAAACCCTCACTTGTTATGCTGATACAGATACATACTCTGCAGGGTGTAAATATCTGAGGATGTGCTTCTTTTCTGTCAAGTATGAAATAGAATTGGATATTATGAGTATGTTAAATCCTTCAATGTCATGTTCTGCTAGTGAATAGAACATCTATGAGCTTCATGAATTTTGCCACCAGCAAACACATCCCTTTTTTTAGATGTCTGGATGACCCTTAGCAGAAAGGTGTTTTGTTTTTTTTTCAAATAAAGGAATCAATTTTTATGATAGGCTCGTAAACTTCTGTTAGTAAAATAAAATAGTAATATATTCATTTTATGCATTATAGGTCTAGCCTTTTTATAGGTTGAGGAAGGTGATTCTCCCCCTCCACTCTCCCTTCATGATACCCCACCTGGAGTTCTGCATCTGGGTCTGGGGTCCCCAGCAGAGGAAGGACATGGACCTGCTAGAGAGGGTCTCTGGGAGGGCCACAGGGATGCTCAGAGCGCTGGACCACAAAGACAGACTGAGAGAGTTGGGGTTGTTCAGCTCCGGGGAGACCTTAGAGAAGCTTCCAGAACTTTAAGGGGGCTTATAAAAAACAGAGTGACCTTTTACATGGACAGGTAGTGATAGGGTAAGGGGGAACAGTTTTAAACTAGAAGAGAATTAGATTAGATGTTAGAAATTCTTCCCTGTGAGGGTGGGGAGGCCCTGGCACAGGTTGCCCAGAGAAATTGTGGCTGCCCCATCCATGGAAGTGTTCAAGGCCAGGTTGGATGGGGCTCTGAGCAAGCTGGTCTAGTGGAAGGTGTCCCTGCACATGGCAAGGGGTTGGAATAAAATGAGCTTTAAGGTCTCTTCCCACCCAAACCGTTCTATGATTCTATAATTCTTAGTTCTTGGTTCTGCTTTCAGAAAATGAAAAACCAGTTTATGAACACACTCATTAGGGATTTGGTGCATTGTTTCCACTGGGACTTAAGATGATTAAAAGAGTGACAGGTGTATCTATGACATTACTCAGATATCTGGAGCCCATCCAATTGTCCTCGTAATTCCTAGATGACATGAGACATTCTACTGATATTTATTTTTTTTTTAATTCTTTTCCTTCTTCTTTCTTAATAACAATTGAGAGAGAAAATAGAGATCTGGCAGTTTCCCACAAAAGTTCATTACCTGTTTTCCTAGTGGCCTTTTCCCCAAAAAGTTGCTAGAGCAGGAAAGGGATGCACTAACTATGCTTACCCCCTTTGATGGTAATTACAGTTATCATCATGTCTTTGAAAGGATGATTCCAGTGCTGAAAGGATGTGTCCATCCCCACTCAGGTACAATAGCCACAAAATTGACGATGAGTAGAAATTATTTTCTTAAATCATAGCTTATTTATTATTCATGTTATTCTTCATAGTGACTTGTAATCAAGTAAAAATCTATTGTTGGAATAATTTTCTGTGGAGGCAAGATATAATTTTGGCCACTCGTTTGTGTGACAGTCTCTTTAGTGATCACTGATAGTCAAATTGCTGAAACTTCAGTTCTTCATAGTCTGAATTATTCCACATCTGGGGAAATTTACAGGAAAAAAAAGAAAAACTTCTGTTTTTTAGGTAACTTTCCACATGATTAAGGGGAAAAGGAGGTTGTTTTTCCCTCTTGTAAGAGGCTAACTCCAGCGCAGCAATGCTGATTATACTAATGGTGTTATTATTTAATAAATGTTAAGTGTTTTAGGAAGTAAGAGCGTGGAGTACATGTCCTTTTAGCTAGTTTCCACACACATAAGCCAGTTTTCTTACTACAGCAAATATAATAATATGAATGTCTGATTGTTCATTCATTCAGGGAAAGCTCCTGTTGCCTTAGTGCTGTGGGTTCAGACTCTGTGTATGGTATGTATGCAGGATGAATACCTGTATAGTTTTTCAATCAGAAGCTACATTAAATTTTTCTGGTGTGACTTAAGCTCACCAAAGGGTGAAAATTCTCAGTGTTGAGCTTCTAAGACTTTGCTGCAGCAGCGTGACTTGCAGTGAGGTTACGGCAGTTCCCTGTTTTGCCTTGATCCCTCTCATGAATGCCTGTTTTTCTGTTGGTGGAGACAAAAGTTAAAGTGAAGTCTTTTTGAAAGTTAGGAGGGATGAAAGAATCCCTAAACTCTTCCAGGGTTATGAAAGCATAAAGGTCTGCGGTGACTGAGGTTTTCAGAATCAGGAGTTTTCTTCTGTGTGTCAGTCACAGAGTGGCAGATGGAGCTGAACGAGGGCTGTTCTGTCTTGAGGATACAAATGTATTAAGAAATAAATTGTTGTCGCTCACCAAAGAACCACGTAACATAAATGTCTGTGTTGCCTATTATAACACCTCAGAGAGCCTCCACAGAGAAATGACTATCATTTGGTCATTCTCCAGCATCTCAGTGCTTCCCTAGGCCTGATAATTTACGAGCATCAGTTTGTGGTGCCTGTGACTCTGCAGATGCGTCTCCACTATCTTACAACTGTGCCTTCTCTGTTCCAACATGCTTTTCTTTGGCAGGGGTGGGGAGAGACGAATGTTTATCCTATAAGGTAATGGATCAAAGCAATGTGACAGAGTCTGCTGTGCAAACCAGAAGACTGATGGATCAAGGGCAGTGAAAATGTAAGAATTTGTGTTGCACAGGTTCAGTTGCTGCAGTGTCAGTTTGATGGAAGGAGCGAGTTTCTCGTTTGGTAACTCTGCATAAAACAAAACTGTTCTTGTGTGTGTGTGTTTGAACTTTGCAGTGTTTTGCTTGAAGGGCTCTGTGTAATCCTGGGGAGAAACCAGGCAGGTGACGCAGACAAATTGCAGGACTCTTCCCCTCAAGGCTGGAGTAAGAGTGCAGCAGTTGGTTAAATACTGAGGTAAGAGTAGCTTGTTCCTAGGGTCACCCTATAAATATTTATAATTTTATAGTTAGTTCAGAGGCAGTTGCTGTGGAGCCAATAATTAGAAACTGATAAAGGGTAATTTTTTTAATACAACCCATGTAGGTGCAGCTCTTCCACCCCTACTGTACTTAGGGAACAGAATTTATTTCCAAATCAGACATATTTTACCAGTTTTAAATGGCTATGCCTCCAGGACTGCATTAGGAGCTCAGTGTTGCATCTAACCTAATAGAAAGTGATTCTATACATGTAAAATATATTAGATACTAGAATACAATAGAAAATAATATAATGCTTAAGATATCTCACAATTACTGTTTCAAACTCATTCTCACATTCAAGCAAAGTTAGATTTTAATTTTATTTTTACTTTTTCTTCCCCTTTTCCTTTTGAAAGAATATACCATGAGTTTACAACTGAGCAAATGAAATGGACGTTGACAACCCGTGTGTCAAACTAAAGGGATGCTTATTATATTGCACATGAAAACACATCCTTAATAGATTTTTCATCAAGAGTTCCAAACTGACAACTGTGACTCAATCCTAAAAGCAGAAGTAGAGAATACAGTGAAAAAACAACTAATGATAAGTGCAAGATGCTCTTTCGTGCTGCTGAAAATAACTTTTCCATTTGCTCCTTTTTAAAGTAGCTCATTTGTTGGAAAGAAGAATTTGAGTACTCAATTTTTAAGCTGATGCTTCTTTTCACGCAGAAACAATCCGTTGTTCGAATTTATGTAGTTTAGAGTCATTAATTTCATCCAGTTGACTTAAATTGCCTATGGTGGCTTGCCATATGACCTCCTAAAATTATCTGACTTATCTGATGACATTATTTCCTAATTTGTCTTTGGGAAACGTTGGATATCCTGGAAATGCTCTGGAGTCCCAGTATGCTCCAGCTATTGCATGGCAATTGCAAACAGCTGCAAACGAGCTTGACTGTGTCATGCAAACTGCAAAACATGACTCATCAGGCACCCTTTATTTTGTTTGCTTCTTCAACAAAACCCAAGGCATAGAAAAAAAAAAGGAGCTTTGTTTTTCTGTAGCTTAGTGATTATGACACTAAAATCACTGTTTATATGCAAAGACAACCATAGTGAAGTTGCTGTTCTTTTCAGTAAGGCAATGAAGAGCCTGGATTTAGCTCCATTGTATCAGGAACCTTAACCACCATCACATCTGTTTATGCATAATAACACCACAGATATCTTTCTAGCTAGGCTGGCAAAGAGCTGCTGTGATGTTCATGATTACTGAAGAGTCAAATCTCAGTGAGTGTTCCAAATCCTGTGTGCACAGCCCACCTGTGTTACTGGAGTTAGAGACTCCACCATTTTCTTGTCCTTACACTTCTAGTGTTGAACTGCAGCCCAAGGATGTGTTGAGTTAATGTATAGTAATAAGTAAAGCTGTTTATACTTCATGTATAAACACATGTAAAGCAAACTTAAGATCATCATACCACGTCTCTGTTTAGCACTGGGATTGTTGTAAAATAAAGATGTAGTAAATGCCATTTCTGGAGAGAAAAATGTAATGTCCTAAAAGATTTTGTTGGCCAATACTTGTTAAATATCAGGATAATGCATCAATTGTTGTGGACTTTTAATATATATTATTCCTTTTATGAACAATCAATCTTCTTGAAATTCATAATGAATTTACTTTAATGTGTTTGAGTAGAAATACAGTTTTCCAAGGCTGTGTCCAAAATACTTTCATAATCCACAAGCTTCACTTTAAATATCCTGAGGTTTTAGACATATTAATAGAAGCTCTTCAGAGTGAAGCAGCCTGGTTGAATGCTTTAATAAAAAAGATCACTAAGTTATAAGATAAATACTGTCAGTATGCCCTTTTTGTAAAAATACTTACTAAAGTGAGACAAAGATCACTTGCTGGCAAAGTCTGGAAGTTTTGTACAGAATCAGAAAAGAGGAAATAAATGTGGTTTGGCTCTTCTTTTTACCATCTTTTAGTGGCAGGTTCTTGTATAAAGCTTAAGGGACAGATCTTGCATGTCCTTACAGCAGTTTTCATTCATGGAAGAATTCCTTTGTGAGTCATTGGAGCTACTAATTTGAACAGAGACTATTTTGTCTTTAATATGAAAGGTTTTCCATAGCTGAAATATATTTGGAAGCAGGAAGGGTTGAGAAATATTTTTACCTCGTTGTTAGTTTAGGAGAGACAAAATGAAAGGTTCTGACATGGTGACTTTGAGTGCAGGAATAATGACATTAAAAATGCCAGGCATAATGTGTCATATCTGGACATACTCCTGGCAATGACAGAATTGAAAGTCAGAGCCTGCATGGCCTGTGATTTGGCTACAGGGAACTAGATAGATCAAGTTTTTGAAATGGTTGAGTTAATTTATTAATAGATAAATTAAAAAAACAAACAAAAACCTTGGTGAATATTTAACCCTTCTTGTTTGAGCTAAAGTGAACTTAATTGTATTGGCATCAAGAGTGAAAAGAAGATTGCCATAACTAAATATTACATGGCTAATGAGACCCCCACAGATCTGTCATTGTTTGATAACCAGCCCGGAGAGATAATTTAGGTAGAGGCCACAGCAAAAGTTGTGGTCAGACCTGTTACCTGCTGACTGACTATTCTGTGTTAGAAAATAATTACATTGTGTAAGCACAGAGCACAGTACAAACACTGCTCAGTGTATTTATAGTTATATCTTTACCCTTAACATAAGAGCAGGAACAGAAATTAACTTGTCCTGTCTCACAAAGCTTCTGATAAATATCTGAAATTAAGAGTTTTAAAGAAATGTGTGTGCTAGAGGAAGATGGCCAAAACATCTCTATTTTCAACACTCTTCCCAGCACAAATCTAAAGAACAGCCCCATACCAGCTACTGTGAAGAAAATTATCACTACCCCAGCCAAAACCAGAACAGGTGGACATGACAAATACTGTTATTTCTATTTCTTGACCATATTTAAGGACTCATTAAAAGTGCAGCCTTCCCCTCCACACACGTTAAAGCACACAATGGAACTTTCCCCCCACATTTATCCTTGTCTTCTCCTCCCTTTCTCTTATATGAAATGTACAGCACGTCGGTCTAGTTGGCTTTTGCAGCTTCCTGGGTATAAATAATATGCAGGAAAGGAGGGCTGGGAGCCCTGGACAGGTGGAGGGCAGGACCTCTGACATCTCCCATCTTCTGAAGGGAGGTTTGTATTCAAGGTGTGTGCTGTGGCCTGGAAGCCAGAGAGCTCTGTTTCTTGCCAAACTGAGACAATATTTTGAGATCCAGCTATGATGAAACTAATCTCCCCAAAGTGTGTCATCCTAAATCAGAAAAGAGAAATTTGGCGATTTCCTATAATTGCAGTTTTTAGCTCTGATATTTTTCTTGGTCTCCTCAGATAAAACAGAGGCTTTTTATTTATTTTATTTTATTTTTTTTTAATCAAGCTTGAAAATGGGCTGCCAATGTCCTTCTCTGTCTGACAAAATGAAATGTCCTTTAAAGTATTTTCACTAGAGCTCTTCTTCTTCATGCATTTGACCAAGCTGACACCTTCCTGTGTTCTGCTCCCAGATTCCACATCTTCACTGCAATCTTCCTGCAACTGTAATATTTACCAGACATCAGGAGAAAAGCCACAGCCCATAATCAGCTTTCAATGACACAGGGAAGTAAAGAGTGAGCCTGATTCAGAGACTTGTTTCACTGCACTCAGGCTTTGTGACACATTGTCAGATGCTGGTGTTTCTCTTCCCATCTGCCTGAGTGTTTCTGAGCAGCCTTGGGCAAGTGCTCACCATTTGTGGAGAAATGACATCTTGAACTTTTATCTCTGTCTGGGCTCTTTACAAAGCCATTCTTGTTTTCTCTCAGTTTGACTCATCCACTATTCTAAATAGGAAACACTTCTTCAGTATAGCATTGTTCATTAATGAGCCAATTAAACAGTTTTTCTCCCCTTATTAGAACCACTGGAGCACCGATCTATCTACCTCTGGCTTTGTTACCTTTTGCTTTATTAGTACACTAATCTGGCAGTTCTCAAGCACGATTCACACAATTTCCTGGCAGTTGGATAGCAGATCTGTACAGCAGCAAAGCTTCATTTGCTTTCCTCAGATCTGCCACAGCACATGTATTACATAGAGTGGAGTGTTACAGACAGCTGAACTCTTCAGCCAGCTTGGGTTTCGTGCCTCGTGTATCTGTTCACCCCTCTGAATTCTTATTAAACCTTGGAGTTTCACTTTAGGCTTCCCTGGGTAACCTCATGTTTCACAATCTGTCTGATAAACAAGATTCCCTGAACATCCCCAGAGCAATGGAATGGCTCTCACGGGAGGGATCCCAGTGAAGATGTGCTGATTCTGACATTCTGCCTCTGGGCCAACAGCACAAAACCCCAGGATATTTTTCCAATTCTGTTAACGAGAGTCCTGACCTCTCCAACTCTTTATTGCTCTTGGGAGGAATTATAATCTTTTTCTAATCCAGTTAATTGAAGACAAAGAGGAATTAGGATGAAAACTCGTGGTGGCCAAGTGGTGCTGGGTGTCTGGTAATGCTGTCATGAAGAGAGAGTCACAAAATAAACATTCTTTCTTCATTCTCTGTAATAATGATGATAATAGAGCTTCTCTCTTCTATGATTTTAGGTTTCTTATCTAAGAAATCTATCTGTGAAATAGTCCTCTACCAGACAGAAATCTCTTTTGATCAATTTATATTTTTATCAGAAGATAGACAGCCTGCCCCAGAATAACTATCTTTTAATTAGCTGAAAAAAACATCAAAGGTTTTGGATTCCATCCAGCGTAGAATGAGGACATTCTGAAATCTAGGAGATTTTAGCAAACAAACTGCCTCAGTCTGAAGGGAAATTCATGGCAAAATAAATGTTCTGACTGAGGAATGGCACGAATGTGGGAGGAATACAGGGGAGAGGAAGACTTCCGAGGAGGAAGGATGATGTGAGCGAGAACAGATATCCTTCCCACAGCAAAAGTCTCACCCGAGGAGATGAACTTCAAAGTCTTTCCTGCAGATAACCTTCCACTTCAGGCAGGGGCTGTCGAAAAATCCTGGGAGGAAGTTGAAAGAAAATAGTCTTTTTCAGGGGTAGGAGAGTCAATGGCAGCTCTGACTTAACTGAGTCTGTATTTTTATTTGTTTTTAAAGATTGGGCTCCCACAATGATGGAATTGATTTTTTTTTGTATCACTTTTTTTTTTTTTTTTTGTCTCCTGGCTGTTTTGGGCAATAGGTCTTCAGACTGCAACAAAATCCCATCTACTTTTCCAGGAATAAGTAACTAGATCTGCCAAAATGATGGTGAGGATGGAAACTAGTTTGGAACATCTTGATTGCTGTGAGAGAAATGTCAAGCTCAGAATTTAAATTATGTGCAAATAAAAAAAAAAATAAAAAAAAAGGAGAGAAATCCTGTTAAAAGCCCAGGGAATACTGAATTAGTAGGTCAGTTTAATAATGGACAGAGTGACTTAGGCAAAAGTTTGGAAGTTGATCAAGCACAGCAAATGGAACCAGTAAGCAGGGAGAATGAAACAGAGGTTTATGGGAAGTATATACAAATTTCATTTGATTTGGTTTGATCCTCATTGGTCTGATGCAGCAGTAATGATGAGCAGAGACTGACAGAAGCAACAAGAAGAAAACTCAAATCCCAGGAAACATTATGAAATTATTTAGATGTGAAAGTGCATCTGATAAGAATTACTGAATGAGAACAGCTTTTCTGAGGTTCATCAGCAGAGTTAGAATTGATAAGTTCAGGTAGAGGCTTAAGGATGTGCCTATGGCTGATTGAGTGAAAATCCAGTCTGACCTGCACTGATCCATGCTTAGAATCAGTTTTTGGAATGTGGGGCTTCAAAGTCTGATCCAAAAGTTTCTAGAATAAACAGGAATTAATGAGCTATTTCAGTACATACCCACCCTTCTGCACTCACAGGCACAGTAGAATAAAGTAGAGGATTACTAAGAGTGATTTTACTGTTAAGCATCTATTACTCTAAACAGTCATGAAGGAATATCAATACCATTATCCTAAGGAGGAGAATTCAGAAGCCTTTTATTTGTGTATGGAAGATCTGGTATTTAATGACTTGGAACATTCCTACTTGAAGCAGAACATATTTTATAACACACCACCACCCCTCCAAGCACTGCAGACTTGTGGGAAGTACTGATGCATGGGAGCTTGTAGGGACGTGCAGTTGCAGTGGGTATTGTGCTACTTCCAATTGCTTATTAAAAGTTTAAGAAAAGCAGTTTTGGTTTAGCTTCTGTGGACTCAAAAAATATAATCAGCTGTGACACTGCACAAAGCAGGCTGATAAGAAATGACAAACCAGACTGTCATGTTAGGAATTTAAAAGGGACTTACTTTCTATCGTCCCTTCTTTCATCCTGTTAAATACATATATTTCATTTTAAAGACGTCTTTGATCACTCATGTTTTGTTAAATTGTACAGGAGTGTGCAATATCGTGTTAGGATTGCCTTTCTATGCAGATAGCAACCACAATCAAAGATGTACATGGAATATTTGTTGCAAAGCCAATGTGTTTGCTGTGCCTCTATCCCTTGCAATATATGTGTTTTTATTTGTCCTTCTTTATACCTCCTTCTGTCTTCATGAAGAAATGACAGTTTGTTTTGAGAAGGTAAAATGAAGATAAAAGTTTGATTAGAGTGGGTTGCTTTCTATTAGTCATTAGCCAGGAGGAAAGGAAGAATGTACAAAGCAGCCCTTGATACTTGGAAACTCACGTGTGTATGAAGAAAATCTGTCAAGAGAAAGTTAGAATATATATTTTTTTTAACTGTCTCTCTCTCTGTGCTGTATCAGGAATTTCAAGAAGCTGTATTTTGATTTGGCTTTTGTAAAGAATACCCTGTGTTTGCTGGTACTTATTTTTTTTTCCTTTTTTTTTTTTTTTTTTTGCCAGAAGCTTTCTGGCTTTTTGCTCGTCTCCCCATTCTCTTCGAGTACCACTTAAGAGCAGCCCCAGGCCCAGCAGCTTTATAAAGGCATGACTCATATGTGCTTTGAGACTGGCCTGTACTATTTAGAGGCACAGGGTTGGTGGTGTTAAGGTAACAGGGAAGTTTTGCTCAGTCCATATCCACCAGTCTGCAGATGGCTAAAATGTGCACTGAGAGCTGGCTGTGGGGGCTCAGGTCATAACCAGGAGAGAGGAGGGGGATCCTCCCCCACAGATCATCTCAGCTGAAGGTGCACATTGACTGACTCAGGCTACAGTCCTGCCTGTCCAAAGCTATTCCTGCCCCTTTCTGCAGGAGTAACAGGATAAATGCACCAGGCTTGCCCAGATAGATTTTAATTCTGTGCTTAAGGAATTGTTTTAGCCGGTAATTAGAGCTGACCTTGTTCACCTGGGAATGCTCTGAACAAAAAAGCTGTTCGTGTACATTATTGTGCTGAATTTGCCAAGCAAAGCCCTGTTGAGAATCAGTCTGTTGCTTAACTTTTTTAGTGCCAATAAGTACAGAAAGGGAGAGTTGACAGCTGAAGAACAGGAGTGGGATTTTAGCTTGTAGAGTCGTTATTCTGGACACACTTGTGTAGGAAAGCATTGATTTTATACTGAGAACTCTGCTAGGGGAAAAGCTAAGGAATTTACATTGTAGTTGGTTAAGGATGTAAGGGGAGCCCAAAGATCATTTCCAATTATAAACATGATTCTAGCTTCTGTGTCTCTTCTGACTCCCTTGCTCTAATTTGTAAAACAATACCTAGTAGAACATACCCTTGCATTTTTATTTATAGACTTCAGATACAAACTGTTAACACCTCTAATGTAGTTGTTTGGATTTGCTTATCTTCAATCTGCTGTTGTTTTCTTAGGAGGATGGTTCTTCTAACTAATGATACTCTCGTTTGATGAGAGGACACAGGCAAGACAGAATCAGGACTGCTGTGCCCAAACTGAGATATCTCTTCCTGCTAGTGGCATATTTTGTGAAAGTAGTCTAGGAATACTTGAGAACTGAAGCCTTTATTGATGTAACAGGGACTCTGTCAATGTTCCAAGAAAGAAAACACCATTAAAGAAAGGCCCAGGTGCGTTTCAGAGTATGTAACAGAGCTCAAAGGTCATAGAATGGTTTGAGTTGCAAGGAACCTTAAAAATCATCCAGTTCCAACCCTCCTGCAATGGGTAGGGAGAGCTTCCACTAGATCAGGTTGCTCAAAGATGATACACATCAGTTGTCACTCAGACAAGTATTGTGATTAGAAAACTAAAGGTGTGTAATGCTGGATAAAAGGTACTGGGCACTATATAGACAATGAGCTACGGTTTGCTGAAGCAGAATTTAGTGATTCAGCACCAGAGAGGAGGTAAGTTGACCTCCTCTGAGTACCCAAAAAGTGATGGGAAGGATGACTGTCAGTAAAAACAGACAAGACAGGAATGGAAAAACAGAAAGCAAACCCTCCTGCCTTGTGTTTTTTTTTTTTTTTTTTTTTTTTTTTTTTTTTTTTTAATTAACCATACTTTTGCCTCTGGCTGAGGTGTGTGCATTTTTTCTATGTGTTTGTAGAGGAGAAATATCTCTGACTGCTAGTACTCTGAAGCATTAATTTGTATTTTATACACTATATTCTGCATGTTTAAGTGTGCACATAATGCAATTTGCAAATGCTAATCAAGAATGTAAATTCTTGGTAAGTGTTCAAGTCAGATGTCGTATGAATGTTTAATGTGATTTCTATTTATATGACAATATAATATTGAACTTAATACAGTTGAAGAGAACAGCAACAAGCCTGACAGAGTTCAAGAAGCATTTGGATGATACTGTCATGCAAAGGGTGTAACTCTTTGGGATGGTCCTGTGCAGAGCCAGGAGTTGGACTCAGTGATCCTTGTGGGTCCCTTCCAACTCAGCACATTCTGTGATTCTGTGAACAACTTTTGTTTTCATAGAGAGGAAAAAGTTGTCCAAACCATAGGGAAGACACCACAGTTTTTGTGTATGCTCTTGTGGGTGTGTAGATGTCATGTACATTGAATTGCTCTGGAAATGTTGCCTCAGAATTAAAAGGTTAAGGTCAGGTTTTCTGATGTAAATAGTGGATTTCTGTTTATGTAAATTATACAATATTTTAACAAACTGAAACTGGACACAATCTTGTTCTCTAAACAGTCTGGTTATATCAGGAGAGCTATTTTTGGAAGGGAATCCCAACTGGCCTGACTCAGTGCCTCTTAAGCTCCACTATGGGTTTTAATTTTTAACTGTGTTCTATTAAGAGACAAAAACAATGAGATTCTAACATTTTTTTCACTATGCATCAAAGCCAAATCTGGACATCTTATAAGCCCTTATCATGCACAGGCTGAACACCTCCTGCACAAGGACCTAAGCAAGCACAGTGACAGAAATCCTCTGAGGGAAAGCACTGGGTCTGGCACCGACTCAAGGGCTTTCCATCCTCTCAGAAATCATAGCTGTGTCCTGTAACAGCCCTACTAAACTTACTGCAGCATGAGTCTGTTGGTGCTGCAGAAAGGATCTGTGCCTGATGATTCATTTTTAAGCTCCAGTTAAACAAATCAATGACATGTAAAATTCTTAAGACCTGTTCAGTCCCATGGAGAGAGGGAAATGATGTTTCTGCCCTGACTGCATGACTGTATTATCTTCTGATAATTGGCTTTTGGGCTCAGTAATAAAATAAAATTCTTTTCTGCTCTGTGCACAACCTGACTTTCTGAAAGGAAGTGTGACAACAGTGCAGAACAGAAAATACAATGGGAAAAAAAGCTGTGAAAGGCAGTGCACCAACAAATACGGTGTGCCAGCAAAAACAGTTTAGGAGAAGTAACATGAGAAACAACATCAAATCAAGAAGCTGCAATGTTTGAGTTCTGATGCCTGTAATATTGCTCGAGTGGGGAGCTTTGCTTGGTTTCAGAGCTGGTTACAACTCCAGGTTTGTGAGTCCCCAAAGAGATGTTTGGTGCTGTCTTCGTATCCCTGCATACTCCCTGAGATGTCTGTAGACAAGTTCTCTAGGACTAATTTAATGAAAAAGAAAGTGTTTTCTTATTTCTGTAAGTGCATAACAGGACTGCAATGGCTGTGCAATAAGTGGCTGCTGATACTCTTCCAAAAGCTCCATTTTGCACACAGAATGTGGTGGAATATGGTGATACTTTCAGAATCACATTATAAACACAAATATCAAGCAATACAATCACCAGCTAACGTATCTTTTATTTCACTCTTAAATAATTGCTGACAATGGTTTGTGTATTACTGAAACATGCAACTTTCTTTGTTAGTGGCCCCCACACCCAGTGGGAAATCTGGTGTATTACTTGTCAGTGAGATGCTGAGCATAAGATTTTGGATCTTTTTTGTTATGCTTCAGTTCTCTCCTTAGCAAGATGAGTGAAAGCCAGATATTTAGGTGCTTTAAGAATGTACTTTAAACATGTTCTGATATTAGGCTGCAAGTCTTGAGACTCAAAAGGGTATTTCCAAAGTATGCAGATACATTTTGGTCTTTTTTTTTTTCCAGTAGAAGAACTTTATTTGACAAAAAAAAAAAATACCCCAGAAGAAACAATTTGGAGTGTAACTGGTGCGTGTGCTTTAATGTCACAGTGTTTTCAGAAATGTAAACAGAACCTGAAATTAAGGGACTTATTTTTCAGCTGTCACATCATTCTTGAAATCACCTGTTTGGGAAACAAGTCAGTGCTGATTCTGTAAGTGCTTGACTCTGTCTTGTGAGATTTATAGTAAAAGGACATAATGCACCTGAAGTGAAATCACTGGCAATCTCTTCCATCTGTCATCCAGGTTAAGCCCTTAATCAGCATGGTTTGATTTTTAAAGCATAAGTGATTTGAGAATATGTGTTTGCCTCTGCATCCTATAGTTGCTTATGGATGTATTTACTTCAGTGCCACTTACTGGAATCAAAATACTTTATTTATTCTCATTTCTAAAATAAAATAACAGTGCTTACAGTTGTTGCTGGAAAGGGCAGGTAAGGAATGTTTTTAGCTTAACCAAATAATGTCCTGTATTGAAGTCTTGTTATTTTTATCATGAAGGCTTTTGCATCTTTTCTGTCCTTGTCTTACACATTGATAGGTGACCTTGTTTTACTGAAAGGAATAACTGATCTCTTTAGAGTAAAAGAAGTTAACCTAGCCTGAAGTACAATGTTCAAATCCATCAGGAAGACTCGGGTGAATACACACACAAAAGAAAAGCTGTTTCCAGGAAACAGGTATTTGCTGCTTACCACTAAAGTGCATCTGAAGTCAGAAGAAAAACACAGAGCTGAAAAACTGTCAGTTTTTGTTATGGTTCTGAGATACTTCTCTTCACACTTTGTTTTCTGTGGTCAACAGAGTTCACGAGAATCTCGGCTTTCATTTTCAGGGAAATTGTTTCTGACCATTGTTTGGAAAAAGCCTTGAAAATCTGAAGCAAGGACGCCTAATAGCATCAGGAAAGTAGGAGGCAGGGAAGAAACTTCACAGCTTTTCTTCAAATGAAGTTTCATGGTTTTAAGGCAATGTTATGATTTTTGCAGGGCACTGATATAATTTTTTTTAAATATTTGTGCTTGGCTTGGTAGTGCTAAATGTGATACGTCAGGACATAATAAAGTACAGACAGAGAATAAATCATGAGGGGATTTTGAAGCTGCAACAACCAGCGTGGAGCTCTATTCTGGCTTCCTCAGTCTCCTTGAGAACATCACCTTTTAAAATACAATAGTAATTTTGTATATCATGCAAAAATACAGCCATGATTTTAGCAGTAGCTGGGTCTGTATGCAGAATTCTTCTGCTTTTCAATACCAATGCACTGTCATATAGATCTAGGGGATATCAATATTAATATTTTCCTATATAAAAAGGGTGACCTTGATAAAATGACCTGCATTTCGAGATTGAAGCTTTATCCCAAGGCATAAAATAAAATCTTTTCCAGTGTTTCCAAGCTGAGTAATCACATTGAAACAGCCTAGAAAAAGTATTTTTAATGCTTGTGAAAAGTTATTCATTGTGGATAAGAGCTGGAAAGCTGTACAATGTAAATCTGAAAGAATGCAGAGATACAGCAGGATAGAGATACTTGAGTTTGATCACAATCCTGGCTGTTTTTTCCAAGTAGACCTTATGGCTCTTACTAAATGGAAAGTCATCTACTGGCAGGAAGTATCAGAACAAAATGGAATAATATTTGTATTGGTTCAATGCACTCCAGTAATCATTTGGGAGAAATTAATTTAGAGGAAAAAAACCCCTGAGTTTCCCTTAAAAACTTCAGTGTCTGTTGTAAGCCTGGGAAGTTTCTCAACCACTGTATCCTGTATGCCTTCTTTTCCTTTTCTAGCCAACTCCTTTCTCATATGATTTCCTTATGAAGAAATGACATATATTCTTCCCTAGGAATCTTCATGAATTTGCATTTTTTTTTTTTTGGTGATACCTCCTGATAAAATGGAGGTCCTTGATATAAAACTCCTTAAATGCAAAAATTCCAGCTCTGTTTTGTCCCACAGTTCCTTTTGGATGCCTTGCTCATAATCAGCATTCTGATTTCTTCACAGATTACTTTGCTATAATATAGGGAGATCACTAGCACGAGGGCATTTAATAGGATTTTGTCTGTTTCACAGAATGAATCTTCCAAAGCCTGAGGCTCTTCAGTATAATGCATTAAGTACTAGTCACTGTATTAAATATCAGTAGAACACATGCAGCACTACTCTGCTGGGTATTAATGAGACACTCTGGTTTTCTTTCCCTGTCTTGGATCACCTAATTCATTATATGGATGTGTTTCATCACATTTCCTTACAAGTTAGGAACTTCTGTGTAAGTGGCATTTTTAATTAAGTAGTCAACATGTTCCAGAAGGAACTTGGGGCAGTTGAGGGAACACAGGGGGGTGTCCAAGGAGGTTAAAGCTCTGTCAGTTGTAGTTCATACAAACTACACTACACATTGTAAGCATTGAGCAGGGTGTGGATGTAGGAAAATCCAGTAGCCCCAGATCAACAAGAGATTTCTATATCTGCTTGTAATACCCATGATTAAACCAACACTCTCCCTTATCTATGCCCAGTACTAAAGGCATATGTGCTTTTATCCATAAAATCCCTGGTTTGCCAGATAATGCAGGAATGGAATGGTCTTAATGCTCTGCTGTATACCAAACACACCAAGATAAACAATGTAGGGGGTTCTTGCAGCAAGACCTGACCTGGTGTTTTGGGAAAACCATCACTGTCTGGAGCTCAAGTGGTTTAGGGTGCAGGAGTTAAAATCAGTGAGTTAAAATCTGACTTCAATGGACTGGGTCAAATCATTAAGAGAGATGATGTCAAATGTTGAAAATACACATTTTACAAGGGAAAGAGCCACTTCTTTCCCATTTAAATTTTGCAGGTATTTCTGGGGAGAAGGTTTTGAGTGTATTGTACCGTTGGCATCAGGAGATGAGGAAAGATTTGAGAAAGGAAGTTAGAAACCAAAATGGAAGCAAACCAGTGTACAGAGGGACTGTTAATCCAGTGCTAAGAAGAAATCAAAAGCAGCCCATACATGGGGACACACCTGGCACTGGAGAATGGAATAGTGTTTATATATTGTCTGATTAGATACTGAAAAGGAAAAGAGTGAAGGGCTGGAGTTGAGGTCTTCCTGAGTTGAGGTGTTTCAGTCACTGACCATAAACATGATTATTAAATTTACTGTAAGTGGAAAAACTGTAGGAGCAGACCATCTAAATATATTTGTTTATTATTGTGTTTTTAGCATTTTTCCTAAAAGCTGTTTTGCTCTTAGGAACATCAGGCAGCCAGAAGTCACTGTTTACCTCTTCTCTAACTCATAAGGTTGTCCTAAAACATAATGAGATTTTAGAAAAATCCAATGAATTTTTATTGCTTTTTATTTACCTTCTAGTTTTCGAGCCTTTAGGTCTAACTAGATGTTGAGAAACATATTCATTAAATAAGAACTTAGGCTTATGGATTCAGGAATCAGAGAGAAGCAGCTGCATGGTTTGGAATGTGTCTTAATTTAACATAATGATTTCCTGAAGCTGATCACTTGTATATAATTCTAGGAGTCCCAATGAACTTTGAAGTGCTGTGTTTCTTAGTTCTGAATTGCATTATATGCCTCTACTCTTCACATAGAAAGTTTAACACTTTCTTAAAATGGTACTGCTCTAAGAGGCCTTAGTAGTCATTCACAGTTAACTAGAATCATCAGTTCTCCTAAAAAATAGGCCATTTTACTTCAAGAAATGAGGCATTTTTGAAATTTGCTCTTTCTCTGAGGCTCTAGTTATGATGTTCAGTGCTATGATGAGCTGTCATATTATCCCCTTCTTGCAAGGAATCTGTATTGTTATAAATTCAGTGAATGAGTCTATTTCTAGTTCTTATTCCACTAAAATTTAGAAGTAAAGAGTTCCTTTCAAAGTTTGCTTAACTCTTTTGGCTATAATTAGATGTGTTCCCTCAGATTAAGACTACTTGACCAGTTGGTTCACTCCTTTGCTCTTTCTTTTCTTGTTACCCATATTTTAACTCCAATTTGTGACATATCTTTGCTGAAAGGCTGGATGATCGTTCTAAAGTGTGCCACCACCTCCTCCTCATACAGAAAAGAGTCAAGCAGGAATGAAGCCCAGCAAAGATCTTATTGCAGTAGCTCTGGCAAAATTTTCATTGCTGGTCTCTTCTTCAGTCTCTACAACCTAATTTTAGGCACTGTTTGCATCACAACTGGCTTGTGAGTTGAGAAGAGAAGCAAAAAGCTCTGTGTCACTTCCTCTACTTGAATTCTGTTTGGAGAAATGTAGTGTGGATGATGAGGCAGTGTTGGTGTGCACTGATCAGCTAAAACATGGGGTGGAAGAGACCCAGTGTTGTTGGAATACAGCAGAAAATATTTAGGAAGCTTTAAGACAAAGTTACCAAATGTGTCAGTGAATGAAAGTAACACCATTCTTGGTCTTAGTGTCTGACACCCTCCTGGTAGTGCTTGGGCAGTTTGCTTTCAGTAATTATGGGGTGAGCAAGTACTGGCAGATGGAGAAATGTTTGAAGACATGCTGCTTGTCACAGGTTAAATCCGGTCTCAGGATGTGCAGCATCAACTTAGGGCTCATTTATTCACTTGGCAATCTAATCTTCTGTAAGTGTTCTGCCTCTTCAAGGAGGGTGTTATTGGGTTACTAAATAATTATCAGTACTAATGTATTTTTAAAACTACATCCTTATCTTTATTGTATAAAGATAAGATTTACTAGCCTGGGGGACAGGGACATGAGGGAACTGATTGTATTCTTTTATTTCTCCCAAGACTCAAGCAGAAATTATTTATAATGTATTCCCAGATCCTGCTGTTACAGAGGGAACTTTTGGCCTTTTAAAAATGATATTTGGATGTGTAATTAAATTTGGTGTAGCTACAGTGTTTTCCCAAAGTTTGCAAAAGAGTTCTTCCAGCACCTTGGTGCAGATTATATAATATAGCTATTAAACATGGCTTATCTTTGGAATGGAAAGCAAAGATTAATGACTCAAACTAAAATGTGAGTGATGAGATGCAGTGTTGCAGTGATGTAGGAATTGGAACCATAGAAGATGAAAATATAAAAAATGAGATTAATAGAGCTAAATGCTGCAGTAAAAACCCACAAAAACAAAAAACCAAACCAGCTCCCCTCCCCATCCATTCTGTAGAAGGGGAAGAAAATAAATGCTCAAAAATAAATTCATGTCTTGTATGTAATTAATATGCATATAATAACTTTTTAGAACAGTCTGGCTCTCAATTCCAGTCTTGGTAGTAAGCCCACCTGCAACTTTAACAAAATAATGTCTTCCCTGGAAAAGACTGCAAAGTCAGTTCTGTAGAGCCTTCCTGAGAGTTTTTATGAATGAATGTATATACAAATAAATTCTGTTGGTGAAGCTTACCTATACAGAGCTAACTCAGTTGCTGGCTGTGGTGCACGGAAAGGATTTCTCCCCAGCCAGTTTGGTAATGACCTGCTGGGTTTCATTTTGCTTTCCTATGTAGAATATGTTTCAGTCCACTTGGGCGGGTTCACCTGGGCATTTTGCTCAGCAGGTTTCTGTCCTTGTGGGCAGTGGAGCTGGGGTGATCCCACCCTTGTGGCTGTGAGAGCTGCAGCCCCCCTGGGGGCTGTGGTGGGACAGGAGCAAAGGCAGCTGCTCCCAGGGGCTCCCACCAGGCAGGAGTTGAGGAGAAAGGGCCTCAGCTTCACTGTGTGTGAACAGAACCATGTTGAAAATCAGGTGACACATGATGGGGGAGAGGCTTTTGCTTTTGTGCCGACTCCGCTGTCTGAGCAGCTGTTTCGGGTCTCCTCGTGTGCTGGGGCAGCCAACCAGCCCTGGACCACCCATTTCCCTCCTGGCTGAAATGCTGGCAGTGGCTGGTGCAAAGGGACATCTTTTTCAGCAGTTGTTAGTGTCTGAAGTACCCACTTCAGCAGCATTATAAAAATCTGAACTCGTGCTGATGCTCTCATGGAAGTTAACCTTCTCTAAAGACCTGTGTTTCCTTCCCCTCTGTGAGAAATGTATTAATACTGATCCCTGTATAACCCACCACTCTGTCTTGCCTGTGGTATTTGTGTTTTTGTTTGTTTAATGAAAATTTACAGGAAGATAAGCAGTTCTTTTATCTTTGTTCTTATGCATGACTGACCTTTCTGGCAGGTCTATTTTGAATGGAAAAGCTGGATTAATTTCTATGCTCGTTGAAAATGGCACAGATTAAATTGGCCTAATGGAGCAAATTCATACTGTAGATACAAATTAAGATGCTTTAATCCTTAGATAAATCAGGTTGTAGACAGAGCTTTTGTGCTTCTGTGTCATGGGAAGATGTTACCATGATGTGTCATCTCCCTTCTGTAGTGCTTGCTGAAAGAGCTGCTCACAGGAATACTCTAAAACTCCTTCAATGTGTAGGTTTAAGCTCTTGAAATTGGTGGGCTGGTTTAGCTCATTAGTTTCTTGACTGCATTAGGTGAATCTGAGAGCCCTTTCACAAAGACTATCTGCCAGCAGGTTAGTTGAGTGTCCTTTCTACTGGAAAATACTGCCAAGTAGGTAAGTTCTTCCACTGAATTACCCAGATATGGGAGAAGGTATCTGTCTGCAAACTTTTTTTTTCTTCCCACTTGTGTTGGTAATTTTGATGCTTTATATATCTATCTATGTATATAAAACCTTTTTTTCTTTCCTCAAAATGGGAGTCTTCTTAAAGAGCATTTTCTTAAGTCGTGTTGAACTTGGTTACCTATGGGGGGGTCTAATTCATATCTGGTGTATAATGGGGCATGTTATAAGTGGTATGACTAAGGAAACACAGAAAGGCAGGTTTAAATATGTTAGGTATGATTGTGGTTTAATGCTGGAAAATCTTGTAGGTGTGAATAAAAAGAATTAATCTTTCTACAGTTATTTTACCTCTGAGGCAAGATTCTCAAGCCAACAGAATATATCAAGCCTACCAAGTTCATCTATTCCCATAGTTTGCTAATTGCATGTTGGCTATGTCTTATTGGAGAGTACTTTGTACATTATACAATGATTCAGTGACTAATTACTACTCATTCCTTTCTTGTTAATTGTTTCATGTTGATTTTCTGAATGTATTCCTAAAATCAAAGTAGTTGATTTTCAATATATTTCATTGAGTTTAGTTCTTTTTTTCACTGTGCATAGCAGGTATACTGTGAGAAAAGTTTGATTAGATGCTGACTGCCCAGCATCTCTAGGGGTAATTGATTTAAAATGGCATTAAAGTGCATTCCAGCTTGTTCATTCGTGCTTTAATGACCACTCATTGGACTTTCTGATGAAGGTGGGGAACAGTTTTCTTCCCTACTGTTTCCTGGCTCTCAAAGTCAGAGAGGTTGAAAGGCTTCAGAAATATTGTACCTGTCTGTTGTGTTTGGTATGTTTGCTTGCCCACTTTTTCCAGTGGCTTGTCCTTCTGTCAGCACAAAGTAATTTACTTACTCTGGCTGCTCCAGAGAAGGAGTCTTGCCCTGCTTTTCTGCTCCATGTTTCAATCACCTCGCATACACGCAGACTATACTCAAATATATGGGGTAAAACAGAACTTAACATTGCCTGAAGACATCTAAGGAGAAAATTCTAAACAGTAGCTGGAATTAATCATGTTTTACTGGTGTAGGTAGGACCTTCCTCCTTGCACTACCTCCACGTCCTATGTGTCGCAGTTACATTAGCATCTGTTTTAGTCCTGCATATATCAAAGCTGCAATGGTAGTAAAAGTAGGTGTTCAAATATTTTTAAGTTGTTGGCACAAGGGTAGGTTGTGTGGGATAATCCTGGGATGTTAGAACACTGCATGGTTTAGCAAATCAATATTTTTTTTCAACTGAGGATTGAGACCTATTTTAGGGTTGTGAAAAGATCAGCAGTTCGGTTCCATTAAGATGTGGGAGTGAGTAAATACTTGCAGGCAGTAATTGCAGCATGGTTTTGTTCCCCTACTGAGGAGAAATGGAAGTGGTGATGCCTGGGAATGAGGAGGGAATGGAAGGGTGGCAGGAAGACAGATGAGGCAAAAGGGGTTGCATTTTAAAAGTGTTTGAAAAACTGTCGTAAGCGGTTAGACAAAGTTTAATGTTAGCTTGTCATAGAGGAAAACCAGCATGGAAGAGCTCAGTGATTGATGATTCACTCAAGATTCAGTTAGGAGAAAAAAAATAATTCCTCTTTAAATAAACTGTATAGCACTTGAAATCCTCTGACACTGAACTACTTCAGGTACAGAGAAAATACTGTGCAGGATTCCAGTTTGGGATGAGATGGCTCTGAAGACTTGGTCACTGCTGGCAGTTTGTTTCTGGTCAAAGCCTGCTGCTCCAAACCATCATGGTCATGTACTCTCGCTCCAGAAATTTGTGTGGAGCCCGAAGGGTGCTTAGCATTTCTATTTGAGAGTTATGCATTGGCCATCTGCACTCTCTGCTCCTGCAGGCTAAATGCAGCCTCTGCCTAATGGTTTCCTCCCAAGAAGAACTTAATAAAATCTGCAATAGATGAAACAGTGACTCAGTTTAGCACAAACTGTGCTTATCTCACAAAAATAGGATGCCTTGGTCTGGTTTAAGCTTTGGCATTTTTTTTTAATACAGAGCCTACAGTGGGACTTCTCCTTACAGGATGGTGGCAGAACATGTGTAATACTGTGAGACGTTCTTAAAAATACCTGGGTGCCAAATGTGAGGGCACTGGACCTACTCCAGTGAAGCACTCAAATGTGGACTTAATTGCAGGCACACAAATAGCTTCTGTTCATGCAGTATGACGTGGCACAAATCCAAAAATTAAGTACCTGCCCGCAGAGGTACCAATTTGGAACTACTGAGGGCTATTAAAGTCAACAGGAATGTGTTAGTATGCTTAATGGTAAACAAATGGAACAGTCTTTGAGCAGGAAGGACAGGAGGAAAGGGAATGTTAGGATTTATATATGGACTCCAAGGATTCTGAGTGGCTTATTTTAGGTTCTGTTTAAAAACAAAACAAACTGCTAAAAGTGTATCTGGATGCTCTCACAGAATTTCACAAGTCTGCCAGGGTTTCAGGGACAGTTTTGTGAAGAAAATACCTTGTAGTAACAGGTAGAGATGGAAAATTGGTATGCAGAGTAATTTGAATACGGATCTCTAATCATAGTAAAAGTTCAAAATAAATTTGGCATCTTTGTTTTGTTGGTTTTGTTGCTGATCTGTGCCTTGCAGACAAGTTTTGAGTTATACTTTAATGTAGACAAAGAATGAGAGAAAATACCCATTAAAAAGAAAACAACTAAGCAGAAAGGATGGGTAAAATGATAAGAAACGAAGGTGTCTCAATTTTACATGTGAAGTTATGAAGGTTGTTTAAAAATACACAGAATGCTACAAGTCCTGCTGAGAACCAACTCAAGCTTGAAATCTAACTTTCTTTATCCCGGATGGTGTGGAACCAGGTGATGATATATTTCCAGATTCCTTCAGAAAGCCAAATTAAAGCTTCTTGCTACAGGATACAGTCTGTTTCCCATCTGATGCAGTGGTGGTATTGCAGCTCATTAGAATTAATCACCAGTTTAAATTGCTTCACTACCAAATCCCAGCCAGGGTCACCTCTGGGATGCAGGATTTTGGTTTTCACCTTTTCTTGCGGTGACTTTCGGAGAGCTGCCCTCAAGGTTTGTTGTCAGAAAGGCTGAACGATTCCTGTGGTGCATCAAGAAATCAAATGTGCCAACTGTTAAACTTTGAGTGGGTGCTTTTTTCAGAGCCTCTTCACAAACCCCTCACCGGGGGTATCCCAGCCTCGGGAATGTGTGACGGAGAAGGCGCAGGTGGCGGTTTGCCATCGGAGTTTGGTGACATCCCTCCTTCTGAAGGATGGGGGATTCCACTGAGGAGGAGGAGGAGGCTGAATCATAAGCTGTTGGCATAACTGAAACATGTGAAATTTTGCTGCACAGTTTTGGAGTTTGGGATGTTTCTGGCTCTGATGAATTCTCACACAGATTGCTGCTGACTCATGCCTTTTAGTGGAGCTGGCTTTTATGTGCCTTGGGGAAAACAGGAGCTTATTCTTCCTGCATAAATTACTTATGTTTATTTTTAATGGGAATTTTTCCTGTTGTTTTTTTTTTTTTTTTTTTTAAAATTAAAAAAAATTAAAAACCCCACAGTGTTGGTGTAGAAAGTTGCTGTAACATGCAGATGCTGACCCATATCTCATCAGTGTCTGTGTGTGATTCCTGCCATTGAAGTTCTTGCAGTAGCAGAATTAAGCACAGAACTGAGAAGACAGTCTGGAATGGGTCAAAATTTTTTGAATTTTTTGATGTGGAGCCTCATAGGGTGAGTTTCTGGTCTCTGACTACTAATACAAATAATAATTTTGCAGAGAGATGTAATCATTCTGGAGATGCAGCATATAATTTTTCCATGGACACTGTTCCCACAGTTCATTGTGTTCATACACTCTCTTTCCCTTCATTTATAGCAGAAACAGCTCACAGAAGTGGTCAGCTGATGAGAGAGTGATTTCCACAGCAGTTACAATTTTTAATGATGAGTTTATTAGTATATACCTGTCTTGAGGCAGGTTGTGTCATTTTATGAGCAGAGTGCAACTCGAAATCTGCTGGCATCACTGGAAATTGCTTCTAATCCAGCAAATTCTAATTATTGTAATCTAATTCTAATCTATTTTGTGTTTGTCCTGACCTCAAGGTAGGGTTCAGGTTAGTTGGCTGTCCACAGAAACATTTTATTTGAATGCTGATTTTTTTAAAAAGCAAATTATATTTAAAATATTATTTCAAATGAGAATTAGTTATGGGAGATTTTGCAAGTGTTCAACCCTCAACACACTATTAATTCAGATAAAGTATTTGTAGATGCTGTTAAGGTCACACTGACTTTAATGAAAACTTAAGTGTTGGTCCATGCTGTATTTTTGGTTCAGATTGACAATACTTCAGTGTATAAAGAAGCTCTGGGACATTCCTTAAAGCTTGTTAGCTTCCAAATGGCTGAATCATTTACCATTTCTTCGTGTATGCACCTGTCCAGAGAAGCACTTAAACTGGTTTACAACTTAGAGCAATCAAGGAGTCTGCTGAGGTTTGTATTGCTCTTAATTTCATGCATAATTAAGATGAAATTAGCCCCAGACTGGGTTCTTTGAAAATGTCCTTAAAAGAGAACAATAACCTGAGTTAACAACAAAATAAGCAATGTTTTTAAGGCAATAATTCAGCAGTGTACCTGTTGTGAAGCGTTGTGGAGTGCTGTGTCTTGCATCTGATGTTTAGAATAGTAAGAAACAAATACTCAAAATCTCTCCTTATGGATAGGATGGAAATGAAAGAAAAATTCTTCAGATTTTTTTTGCAGTGTTTGATAGAAGGAGAAGCTGGGGGACTCAGGGTGGAGGGGGAGTGTTATTTGAAGGCTTTCAGCTTTGGTTTGTCTTTTTCTGCACAGTGACTCGAATGAGATGCCTTAGACTGTTCTTCTTCTGCCACCTGAAATCTCAAACGCCCCCAAAGGCTTTCTTTCCTCACCTTTAAAAGCAAACTCTGACTCGATGTCTCTCATTCATAAAGACAGATGAAAACAGCTAAAGGGCTGTGAGCTTGCTTTGGGTGACATACAGGAGAGCCTGCTGTCACTAATTATCACTTCAAATAATGATAAAAAAGGTAAAGCAGTCAACTCTGGATGCAAACAAGAACAGAATCTTTACATCTGCTGGCTAAAGCTAACTGGAACTGGGGGTTTTATGCCCAGGAACGGGGACAATTTGTGCTTGGAAAAAACGTAGTAACAAATCTCTCATTGGCTTCAATTATTCAAGATGCAAGTCTAAAGTGCCAAGTAGCCATGACATTGTGGAGGTGTTGAATAGAGAGATAAATTAGGAATGTGGTTCAATTGAAATAGTGAAATTATGAATGTCTTCTAGTTGCTATTCCTGAATGCTTTTAGGTATCTTTGTGCTGAAAAAAATAAAACTCCATACGTGAAGGTTGAGTCCTTTGAGTGTTTCTCAGCTTTCTCCTCTGGTTTTGTAGTGAATAGGGGGAAAAAATGTGTTTGCCTATGAAGTGTTTAGTGAGCTGTTTCTGATTCATCTGGTAATGAACTCTTGTGAAGTTCTGGTGCCCTTTGTGCATGATAAATTACAGCAATTGAATTCTCCTGCTCTGTGTTTGTAAAATGTTTTAGTGTCTATAAAGGGATCTGCTCCTGCTGTTGCCATCTCTGATTTGGTCAAATATGGTTCAGTTATGAAACCAGAAGAGACTTCCTGTCCCTACAAATATGAGTTTTATATTCAATTTATATATTTTTTTTTCAGGGCTTCTATCCATGGTCTTTTAAATAAAAATTAAACACATTATTTTAAATAGTCTTTGTTATGGCACAAATTTTTGCTTACATTAGCAGGTGGGTTGAAGTAAGGAATTACTTCAACCTTAGGGTTAAACTCAGTTTCAGGTTTTCAAAAACTATGAAAAACTAGTCAATGAAAGAAAAGTAAATCGGTGAGCACTTCAAGGAAACAGTAGTTGTTGTGGATCTGAATGCAGAGCAGTTAATGTGATATTATTCATGTAGACTCCTTTTGAATAATGATCAAGTCCCATCATCAATAGTCTGGGATGTTATGACTTATTAGTACCTCTCCATTTATATTTCTGATGTATCAAAATTGTGCAGGCTAACTAGAGAAAAAGCTGTGAATTTCAAAACTATTCTGCAGCAGAGGGAAAAAATGAATATTCTTTGCCTGTATAATTTTCCCAAGTTCCCCCCCCCACTGTTAATTTCCAGCAGCATCCAATAGTAACAGTCTTTCTCTTAGGAAAAAATGTTAATTAAAATCAATGATCTCCTCAATTAAGTTGTCAGATTACTTGAAACAAGCATCTGAGAGTAAAAGAGAAGGTTCTAATTAATACAATAAATTGTTTTAATTTCTCTCTCTTAAACAGGTCACCACACTTTTACCATTGTGACTGAAGTGTGAGTTATTGGAAAACCATTGTTTGAACCCTATAAAGCATGGTAAATGAGCTCACTAAGACTTTATACTGAACCCATAACTAAAGATTCATATTGTACATTACAGGGGTGAATGGCTTTCTGTGGGACTGTAAGAAGTCCAACCTCTTGTGCAGCATTTCTTATTGGAAATTTTCACTGTTTTCAACTTGACATCCATTCTACACGTTCAGAAGCTACACTTACATGTATTTGTTCCTAGAAATAACCAAGAAAATGTGCCTGCAGTCCTAAGGACTATTTGCACTGGCAGAAGTTTTATCCATGCTGAACTAGAAATCCCCCTTTATTTTTCTACTTTTGATTTCCTTCCTGGCTTGACAAACTTCCCTCAGCCAGACAAAAATTTCTGTAATAGGTGGGAACGTCCTGGATATACTGCATGTAACAGATTTTTGCCTTTGGGGCATGTGACATTAACCTTCCTCTGCCTTTCAGATGAGTTGGGACACTGGCCTGCTTTATTTAATTGGGCCAGATGTTTCAAAGTAGCATGAGAGACTCTGCCCAAACAGCATGATTGAGATGACAAAGCAGTCCCAGGTTCTGTGGTTCTGTACTGCCAAGTCAATTAAGAAGATGCCACTCTTCCATCATGGCATGCCAAGTAAAAGGATGATTTCAGCTAGGGAAGAAGGCTTTGTGAATTTTCAGTAGGATAAGATTTTTTAATTCAAATAAGTTAAAAGATTTTTTTTTTTCTCCTGAGTAAAGCCATTTGCTCTGTCTAGATAATATATATGGGTTTGGGGCAGCATTTCATTCACGTTCTACTGATCTATGTTTATCTTAGATGTTGGAAGAGCTTCATCATCCAGGCTTGATGAAAGACACCTATAAGTGAATATTCTCTAGAAACTGAGGACAACATGAGGATAAATTTCTCCCAGTCTCTTGATGGTTTAGTGGTGTTTGTTTGTTTGTTTGTTTGTTGTGGTTTTTATCAAACCAGCTGTTTGAAAAGGTTTGGATGATTCTTGCTATTTATTTTTGCAATTCTCTAAAGAAAAAGTAGAGATATTTATGTGTTTATATTGTCCTTGAATAACTATAGGTAGTATAAATATAATTAGAATCCTACACACACCTGAGGCTTAAAAAAATCTGGGAAAGAACACTAAACCCAGGCACAGATATAGATTTTCTATATGAAAGGTAATTTTGTGGAAATGCTCTGGGGTAGGGAAGGTGCTGTGCATTTCTGCCATATCAATACTGTATTTAGGTTCTGCTCTCAGACTCCTTCACTGCCTTTCCCTTATGTTTTTGTGGTATGATAATTTAAATTAAAAATGGACTCAGCTAACCCCATCCAAAACACCTTCTTTGCTTTGGCTGGCCAGGAGGAAAGAGAATATATATCTATTTTATCTTTTCATGCATTAGTTTCTCAATTTCTATCGTGATTACCAAGCTGGAGGTAGACAAATGGATGGGCTTTCTTTTGGGCATCTAAAGCAACCTGTAAAGGGTGAAAGGACTCAGCAACTGAATTATGCATCATATTTGAAAATGTTTCCACTAAGGTGGAACACACTGACCTATGGCCACTCTGTCCTGTGCATTCCAAGGTGGAGGAGAAAAAGAAATGCACCTTCAAAATCTGTGAATGCTGGGGAGAGAGGTGTGTGCAGTCCACTTCTTCCAGAACATTTTCTACTTGTATAATACTAAGTGGTTTAAATTCCATATTACTATATCCTGTCTTTCAGAGTGAATAGCTGACTCTGTGTTAGTTACTGGGGGAACTTGGGAATCAGAAACAAATCAGATGCACCATCACCCCACGGCTGTGTGCCAGGGGTGATGTCAGCTCAGCAGCTACTGCAGTTTGCTTTTGCCTTACTGGTGGAATTGTGGACATGATCAAAGATAGCTATTATGGATAATTTTATCATTTGCTTATTTCAGCAACTTCTCTTTCAAAATTTGGAGCCCAACAGTAAATTCTGACAGTCATTCTGATTTCATTGCAGGAAAAATATCAATTATGCTATTACTGTGCTGACTAAGCACAGGTATGATGTGCCTGATGATTCATGGTGCTAATTTAGGCTACATCACACACATTTTGCGTCACTGAAGTGCTCAGAATGGGCACCCTGACTCCACCAAACCTCTCAGTGGGTTTCAGACTTTGGTTTCTGATTTTCCTAGGTTGCATACCTGGCTGGTTAAATGGACAAAGGCCATGGCTGCAGGAGTAAAGGAAGAGGCCAAATTATTCTCTGGTATTTCTGGCCAGCTAATTGAGAAAGAAGATGAGCAGATGGAGTTTTGTGCAGTTGCCACAAGCTAAAACCTCTCTTATAAATGCTTTGGATCTGCTAAGATATAGCAGCTATATCTTCATTAATGATGTAATTAGAATACTTGAAAACTCCACTTGTAACTATTGGCTGCCTAAAATGGAATAATAGAAAGTAAAGTACATACATAGAAAGTGGAATCCTGAAAACAGCCTGCATGGCATTTGAAATTAAAAGGAATTCAGGGTGCTTGATATTTTTACTGCCTTAGCTTTCTGAACAGTGTCATCATGGCAGTGAGATAACTGAGGTGTAAGCAAAATCTCAGAAGCATTTCTGAAAAAAGGTTCTTTTAAAATATATATATATATTTACGGATTTAAGTAAAAATAAAGGCTTTGAGTGCTTTGATCTTCGATGCTGCTCAGCTTCTAACTTTAGAAGCAAATGTAATCCAGAGCACATATTTGGGGCTTATTCTGTCTTTCAGTTTTGCTCTCCATTTTATGGATGCTAAGTACATAACTCTGACATGGATAGACAACCTTCATCTCATAAAATGGCATTATTTTGGACAGTCTTTTATGATACTGTCAATGTTCTTCTTGATGGAATTTGGTATTTTCAGAAAAATAACATTTTCTTTTCCGTTTTGTGTGCTAAATGAAAATTTAAGCATTCAATCCTGTACAGAATCAAGATATCCAAGTGGGCCTGCTTCAGCAATATCAATGCTCAGTTTCTAAGCTATTTCCCTCCAAACACCCTATTTTTACTATTGATTTACTGAACTTTCATCTGCTTGGTCTTAACTCGCTTTTGTTTTGGAAAGTTCCATAACAAACATCCAGCCAACTCTGTGTCTTCACTGCATGAGAACGTGAGGAAAAGTGTATTTTTTTGCTATTCAGGAAATGCTGGCAATTTTTTTTTGTGTTACATAAGACTGAAAACCTCTCTTTTAAAGCATCAGGCTCAGCAGGAGGCAGGAGTATGAGTAATCTCCACTTTGCCTCGTTTGAGGCAATTGGTTTTGAAATAACAAAGCTATGCAAACCTGACAATACCCATCTGTGGGAGCCTGGCAATATGTTCATTTCCTTGGCATCAGAGAGAGAAACAAGCACAGAAATGCTGTTAACTTTTCTTAAGTGCTGGAGAGAAACAGAAGTATTTTTCTTTTTGGGATTATTAACCATTTTAACTTATATAATTCCTGTACTGTCTGCTTAAGATTATGTAATCATTGATGGAAAATTTAATATTTAATGATTCAGTTTAACTACTCCAGACATAGGGAATGATGTGATGATGTAACAAGTAGTACAGGCAGTGCATTTCTCAGCTTGACATTGGGGTGGCTTCACAAGTGGATGTGCTGAGAGTATGTTAAGAAAGTATGTTATGAGAGTATATTAGAAGTCATGTATCTGTTAAGCACCTGCATTCATGTAATAATTCTTTCATTGAAAACTGCTGTGAATTCAGTGAAGCAAGACCTTATAAGGAGAGGGAAATACCTTTCTTATTCTGTAAGAGGTGAAAGATATCCCTGTAAGTATTACTGAATATTGTTAGGAAAGAAGAAAGAAGTAGGTCAGTAGGCAGTTTATAACGTCACCCAGAATTGCCTGTTGCTCATTTGGCTGAGAATCTTTGAAAAATCAGCTGAGCCATCGTATGAACTGTGGATGACCCCAAAAGATTGGCTTAACATTGTGGACATGCAGATATTTCCTCATTGCTGAGTCTCATTCAGTCATGGAATAACTCCAGAAAATTTTGCTGGACATTGACCACCTGCCACTGTGGAAGGTACTTTAATTTTCATTGCTAAATCTTTAAATTATAAAGGTATTATTAAACAATACCTACTTATACAAGTAGAGGGTTTTTTTCCTGTTTACTTTCATTCAAAAGTTGCCATCTGGATATCTCAGGTATGGTGAACTCATATGTTTTGATGTTCTGATGAGGCACTTGCTGAGGATCTTTGTATTATTGGCAATGCATCTTAATGCACAGAACAGGGAATCTGCTTCCATTAGCTAAAATTGCACAGGGCAAGAAGCAAAAACTATAATGCTGAGACATGAACAACTGCATAATATTGTTTGACCAATCTCAGGCCCATTGTGTATCTTCAGCAAGATACAGAATGATGGATCTTTGCAGTTTTGTTTGCCTTTCAGTTTTGTTCTGGTAGAAATTTGTTTTCCTAGCACAGATCCTCTGCTGCTGTTAACAGTGCCAGATTGGCTGGGCACTGCCTGGAAATTGCTCTTGCAAGTGCCTTCTAGGGCTTTTATTTCCAGAAGTTTAAACCTGAGGAGCTGGATCAATAAGAGCAAGTGTGGATTGCACATAAAACAAACTTCATCGTCCCAAAAGACAAATAGAAATTAATAAATACCCCCTGCAAATTATTCTGTTTGTGCAGTGAAACAGGAGCAGAAGCTCCTAGTTTTCATAAGCCTTGGTTTCTCAGGGTTTTAACTTCTCTTTTCCCTATCTGACCACAGAGCAATCTGAGTTCTCACTGTAGAGACATAAAATGTGTGCTAAGTTAAATGCCACGTGCAGTTTTGTATTGTTTCTCAAGCAATGTGCAGAACCAAAGGTATTGCAAGTGAGTAGAGTCTTGCAAACCAACTGGCCCAATGTGTTACTTTTTGCTTGCTGTCGTACCTTTTTGTGCTTTGTAACCAGATTTTGAATAACGCAAGTTATTTTTATTTTTTTTTTTTAAGGAAGTAGGAAAAAAAGGCATAAAAAGCACTACTGAGAGACTGGAATTTACAACAGAGTTTAGGAGATTCAGCAGATGTTACTACAATAACAGAGTAAAGCAACTGTATATCATTTCTGCTTCCTGTGCTATGCTTCCATCATGATGCACAGAAATTGAATTGGGACACAAGCACTCAAGTCTGGACTGTGAACAATTGCCTATCCAGGCAAATCTGACTGCAAAAGAAGATGAATGATGTCCTGTAAAATGGGAAACTCAGTAATTCACAGAACAACCCAGTCAGAATAACTAAAAAGCTCGAAACCCCAAGGCAAAGCAAAAACATAAAAGATGAACAACAAAGGTGTTTAGGGTAGGAAAGATAAAAAGTATGGGTGTAATTTTGATGATTCATCTTGAGACTTCAGTACCAGATATGATTTATTAATGCATATTGTACCAGGTGGGGATTAAAGCCAATAGGGAAGAAAATACCACACAAGAATAGGTCTCAGCCATATTTTCAAGATAATCTGAATCCAGCAAATCCTCCAGGTGCAGCATGTAGTGCATCTAACTCAAGAGATAAAACCAGATTGAGTGCCAATACTCACTGTAACTCTTGATGACTGTATAACATTTTCTAGATGGTCATTACTTCAGAGACCTCTGAGGACTGTGGTGGTGTGTGTGCTGTCCCCTCTGGTCACATTATATGGAATTATCTTTTTCTACTAGTGATGGTCTAGTTAGCATTTTACCATTGTTCATGCAGTGGCTGTGCTGGAATGATGAAATATCCATCAGTAATTTACATAGAATCATGGAATCACAGTACCCACACACCACCATTTTTTCACTGTATGCAAATTTGCAAGGGAATGCTATAAATAAAATAACCACAGCTTAATTTTTGGAAGCTATATTTAGGTGCTATCCTATAGGTGGCAATATACTGTAAAATTTATGAATTGAAAATCCTACGGCCAGAGATTCAGTGGCTGTTCAAAGGAAGAAATGTTTTTCCCTTTTCACATGATCTCCTCATTTACTCCATTTGAACATAGGTGATTTTGTGAAACAGTGGAGTCTTGATGCATTCCAATGCAATTTCAGAGATCTGTGAAACATAACAATCATTAAAAAAAAAAAAGTGATAGCCTCAAAGGGAAAAAAAAGGCTTTTTCTCCATTAGCATCATGTGGCCTCTAAAAATACACATTCAGAACAAAAATTGCACCAAAATTGGACATATCTGCTGTCTGAGCATATCATGTCTCAGGATAGAAATTGTCATTTAAGAAATAGTGAACCCAAATTTTCAAATGTTTCTATAATATTATATATCTAATCTCTAATCTTAAAGATGTTGTTTACATATTTGGAAATAATTTTATCATCTATTGAAATAATTCATGGTTCACTGTGCAATATGTAACTCAAATCTAGTTAGCAGTTATATTCTGTCCTGTCACTCACTTATTTTACAGGCAGAAGAAAAAAAGTGCCATATTTTAGCAGGTGATCTTGAAGAGCAAATGTCTTAGGAGTTAAATGTATTAATTTCCTGTTGTCAAATCACCTAATGTGTAACTGAATTTCAAGTATAAGTCAAGACTTCATTAGGAAAGCTTCCTGAAAAAGCTATTTATATAGGCAATGTAAAATTAATGCTATTTATGATACAATCATCCTTCCCCCCCCCGTTTCTGTTGTATATTTAGATGTTCCTTGACTGTGGACACAGGCAGCTGTCATGGTTTAAACCCAGCTGACAACTGAGTGCCACACAGCCACTCATCCCAGTGGGATGGGGAGGAGAACTGGGAAAACAGGTGAAGTCCTTGGGATAAGAACAGTTTAATACTTGAAAAAAAACCCCCAAAAATATAATAATGTGCATTAAAAAGGGAGACAAGAAAAAGAGAGAAAAAGAGAGCCCAAGACAGAGAAGTGGTGCACAAAACAATTGCTCAGCAGCCACGGACCAAAGCCCAGCCTGTCCCCAAACACTGATCGGTGCCCCCTGACCAAGTTTATACAGGTTTATACCAAGTTTATCCCCCAGTTTATACACTGAGCATGATGTTCTGTGATGTGGAACATCCCTTTGGCCAGTCTGGGTCAGCTCTCCTGGCTGTGCTCCCTCCTGACTTCTTATGCACCTGCTCCCTGCCCAGAGCATGGGAACTGAAAAATCCTTGATTTAGAGCAAGCACTGCTTAGCAACAACCAAAGAGTGTGTTATTAACATTATTCTCATCCTAAATCTATAAAACCACGCTGTGTGAACTACTAGGAAGAAAATTAACTCTATCCCAGCTGAAACCAGGACAAGAGTATACATTAAAAATTGCGTCATTGTTCTGGCACAAGATCCCAAATGTTAGTTATCTAACAACTGCTAGCTTGTCATGATAAACCACTTGAACTGAGCTGGCCAGGTCACCCCCTGCTATGTTTAAAAGGAATTTTCCTTCAGAAATTCAGAAGTATCTGAACTTAATGTATTCTTTTATGGAGAAATAAGATTTCTGTGCGAAAGGAGACAATCACAAAGGATGTGAATCTTTTGCAGAGACTTGAATGAGCAGAAGTTAACAATGCAGGCTGGACTTTTTGGGGAAAAAAAGTAGTAAAATGAGTGACTTTTTTGCCCTCACTGAGATATTTGAGACAGGAAGGGGCTACATTAAGGGTTTAGGGTTTCCCTCCTCATTGAAATAGGTGAACAACAGAAGACTCCTGATTGCTCCTCCTCTCCCATCTCCAGTCATAGGGGTGAAAAACTGAACATCAAAGGGGCTGATTTTATTTATGGTGGAGGTCATTGTATGTAATCAGTCTATTTCCTTAAGTTCTCCTTTTGTTTACT
>JAWWLV010000158.1:14738547-14818352 GCA_035041135.1 Platyrinchus mystaceus | reverse complement strand
CACAGAAGAGTGACTCTGGCATGAATCAGTGATCCTTTTCTTGGTGCAGTGACTCTGCAGGTCTGTAGGAGCACATTAACCCATCCTATTAAATCCATGAGTGCTGGGAGAGGCCAGGGAAATGAAAGCTGACGTGTTTTCTGATGTAGGAAAGGATCAGGGTTTTGTTCGTGGTGGATTTACTTTGTGAAGTCTGGTTGTTTAGCCCAGAAATGAAATGGTGGGCTCTGAAAAGGGTCCCAGTCGTGACAACCATACCCTAAACAAAACACTTCAGTAGCACAAGGGAGTGAAAGTGCTTTCAGTGACTAACCAGGTAGCAAGAAAAAAGCCATTGGTTTTCCTCTCTTGGAGGATATTGTAGACAGAATAGGTTGAGATTTGACTGTATAGCTTATGCTACAGGGACTAAAAAGATATAATTTACACCTGTAGGCTGTACTAACTTCACACTGTTGTGTACAGATTTTGTTCTCCCTGGAGACTCCTCTACTTGATGTGCAATGAGCAACAGATTAACAGTTTAAACAGCTGATGATTGCTCAGATTATAGTTCTGCTCAACTCCTCCTAATGGGATGACTGGGTGGAAAGCACAAAGCCAGTCACCAGGGGAAGGAAAAGCAGGAATGCAGAACCCCTAGGAACAAGCCCCAGTAGACTTTCCATGGATGTTCATAACCTAAATATGTTTAAAAGCTCATTATCTTGGCCTGCTGAAGTCTTTTGGAGCCATAGCCTGGGGTGAATATAGTGCCCATGTGTCTGGATAAGCTAACTGATGGTTGATCTATTCTTGGGTCACCCACAGGCCTTTTTCAGTTGATTTTTTTCTAAATCTCCCCTGCTGTCACTCATGCATGCCCTTGGAGAAGAGGATTTTTTAACCTTACCAATACTGATTCTCCCACACAAGTTGTCAAATGGATCAGTTAAGCAGTAAAAATCTACAGAGGCTCTGTAGAAATTCTAATTGTTTATTTTTAACAAATACTCTGCAATGAGCTTATGTACGGTGGTAAAAAAGACAACGAGCGCTAACATTTTATTGATTGCTCAATGAAAAAAAATCACCTTTGTCACTAATGGTTAAAAAAACTAATTTTCTGTAGTGCAATGTAATCTCCAAATCCCTGTCCTCCTCTGATGATTGATCATTCTTCATCCCATGGCTGGCTGAACAATTACTGATCTTTTTAACTTGGTCAGCAGGATGCTTCCTTGCTGTATCAGGGACTGTAAGACTTTCTAGCAGAACACATTAGCATGCCTCTGTAAATCAAAAAATGTTGTTACCTAGCTCCCTGAATGCAGGGGACCCAGGTTTTAAGGGCCATTACAGAAAAAAATAAGCTGTGACAACAAACATGGGGACTGATCATGCAATGTACACGTCACCAGTCACCCTCTGATGCCCTCCAGGAACAGCATTTTGGCAAACCATTTTCATGTAAGGAGATTTTAGGGTTGCACCCAAATCTGTAGCATGTTTCAGAAGTATTTGATGTTAAATTTTTGGTGCATGGGATTTTACCTTGATGTTTTACCTTCTGTGCCCTCATCATGCCTTCTGCAGCGGAGGAATCTCTGCAGTTCTGCGAATTCCGAGTTTTTGTTAAGTTTCCTCCTTGCTGCAAATAGCTTAAGGTTGTGGATTTAGGGATTCCCCATTTAAATGAATGACTGAGATCACTCTGAGCATTTGTTAAAGGTTTTGATCTATTTCCAGATGAGCTGTATTTGGCTTGGAGGTGTGGTTGTCTTGCTGACTGGGTTATGCCTACTTTCCATTTTGTCCTGACAAGCTGTCAGTTCTGTGTTGATATTTCTGTTTAGACCTTCTCTGGTTTTCTTTTTTTTAGAACTTAATTCAGCTTCTCCTTTCCCTGTTCTGTCTCACTTTAAGACAACTATTTTTATTTTTTTATTTATTTTTTTTTACTATGAGGCATAACAATTTGATATAAGAAAATAAATGCAATGGTATTTTTTCTGTATCTTATCCAGGTTGGGTTATGCTAATAACAATATTAAGCATATTTATACAGTTGAAATAATTGCACAGAGATTAACTAATTATTCAGCACAGGGAGGTAAATGGAGGAAAAATTATCATTTGTTTTTTAAATAGAATGAAAGCTGAAGTGACTCAGTTCTATAATGAGCTGGTGTAAAAGTAGGTGGAAGTCTTGTAGCATTTTTTTAAAGAAGCTTACAATGCCTTTCAAGACTCAGTGTATTTTAGTAACTTAATATATCAAAATAGTCTTGATAAATGTATTTCTCATTACAGTATCAGTGTCATTTTACCTGAGCATATATGAAGCACTAATGTTTTCTATGATTCAAATCCTTGAGCACCTAAAATTACTGGATAGACCAGATTCTCTTTGCCATGAAGGAAGTTTAGGCTATGCCAGTACTGTTTGATTGTATAAATAACAACATAAAAATTGATTGATTCTATTTTTTTATTTTGCTGTATCAGAAAATAAAAGCCTTATCTTTCATTATGGTAATATCTACATATTGCTCAGAAAAATCATGAAGGAAAGGGAAGTTAATATGAAGGGCCTTAAAATCAAACAAGCTGTCCTCCAACTTCATTTCCTGTGCTACTATTTCAGGACAGTAGAAACATTTAAATAAACATTAAACAACACTAGTTAATTTAATATGAACTTGTAAGAAGAAGTACAAAGATTTATGCAGACTTCTGCAGAAAGGCATAAAGCAGGACTTGATAGTTCCCAGACCAATCCAGCATTCCTCAGAGGTTATGGCAAATTATTTGACATTGCTATTTTGCTAAAAATAATAGTTTGGACATCTTCCTAACCATATTGGTTTGTGAAGGTATTACAAATTATTGCTTTTGCAATCCATTTAGGGTTCTATCCAGTTAATCTGTTATATGCAGTCTCCTGGTTTGAGCGAGTGACATTGCAAGTATTTAGTCCGGCCTATCACTGAAGGACTGAAAATATGTGTAAAGTGGGCCCAGGGTAGACTCATCTAGAACTCTGCCTAAAAGGCATTTCTGGTTGGCAGCAAACTGTTGATTACTGCCCATCCATGAAGTTCTGTGCCCATCTTCTTTCGTCTTCATCAACCCCAGATTTCCTAGTTTGCTCGTGAGTGTCCCGAGGGACAGCAGCGAGTGCAATAGTAAAGTCAAGACAGATTGTCTCTAATGCCTCCCCCTTATCTGCCAGTCCCATTTACCTGTCATGAAAGGAAATTGGATTGTTTTGATGAGATTTGTTCTTGACAGATCCACGTTAGCTGCTTTTTATCATGTTTACTGTCCTGTAGGTGCTTTTAAATTGACTCTTAAGTGATTTGTTCTAGTACCTTCCTGAACATTGAAGTTAGACTGGCTGATCTATAAGTTTCCAGGCCCTTTTCCTCATTTTGGAAGGACCCATAAAGTTTGCCCTTCACCAGCCTTTTGAAACTTCCCTTTATATCTTCAACAGATTCTCGAAAATAAGCTCTAATGACTCATTGACTGGTTTCCTTCGTACCCGAGGGTGAACTGAATCAGGTCCTGTCAACTTGGATGCATTTAATTTATCCAAATATTTTTTCACTGCTTCCTTTTTTTCCCCCTTTTTTATTATTTTTTTTTTAATTTTTCCTAGCACTGTGGCCTAATCATGATCTATTCTTCTCTAATTCTGCTATAATGCACAAATTTTTTTAAACCAATGACTGTTACACTCTTTTAGAGGTTTAGATTCATGCATTATAAACATCCCCATTTTACATGTACATCCCCTTTTATGCATTATATGAATGTACATCCCATTTAAACCCTCAAGATGAGCTTTACAAGGGACTTGAATGATTTTCAAATCTTACAGTTACACTGAGAAACAAGGAAATTGCATTACTGGGGAAAGCAGAGTTACTGAAACTTGTCTGTGATCTAATAGCAGCTGACAATACATTTTAAACAGGAGTAAAAGTGAAGATATGATATACCCTCCATCCCCCAAACCTTTTCACGAGTAACTAAAAAGTACACTTGATTCTAAGCATGCAGGTTTTTAATTAAAACCCAAATTATTTGTTTCTCAATGTCTGAATTTGTCAATTGTAAAAATAGATTGGACTAAATACAACGTTCACTCTCACAAACCAAGAGACTACATATAATAGATTAACTGGATGGAATCCCAGATGGGTTAAAAAAACCCCTAAATCATTTGTCAAAATTTCACAAACGACTACGGTTAGGAAAATGTCCAAAAGGATGGATTCTCTTTAACCTTAGTAAAATGTTGACTGTTTGGATTTAAGCTGTAGCTGTATCTTTATTGTGTGCATTTTTAAAAAAACCTCCAAGCACTATTTGCAGTGATTTTAAAATTTTGCAACAGTTTTTACTTTGGAAGAGCAAATAGTGGAAAACACTTTGTAATGTGTTGTTTTGTGGGATTTCATTCTTCGTTTTCTATATGCAGAAGGGATTTTTATCTCTGTGTGGGCCTTCAGTTCAGATGCATTCTGTATTGCTCAATTTAGACAAACCATTTGTTACTATGGATTTTCAGAATTGCTCAATTTTCCAGACTTGTGCAAGGATCTCCCCCTCTAACCTTAGCCAGTTTTTCAGCATTTTTCATCCAGTATGCAATGCAACATTTCATTTAATGGTAGCAAGGAGAGTGTGCAGTGTTCCTAACAGTCCCAGAGATACTTTATGGAACAATCAAAATCCTCAAGGACAATTTGTGTACAGCCAATACTGACTCAGCAGAGTTCAATGCATCTTTTAAAAGTACCTGTAATCACTGTTTATTTTGAGCACAATGTCTTGCAAAGGCAACAAAATTTGGGGAGAACGTCTTTGGCTTTCTGGTGTTATTTAAAATTGTCAAGACAGATATGTAGTCTAGAATGCAGAATTCATGTATGAATTTAAGCCTCAGTACTCTGATAACAGATTTAAAAGTAATGCCTGTATGTGTGTTTATAGGTCAAAGGTTCTCGCTCTGAGTGGACTCTGAAGTACCTGTACAGTGTAATTGCTTGAAAAATATCAGTTTACTGCAACTCAGAAAGGCCCATGAGAAGAGAAAGCAACACAAATACCTTTTCCCTCACTGCATTGTGACTTTCAGTGGTAGAAAACCCAACAGCACAACCTTGCCTAAGCTGTGGAGGATAGCATTGCTAGGTTTAGCAGTTATATTTTAGGAAAATTCTCCCTGGCCTTTTGAAGGCCTCTCTTGTGATTAGCAACTATTTAGATGCAAGAAAGTGATGAGCCATCACACTTCAGTATCTTCAATGCATGTTCTGTATTTTGGGCTATATACCATTGACATCTTGGCACTTTCCCCATATCCTTTGTGTGCTGTAGACTGATCCAAGCAAAGGCCATTGCTTAACCTGAACTCTCTGTACCATGAATCAACACTGTTCATCTGATGCCTCCATTCAACTTTTAGATGTCTAGCTGATTATGTCAGGATGGGGTCTTCCTGAGATAGCTGAATTATTCTGCTTTGCATCATATTCTGGAACTTTGCAGTTTTGTTTTCATTAGCTGAAAAAAAAACCCTGATCTGTCTCTCCTCTCTCCCCCCCTTTTTTTTTTTTCCCCATGGAAGGGAAAGGATAAGCTTTAGTTTATGAAAACTTTGTTTTACACCAAGACAAAGGGAATGTTCACCTTTCTCAACTAATTTAAAATTCGTTCTTGGATATGTAACATGAGTGACTGTAAGTGCTGGACTCATTCTGCCACACTGATTATGCAGAGGATTATTGGAGAAGATGTCAGGAGACAGGGCTGCTGTGCCTTTTTGTAAGGGTTAATGGAGAGTAACACTGGATAATAAGACAGCTATTATACAGAACATAATTCCAAGTGTAGCTACTGTGACTATGCTACATTTATATATATATATGATGAGGAAGAGGTAAGAATTATTGCCCAAACTACACAATAAAAGTGCTTGCATTTTCAATGTGATTCAATAATATACTTCTGAGTGAAAGGAGAGGCTCATATGCATGAGATTGTATTTTAAATGAGACATATTCTTCAGTTGTTCCCATCACCTCCATTCGTTTATGTGTGCTCTTAGAAAGTCCTAAACCAAAAAATTATCTGTGTGCCAAGCAATAAACTCATAGATCAACATTAAGTTTAATTAACCTCTTTGTCTTTAATTGCAACTTCGTATCCACTAACAGCTTCAAGCACTTTAATAAGCAGTTTGTATTCTTTTCAATACTGTCATGTTTTGAAAAGTGACTTAGGAGCCCCAGGGCATGATTTTTCTAGTATTGATTTCAAAGAGAGACAAGTCTCTAATGTTTTTGGAAGTCTTGCTATATCTTTAGGTGAAAAAGAACTTGAGAAACACTAATACAAGTCTGTTTTTAAAAGTTAATACAGAGATCCTAAATCACTTGTTACTTTTCTAAAATTAAGCCCAACTATCTTCTAATTAGCTCGTTTTGCTTATTAAGTGTTTCCTCTTTTTCTATAGCAAAGATTTTAACAGAATGGTAATTGAAACTTTTAAAAAGTAGAATTTAAATTATGAATATGACTGTTAGGGAAGTCAGCTGTTTAAAACAGGAGACAGTGAAATATTATTGAAATTGAACTCTAAACTGTGAAGGACTTCACAGAAATAATAACAGGACAAGTTTGTGTTGGGTAACAGAAGCCCAAAGGCGGAAACTGATGTATTATAAAAGACAGTATTTGTGGCTCATTAGATAAAGTCACAATTCAACCCAGTGTTCAAACACATGATGCTGGTGGGGAAAAAGGCATGTAATTAATCAGGTTATATGGGAGACAACAGACAATTAAAAAAACCCCCCTCAGATCTAAAGCTGACTGGGTACAAGTCTGTCTCCTTCCTGATCTATTTGGAGAGGAGTGTGGTATGTGAAAACCATGGGATGCACGAGCCATTTCAGAACAGTTTGTCCCAGCAGTGGTAAAGAAACAGCCTCACATAAGAGTTGGTGTTTCTGTGGGTTTTTTAGAACTTTCTGCCTCGTGTCATATAGGCCCCATTGCACCGGGTACTTATCATTGGTGCATGTTTGTAAAATACCTGTTCAAAGAACCTTCTGACCGAACAGACAAGTGTTGAGGGGCACAGAGGCCCCAGGGGAGGCAGCAGAGCAGTGACAAAGTGAGTTGTAAACTTCAGGCTGTAGAAAGATCCTCACACCAGTTATCTCAGCAAGCAGCAAACGCTGCTTTGTTCACTTGGTGCCCGCTCTGACAGACACAGGTTGCTCCACACATTCCTGGCTCCGAGTGCCCTGCCTGGGCATTCAAAACTGAGGGGTCCTTGGAGCTCTGAACCTTTGCCTCTTCAGGGATAGTGAGGGAAATGCATTGTTCCATACAGGAAATCCTAGGGAAAAAAACCAATTTCTGGCTGCTGCACTTGATATCAAGTATTTATTAACACTGCAGCCTTGTTCTTTGGCAGGACTGTCACGTTTGTGCTTATTGCTGAGGTTATTTTTGAACATTAATCGGCAGTCTAAGTAACCTTGTCCAATGCTCTTTTGCTGCTTCTTTTCCCTTGGTTGCTTTTCTTTTCTCATTCTCTACACTTCTAATAAATATTTCAAATTCAGTTGTTGCTTTTTATTGCGCTTTGGTCACAGAAGACGGGGAGCTTGGCTTAATCTGCACTCTGGAAGGTAGATAAGCAAGAAAAGAAAAGAGCAGAGAATTCCTGGGTCAGTGTTCTTGGGAATAATGGCAAAAATACAATACTGCAGAAACTCCTCTATAACTCTGACTTCAGTCAGACTGCAATGGTGAATTATGATTTCTTTGGCAACTTATTAATTGAAACTGAAAAAAACCCCACCGCAATAGGATTATCAGAGAAAGGATGGAGGGGAGGGCATTGTGATTTAGTGCAAAAAAAAGAATACAATGAGGATTACTTCTGTTTTCAACACATTTTTTAAAATATGTTTAACATTTTTAAGTCACTTTTGACCTTTTGGTGATTGGCCCATTGTTAAAAAATTAAGAAGTAAGACTCACTAATGTGTTTGGTCTTTTATAAAAGGACAAAAATGCATGCATGGAGGAATGAATAAATTTGGTGTTTATTGCTCCAGCATAGGATTCAGAAGCTGGGTGCAAAGTGTTCCTACTGCTCTAGAGCTGCTGTGCTGCCATTAGTGTTAAGCAACACCAAAATACCCTTTTTACATATCTTCCTTACCTTCCTTTTAATCTTCCTAAACAAGTAACTCTGCATTCTCAGGTGCAATCACTCTTTTTAGTAATACAAACACAATCATTTTAGCAGCCTTATTAAAAGCAGTGAGTTTTCCTTTACTTCTCAACTCTCATTCTTTTTTCCTCTGATGCATTTTTACCTGATGTACATCAAACAAACATTCTCACACCCTCTAGACCAATGGTCAATCCTTACTTTTATTTGTTACTGACTTTTGATTTGTCAGATTTGTGTTTTTCACAAGTTTTTAGATTAGGGAATGTATTTGCACTTTAATATCCACAAAATTCAGTGATTTTGTTAAATTGTAATCCTTATGACTGATAATTTTTAGAGAGGCAAAAAGACTTGGATGCAATTTCTGTAATTGTCAAATTATGTGTTATTTGGAAAGCACGAGACACATAAAAAGAAGAATGATGCAGTAAATCACTAAACAATAGCTCTGGGTGTATTCAATGAGGTGATATTGCTCTGATTATCATCTCATTTGTTACACCTCTAATGTAAAACATACACCAAAGGTTCCTGTCCCAGGCAGAAACTGAGACTGTGTTTTATTGTGTAAAGGAAGGACAGTTCCTCCTGTTTGAAAAATTCTGCAATAAGTTACTGAGCTAATTCATGTAGTAGTCAAGGAATGGTAATGAGAGATATATATGCAAATGAATAATAATAATAGTAATAAAAAGCTAATTGCTGGTTTGGTGTTCAAAGTGGAACATGGAGATTCAATGAGCTTACAGTGGCATAGAGAAATTTTTCTTCCAAATTAGTTTGTGTCTTGTACACTCCACTAGAGGCATTTTAAGGCTTCAAAGGGCCAAGTAATTTTAAAATGGCATCAAGACTTAGATACTGTTGATGTGATTCTTGCTTCCATGGATAATTATAGTGTATTTATTCTAATCAGATTGTTTTGTTGAGGCTGGTGGTGGGAAGGTTAGTGGTGATGAATGATTCTTCAAGTTCCTTTAAAATTAATTTTATGGACCAATTATTTTGTCAGGAGTTCAGTTTTGTCAGGAAATGTTATGGGCTGAAAGCCCACAGGTTTAATCTGTGGGTCAACAGAAGTGCAGCCATGAGCACAATGTTTGCCTCCTTTTTTATGTAGCATTCTCTCCTGTTCAGAGACAGAAGTACATGAATTGTGTTCAGTGACTATCCAAAGGATCCCCACCCTCTGCAGGAAGTCAGAAATTCCTGTCCTAGAGCAGTTGAACTGTCTCCTAGATGGAAGTGATGCTTGGTGCAATCTTCCTAAAAGGTAGACTGCAACTGTCTTTGAATGGATTTGGCTGTGTAGTCTACATTCCAAAAGGTGATGGGAAAAGAGTGTGTGTATAACTATGTGTAGCCACACAAAGTTAATCTGTTCTTGATCTTTCTCAAGTTCTTTAATTTGCCTTGAATCTACACATGTGCATCAAATTTCCAAAATACCTTGAAGATGAATCTGTGACCTTTCTAGAAGACAAAACTTGTATTTTTCTTTCCTGTTCTCCAGCTGTTTACTTATAAGTAAAGTATATTATCTAACTTGCTCCGTGTCCCTGAATCCAGACAGGCCACAGGGAGAATCATGTGGTGGGGGAGATCATCCCTGAGCAGACCTGTACTTCAAGTGAGCTTTTTGCAGGTGTTCTATTATCCTACTAGGTACTGTGCCCCAGTGACCTTGATCTGCAAACTCAGGAGCTGGGATTCTCCTCTTGCCTATTCAAATTTGAAACCCTTGCTGCCTTTATTTTTTTACGCTACTACCACAACTTTCTACAGCCAAAGTACCACTTAATCTCTTCTGGTGTGGGAGTGCTGTTCAATTCAGGCTTCCAATTTTCCAGAAGTAGTTTTGTGAGTCAGTTCTCATCATACTGTTATGTGAATTGAATGAATAGAGCAAAAGGAGAAAAGAGACCCTCAGTGAAGTCAGTGGTCTAGCTGCAGATGTAGGACTCTTAGATATCCTTGTGGTATAATGCAAGTCATTTCCTGGGGATCATCTGATATTTGTCATTTTCAAGCAAAGTAAAATACTGTATTATGAGTCAGTTTCCAGCACCTCATGGTGATAGGTTGCACAGACAGAATTTCCTTTCATGCTTTGATGAGAACAGGAATCAAGACACTACTTATGTGTGAGGCAGAAACCTTGACATCGCCCTGAATGGTTGCAGTAAGCTGCAAAAATGAATTTTGTGCTGTGAAATACAGGGGGGGGAACCCTCTGGATAGCATCATTATCAACTGTGTGTGATTCTATTGAGATTGCTGGTGTAGGATAATGGAAAGCTTGATATGGTACAATTATGTGTAAATAAATTCAATATGCTGTGACATGAATGATTGCTCAGTGTCAGAGCTGTAACTGGGGAAATGATTCGGCTGCTTTGCCATTGTGAACAAAGACTGGCAAAGGCTGTGAAAATGAAGGCAAAAGCTCCAAGTATGAAAAGAAACAGTTTTAGCATAAGAGAAGAAAATACCAATATAGAGTAAAAAACAATTTTACTGCACAGGAAACATTTAGAAAAATAATTGCTGTGCTTCAGCATGATTAGTAAAACCACAGCATTCTGCAGAATAAGAAGTGATGGTGGATTAAGAGGAGTTTATTTGACATATCATCATCTGAGACATGGAACTTTACCATGAGTCTGGTTGCACTAATTGTAGGACTAAATATCCTCCATCTAGATATCTGCTGTCTAAATCCTTTAACCTAGCTTGAAAGAAACTTTTACCTAAAGAGCATTTATCAAATTCTCCAAGAAAAAAATACCTGATTGTTTTAAGAGAAGAAATTTTGCCTTTTGTATTCTCCAGTGTCAAAATGAGGGGTTATTTTTGATTTTTTGTTTTGTTTTGGTTTTTTAGGAGGGGAGCTTCAGAGTATTATTTTCTTAATCATATCCATATAAAATGGGGACAGGCATAATTTCTTGTTCCTTGTCTATCTGTACAGATTGCAAGCTCTTTTGGTTTATATTTTGTCATTCTGCTTTTGTCTGTGGGATGTTGCTTCTGGAGTAGAAATGGCAGATATGGCTCATTAGGACAGCATGTCACACAGGTATAAAATCACTGTTGATAATGATTTGCATTAGTTTACTTAAACTAAGCAACCCAAGTTAGTTTACAAAGCTGCTCTAATGTAAATGTTTTCACGGAAAGTTTGATTTTTTTTTGTTTTCTTACTTGCTGTGGTCGGACATATTGTGAAGTTAACAGTTTTCTGACAGTCTTCACTTCCCAAGCAGTAGGAAAGTCTTTCTATAGTTGCAACAGACTGTTAAATATCATATTTTAGGTGATGTTTATTCATGTGCTTAGAAATGTCTATTATAGGCAATGATGGGTTTTTTTTGATGTAGCGTTCCCATAAATCCTGGTTCATCCTATTTCTCCCTATTCTATGGTTCTCTGGTCTCTAAGAAAGCAATGGTAGCTCTTATCCAAAATTCTCAAGTATGTATTATTTTTTTTTAATCTAAGCATTAATTGGAAGGGTGCTTAAAATTCTTAACTGGGTGAATAAAAACAGTAGTTGAATACAAAGCTACATTTACTATGCTCTAATAATCTCTTTAGCAACAGGGCATGAATTATAAAATGATAATTTATAGCTAACATGGTTTAAACACGAGGCCAAAAGCCAAGTGTCATCGACAGTGTCATGGATGAATTATTACATCGTCATTCGAACTCTGAAGCTGCTTGTGTGATCATTATGTGATTATTAAAAAGAATGAAGAGCATATTCATCAATGTAATTAGTTTCTTTTTAAAACATAATGCACGTGGAAATATGCATTTTACTACATCATCTTGCACTGTGGAAATAAAGTTAATTTTTATTCTGAAAATTAAGTTACACAGTGCTTGAGGAATTTCTGCATTTCTGCAGATCAGCGAGTCACGTGGTTATTTTCCACTTAGACAAGTGTCAGGACGAGGTGGACCCGAGATGAAGCTGCTAGCTGATGTGAGAAAAAAAAATATATCTTTATGGATTTTTCCTTTGCATCCTCTATGCTCTCAGCTTTTGGAGATTCATGTCTCAGCCACCCCAGTCTTCAGGTGCGTACGTGCTTTAAAAAAAGCACAAAATCTAAGTAAATGTCACGATATTTCTCTTCAGAGGTACAACAGCCATCAAGTTTGAGAGGGTTAGAACTGTGGGGTTTATTTTGGGCTGCATCACTTCAGTGTTTTAGTCCCCCCCAACTTCCCACTCTCTCCCCAGCATTTGCACGTGTCTAATTCCAGTCCACATGGAGTTCAGAAGGCCTGGATTAGTGCAAAGTTGGTCAGAGTGCACTGGAAGTAATGATAGCTTGAGACAAAAAAAAACCCAAACAAAAAAGAGAAGAAATTGGAAGTGAAACATGTGATGTAAAGCAAATAAACCCCACAAAGAGCAGCACTTCAGATATTGCTATCTAATTAGACCATCTTTTTGTTCCTCCCCTTATTTTTGACTCTGTGGGTGTCGGTAGCTGAATGTACAGCTAAACATCCAACACTTTATTTCCTGCTTTGTTTTATATATGGCAATTGGACAGAAAGTCCCAAAGGGTTCCTTTTTATTATGGATTATTCCCAGTGAACACCCTGGCTGTAAGCACTCTATGACAGCAAGGTTATTGTAAAATGGCTTTTTTTTCCCCTTTGAAGTAGAACTGTAACACCGAGAATAACTTTTATGAGGCCTTGTGGGAATCTTGTTCTTTATGAAACTCAGTGATTATGTTCAGGGGTTGGAATAAATGCTCCTATGAACTTTTTAAAAATAAAAGAAAGGAGGAAAAGGAATGAGAGCATTTGCAGCATTAAGGGTCAGGTACTCTATTAGATGTAGTTTATTGGATTCCCTGCCCCAACTCTCACCCTAAACTGAGGTTAGACAGGCCTAGGGATGCTCCATAGAGCAGGAACCCTGGAGGGCAGGGGGTATTTTCATCAGTCCACCCAGGCAAAGGGAAGGAGTTTGAAAGGGCCAGTCCAATCTGGTGAGTCAACAAATGGTTACAGGGTATGTGCCAGGGGTTCAACTACTTCGACCATGGGACTGACTTTGTGAATCTTGGCCCACTGGGGGCTGGTGGGGTCCATCTGGCAGAGGAGGGGAAGAGTATCTTCAGTCACAGGCTGGCCAAGCTGCTCAAGAGGGCTTTAAACTAAAAGCGCTTGGGGGAGGGAACCTCAATCCATCCCAATTCTGCCAGATGGATGACAGTGCCTGCAAGAGGTGCCCAGAGGGTTCACAGGTTGCCAGGAAAGCAACACAAAGCAGCACAAAGGAATTCTGGCCACTCCAGCCAGTAATTCAGCTTTACTGGGGGCTCAGCTTAGATGTTGCTGTGCAAATGCACAGAGCATGGGGAATGAACAAAAGGAACTGGATTAATGCACACACCTGCAGGGCTGTGATCTTACTGGCATCACAGAGACATGGTGGGATGGCTCCTGTGACTGGGGTGTTGGAATGGAGGAGTACAGGCTCTTTAGGAAGGACGGGTAGGGGAGATGAGGGAGATGATGTCAGTGACCAGCTGGAACACATGGAGCTCTGCCTGGGGATGGATGAGAGGCCAGCCAAAAGCTTAAGGGTCAGGGATTAAAGGAGGGGCAGGGACAGGTGAAATTACAGGAAGGATCTGCTACAGGCTGCCCAACCAGAAAAACTGAGCAGATCAGGCCCCTCTATAAAGAGGGAGGAGCAGCCTCACGTTCACAAGCCCTAATCCTTCTGAGGGATTTCAACCCCCCTGATACCTGTTGGAGGGACAACACAGCAGGGCATAAGCATTACAGGTGGCTCCTGGAATGTGTTAATGATTCTAACCTCCTTCTCCAAGTGATAGAGAAGCCAGCAAGGAGAGGTGCTGTGCTGGACCTTGTTCTCACATAGCAAGGAGGAGCCGGTGGGGAATGAGAAGCTCACATTAAGCTCGCTACCCTGGACTCCAGGAGAGCAGACTTTGGCCTCTCCAGGGATCTGCTTGGTACAGTATCATGGGATAAAGCCCAGAGAAAAGAGGGGCCCAAGAAAGCTGGTTAATATTCAAGGATTGCCTCCTCCAAGCTCAGGTGAGATGTATTCTAGCAAAGAGGAAGTCAGGCAAAAATGCCAGGAGGCCTTCATGGATAGACAAGTTGCTCCTGGACAAATTCTAGCACAAAAAGGCAGAGTTCCAAGAATCTAAAGAGAGGATCTTTTGCAAGATTTTTAAAAGAAAAATTTGTCTGCTTCTTCTTTTTATTTTTATTATTTTTTACATAAAACGATTGGAATGCGTGAATGAGTGAGTGATATAATCCTGCCTTAATTGATTTCAGTTTGTGAGAAAGTGCTGAAGAGCTGAACAACAAACAAAGCCTAGGTAATTAGCCTATTATAATTTCAAACTATAATTTTTTTTAGACTTCTGTGCTGTTAAATATAACTTTCCTCTTGACTAGGCCTTTATGCTTATAAAAGGCACAGAAGCAGAGATCCTAAGGCAGGAGAGCAATTCAAGAAGGGCCTTTGCGAGACGTGCAGGGAGGATACAGCATTTCATTGCCATGCAGCTCATCAGCCATCTTCCATCTGCATCTGCCTGAATGGAATTCCATATGAACATATGAAAGCCCTCAAGAAATGAAGGACAACAAAGGGATGAAAAGAAACTGAACATCTCAAAAAACAAGTCTCATCTTTTCCTGGTGTGCACAAAGATTAATTAAAAATACAATTCCAGTGAAAACAATGAGACCCTGTAGAGTACCTTCAGAAAAATAAATGCAGAAACATTTAGTTACAGGAGTAGAAGAATTTGTCTCCTGATTATACAACACATGGAAAAAAAAATACAAGGAAAGAGGTGGGAGGGAAAAAGGCAACTTATACTGAAAATCTTTTCAATTTCTTGTCATGCTCACCTGTTTTCTGGCTCTGGTGAAAAATAAAATATTTGCTGAGCTGAGGAACATCACTGAGTTCAATGTGCTGAAAGAATATGCTGACGTGTTTCAGGACTGCAAAGGCAGGATGGTTGAACACCCAGTGGAGTGTATTTTCAGAATACACAGTTATACAAGGGTCTGCATTTTCATGGGAGATCTTAGAAAGCAGGGAAGGCAGCGAGAGGAGAGAATGTTAACACGACTGACTGGAAAATGTAAAGAGTTTTATTTTTGGTTTAATTTTTGAGAGAAGGAATTGTTCTTTTCTTTTTAAATATGACAGTGGGTGTAATATCTGTCTATGAAAGGCACTGAGAGTAGTCACTCATTTAGGTGCAGAGTCAGTCATGAAGCCTCTTAAACATGTTTTTCTCTGCACAGAAATTCCAACTTACAGATTTTGTCCCGAGAGCAGTCGTTTCTCCCTCATCTTATTTTAACAAGTCAGATAACAAGAGAGTTCACAGCTAGAGAGTGCAGTAGAAATGCAATTTTTGTTGTGCTCATGCTGGTGAACGTTGCACTTCTTTTTCCAGGGCTGATTCTCCCTGTTCACTCAGAGATGCAGAGCAGCAAAGCAATTTTCCTGGATACAGCCCCAGTTATGTCCCATGAAGTTGATGTATTTTAGTGTAACAATGAAAGTTAAGCATGTACTTAAAAGTCTGAGGATCAGTGTGTTTCAAGCCACCAATTCAGAGAGAGTGAAACCCTTAAATCAGACATAATTTCTTTGTCAGGTTGTTCACTGGGTGTAAGACTAAGAATACGGATTTCATGAGTTATTTGAAGCGTGTTCTGCTAAACAGCTGGTGTTTGTGCCATGCATTAGCTATGTAAGAGCAGCTCTCATCTGGAAGTTGCTGCATCACGAGCTTTTGGAAGGGAAAACGTGCTTTACATCATGTTCATTAACACATCCAAGAGAGAAGTTTGGCTTTGAAGCTTTGCAGAGAGACACACAGAAGTCTAATCCTTCAGATTTCATTACTGCTCTGATAAGGCAAAACTATTCTCCACATCCGCTGCTAATAGATGCTGCTGCAGGCCTTGGGTGATGCATCATTGGTCACCCTCTGCATCTTCATATTTGTGAGCTGATGAGGCTCTAATTCATTGAGTCCTCAAGAGAGGGAGCCAGTGGTGCAGAAAGTGAGTGAATTCTGCTGCTTGCTGACAGCACCGATCTTGTTAAGCTCCTCTGTTGTTGGAGGAAGCGAAAAGAAGCAAAGAAACAGTGAAGGAAGATCATAAACTCTAAATTATTCTTATGCTAGAAATAAAACGTTGGGTGTTGTAAAGTATGTGGCATGTTTTTTGCTCTTTTTCTGACAAATGTGGAAGTTTGCAATGATGTGTTTTCTTTCTTAATAGGACTTGCACTTTGCAAGAATGAATTAGCCATGTGCATGTATTTCCTCAGTGGCTAAGTTGGTGCTTGAGACAGTTTTTAGGTTCATGCTGTTTTAAGGTAGCCTGTGAGACAGGTGAGTTTCTATGGATTTCTCCTCTGAGGACAATCTGCCAATATTTTTCTTTATTTGTCATAATTTTTTTCTCCATTATGCCTATTTCTATGTGTATTTTATTTAAGTTAATTTTAATTTAAACGCCCTTGATATTTTTGTAATAGGGGTGTACCCTTGTGGAGTTCTACACATATATTTGTTTTTGCCATGAGTGTCTCACAGTATGTGATTTGGGGAATGCAAGTGAGCTTGGTATTCAAGGTGTGAACATGAGTTTGGTCTCAGTAATAGCAACTACACTGCCCTGCTCTACAGTGTATAAGCCTTTCCTGAAAACTCTTTGTTTGTGTTCTCTTTGCTTCTTTCAACCTCTTTGGGGCAATAAACATTGGCAAAACAACCATCCCAATCTAAGCTAATATATAGTGAAATTACTCCCTCTGCTTTTAGTGGATGTGAAATGTTCAGCTATAGGTTTTACTGAAACAATATGATGAGAAATTTTTGGTATTAGTGAGAAGGTTGTTGGCCTTTGACCTCAATTTCAGGTTTGGAAATCATTTCCCTGTGAAGCATTGTAATTATTACCATATTTTGGGTTTCCCTTGAAACACTTTTAACAGCAATAATATTATCAGAAGGGTAAAATTCATTAGAAATTCCATCTGGAGATCATGGCAGTTTGTGTTAAAAATGTGTTTTAATAATCTCTTCACCACAACAAGGAGTCTCTTTCATATGCTGTCACTTGCTTAAAATGTTTTGTTTTTTTTTTCCACTCAGCTTCTAAATACTCAGTGATGTAAATTTATTGCTCATTTTCATTAAGAGCAAACATTTCTCTTTTGGTAAACTATTCTTACAATTGAAACATTTTTTTTTTTTTTTAAATGGGTGCCTTCGATTTGCCAAAGTTTGTGTGCTTAGAATCACATTTTAATTTGAGCTGCAGCAATCTGTTAGCTGACCCTGAACTCTGATGAACACGAGTCTCCAGGCGTGTTTGGAAAAGCTCATGAATTCGCCTAATTAGCTGTCGGAAAGGTTCCATCAACAGTGTCAAAAAACTTGTTTAAGGACCCTCCAGACGTATTCAAGAAGCTTCAATGAGCAAGGGCTAATACAAAATGAGTGCCATTGGGCTACATATTTCTGGAAAGGTCTTTTGCTGCTGATATAGGGAGAATTAAAGGTCATGCTTGAACGTTTGCTTTTGAGGGGGTATTTTTGAAATATGGATTGGAAAACGTAGCTATTAATAGCTTCCCTGTTATCTCTGGAAAGGACAATATGAAGGTGGATCTGATGATGTCCTTTTTTGCCACTACATAAGGGTGGATGGAGCCTTTGCTCTTCTCCACTAAGCACAGCACGGGGATTTGAAGAGGACATAAAAAACCAAACTTCTCTGTAGGGTTCTTTGAACCCCATGAACCATTGCATGGGCCAGAATTGGGATAGGTAATAGTGTTTTAATGGACCAGCAAGGCAGTGGAAATGTGGAACCCTCAGCATTTCCACAGTGTCACATGTAAGATGGTGTAAGAGGAAGACTCCTTTTGACAGTTTCTGCTCTGGAGGAGCTGAAAGGCACGAGGTGATGATCTCTTCACCTGTCACTGGCCTGCTGTTCATCTGGGAATTCACAGAGAGCCAGTAAATCCTCTGCATTATTCACAGCACAAGGGTTATGGCATAGCATCCTCCTGGAGCTTATAGGGTATGTGAATGTCACTGTCCAGGGTATATTCTCAGGAAGTTGTGGTAGAGTGATCTGCTGTTAGTAACAGCCCTGTAAATCATTTATAACCTAAACTATTTGACTGGCTAATACCTTGAGTTAAAGGAACAGGCGTCTCTTCTCTAACCATATGTCAGTAGTCTCACTGCTGTCATTGATAGAAATATTCCAAGTCTATAAGAAGAAACATATGTATAAATATTTAAAAGTGGAAGAACAAGCACTGGAATATTTACTTCTGATGAGGCAGTGAATAAAACATCAGCTCCTTACAAGCCAAGATATAGGGCCCAAAGAGATTCCAGGAAAGCCCAAAGCACATTAAACTATCGAATTCTAAGAAAATTTTAATTTTTTTTCTTCTTCAGTATAAGCAGGTAAATATTAGTCTGCAACACAGTGAACAGTCAAATAGATATTTTTGAATTGAGTAATAAAAGATGGTTTTTATAACTACCTCATTTCATTCTTGCTTTACTAACTATAAATGCTAATTTTCAGAGACAAAAACTGAGGTTTATTTCACATCTGCAACATACAACGTGATTAAAATTCACTTTAAAATAACCTACCAATGTCATAGGCAGTTCTGAAAGCAGTACATTGTATTTAAGGCTGAAAGGAGAGACTAGTTGTTGCAAAATCTTTAGTGTTATGTGCATTGCAAGCACAGTTTCCTTAAATCACACACATATGTTTTCCTTCTGGGTAATCTGCTACTTTCAATACTTAGGAAAAAATGATGAGGGGAGATAAAACTGCTTTATCTGTCAAATTTTCTGGTCAAATTACAAATGAACTAAAAGTTCTTGTTGGGAATTATGGTGCTAAGTTCCAATTTCCTTTGGAAATGGAAGAAGTAATGTAGAGTTTGTAGTAAGAGGGGTCGTACTCAAATTTTTGGTAAATCCTAGGTAATCTGCACCCAAATTGTAATAGGTGCTTGAGAAATATGAAGTGTTCTTTGGATGGGAAGTAGGTATGACTGGAATGGCTCAGAAGGTATGATGCTTTGTCTGGGAGAGAAGCAGATCACTGGTTAGATGTTGAACACTTGCAGTGTTAACACACACCTATATTCAAATTAGGTATGTAAACACCTTAATAATCCTTAATGAGATTTGATTCATGGTAAAAATGGGCTTTTTTTCCTTCTTAAATGCAAAGCACAGATTTTTGTCTTAGATTTAGCCAGCACAGTTTTCTTATGTGTTGATAGCATTGTTCCAATTAGTCAGATGAAATTAATGTTTCATTAAATGCCATCTACGTATAAAACTACCGTCCCCAAATCTGTAATGAATAATTGTCTTCCTTTTAATTAAAAATGGGAGAATTTCAGTGGACATTATTTACACCACAGAATTTGATGAAAATCTATTGTCACCTGGTGATTATGTCTGTCTATCTGTGTCATAACTACATCACATCCATACAGCACTAACATACTTCATTCCTGTCACAGTAATCAATTAACTATCTGTTCTGTGGACTATCAGTATGGATGCTCAGATATCCAAGCTGGACAAGGCACTCTCTCCACCTATTTTGTATACATGTATGTACAGAAGACATGTGTTTTTAATCACTAAAAGAAATAAAATTCACCACAAAAAAACTCATGGGGCATCGATGGAACTTGTAGGTCCTAGATCAAAACTTCTCATGTCACTGTCTGTGTCTGCTCTCTGAGGAGGGGGGTGAAAAGATTACTCAAAGGCAGGTTTCAGAAGTGTCAAGAATACAGTCTGAATGTGAAGGATAAACAATATTTATTGGCTGTTACCAGATGGATAGACTGGTCCATGACCTGCCTATCCTTTTTTGAAGAAGTGATTAGCACCCCTCTCTGGGAGTATATTGTTAAAATTGTTCCTAAAGTAGTTGTCAACATGTATTTAGTGGGTTTAACAAAACAATTAAGTATGTAGATCTTCATGTCACTCAAGCTGGGTGGCAGCTTTTCTGCCTTTAATTCGTGGTGTGCCACAGAGCATCTTTTAAATTGAACTTCATTTAGCTACGGAAGGGGTTGTAACATGTGGGGCTCAGTCATCAACCACAGACATGAGCATAAATATGAAAACTTTTTTCACTTTAAAAGGTATCTGAATGTTAAGATTCCTTGCTCTAAAAGGTATGATGACAGTCTCTAGCCTATAATTACAGTTGGTGTAGGTTGGTATATGAGCAGGAAAAGTTTCCTCTTTAATACAAATGAAAATCTAGAGTAGGCAGTCAGGTAGATTATTCTCCCACAAATCATATTGATCAATGCTTTGTATTTAGAAGTAGTTTCTGTTTTGCTTTGTTGCTCTTTCCAGGAAGATGTAGGGATTTCTTTTTTTCTTTGATGCATCAGTGTCATTTAGATCAATGTGATGAATTACTTTAATTTCAGTAAGTGTATGTATTTGGACCTGTTGCAGAACACCAGAATACATAACTGTATTATTTTTTTGAAAGTATCATCTCTACCACTGGAAAATTTTGCTGCCTTGCCTATACCCATTAGAAAAAAACAATCTCAGAGTTCTCTTTGATCCTCTGTTTACAGTACCCACACATGCCTGTATGCAAAATAGTAGGACAGAAATATTGAACTCCAATACAGAGTTGGGGATTTAGAGTGCAATTCTTCACTACTAAGTGCAAAATACTTCATGCAGGACAACTGAGAGACAATCCTGTGGCCTCCTGGCATCCTTTGGAGAGTCTGCTGTGCTCCGTTTGGACTACACAGTGTTTCTAAAGTGTTTGTTGATTTTGCTAATAAATGTCAGCACTCGTGACAGCATGTTGATTAATATTTGCCCACTTTTATATTTTACACAGTATCACCCACTGATTTTAGCAGCCTGACCATCCCCTCAGATAGGAAATCCAAATTAAATACCCTGCATGGGTTACCTAGTACAGCTTCACTGCCCATTGCAGGTACAGAAACCCTATTCACAGAGCAGTGGAATATCCAAAGGAGGATTTTAAAGGAGATTTAAAGACAAAAGAATAAGAGAAAAGGAACACAATGTTAACAGTCAAAGAAATGAAAAGGATACTCAGCAATATTTCAGCTATGATGTGGGTTTAAGGAAAATAAAACCTTTGCTCTTCCCTTCCCCATTTCTTTTTCCTAAGTGGTGCTGTTTGAGATATCCTCCTTGCAAAGTAACTTCATTAATAATGTGTGTGTGGGGGGGTGTTTGTTTGCTTGTTAGTGTTAAGACTAAAATTATCAGCACAGATTGTGCAGGAAAATAATATAAAACTGGAAACTGACTCAACAGTATGGGAACACCTGGGCTGATGACACTAAAGATCAGCTTAATTCAATGTCCTGTCTCTGAGACAGGGTGTAAAAAAAGGGATATCAAATAAAAGTAAGGAAAATGCCAACCCAAGGTTATTTAAGTACCAGCCATGTCTCCATGCCTTAAATTCTGGCACGAGTGAGTGTTGCTTTAATAGGATAAGGGTTTAAAGAAGGTGATGTTTGGCTTTCATTGACTATTCAAAATGTTCATCTGAGAGAGTGTTCTGATAAACCTTCATGGGCTGATGAACACAACTTGTAGCTGTTCCTAAGGATCCTAATGGCTTAAATGAGTTGGGGCTGATAAAACAATCTGCTCTTCAGACTGCTTTCCCTGAAATTCCTGACATTCAGCTGTAACTATTGTTTAATAATTTTAGGAAATTATAGAGTGTAATCTATGCTTCATTAAATTGTTGCTGCAGTTATAATTTTCAAAGCAGAGCAAATTAAGGTAGTGAGTCTTATCTCACGAGCTGAATGCTACTGAAAACTCTTTTCAGAAAAAAACCCAACTTTCTTGGCAGAGTTAATCATCTTGAAAAGAGATGCAGAGTTTAAATATGCCTCTCTGTCATAATTTCTTTAATATTTTTATATGTTTTCTAGACATCTGTTACATCAAAACATCTTCTGGTGTTGCTGTGTCCAATTTTTTTTTTTAACTTGAATTTCTTAGGACTGTATTCCTGTTAAGATTATAGTTATTATCTGATTTTACATAACTTTTATTTTTTACTTTCTTTGCAAGGTATCATTATGTTCTCTGGCCTTCCTCAGACTAATAGGAGTCTGATGGAAACTGCTAAATGAATTCTCTCATCCAGAACTGTCATGTTTGAGTTTAATAAACCCAAGGGGAAGCTTTTCTTCTGCGAGGTTTTTTAGGTAAACTGTTGATATCTGCACAATCCCTGAGGCAATTAATAATAACTTTTAACTACACTAGGTGTAATTAAGTTCCACCATTGTTCTATTTTAAAGCTTCCATCTGAGATTAGCTATTTCACCTTGTAACTTATGAAGACATCTGTCACATACCTCTGCAGTCATTGCTCTTGCATGCTAGAAAGTCCAGGTCTGGTCTCCCTTTCTGTCAGTTTGATTGCAAACAAACTGCAAGTCCACACAGAATTTCATAAAATTTTTGTTTGGGTTTTTGATCCTTTCCTGTAGTGTTGGATTCATTGGGTTTTTGAGCACTTCTGGGTAATTTTTGAGTTCTAGTTGTTTCCTCCTTAATGAGTTTATTACTGCCCATGCACTGTTAGGACTCTCCTGCCTTTCAGTGCATTGATTTTGGTATTTATCACCATGCAGGTTGGCCTGCTTTTTTGTCTCCTGATTGCTCACTACTTGAGGTCCTTTTGCAGTATTATTTCAGTCAGCCCTCGTTTTTTAGTACTCTGAAACACCTTAGTATCATCAGTGAATGCTGTTACAGCTCTATTTACCTCTCTTTTTTTTTGGATTCTTTGATTCTTTCTCCATATTAAATACAACTTTCTTTAAACAGTAATCATTTTTAAATCTTGGGAAGCAATCATCAGCACTGACTGAGTTTCTGAAAAAATAAAAAATCAGTCTCCTCAGGGCCAAACCCCTCCCTTGTTCAAGTATGTGTATCATGGCTGTAGAGTGTTGGACAGTCTGAGGGTTGTATCAAGTATTTAGCCTTGTATTCTCAAGTCTTCCAGCTCTCACTCAGTTCATTAACTACATAATGAAAAAATGTGAAGCATTTATAAATACAGTACTAGTTCTTGCCAGTTCTTAACTGCTGCTGGTCATGGAGAATAATTACTGATTGGTGAAAATGGGAGCACTGCAGCCTGAATGCTGGAAGAGGCTGAGCTAATTTACCTTCCATAAGGCTTTGCTGATTAGGCCTTCTGGTATGTTCTTTGTGGGTGTTACTGTGAAACCAGCAAATAACCTCAAAGTTTCTTGATTTCTACTCAGTAGTGCAAGCAAATGCAGCTAAATAGCTTTTCAAATCAGTGGTGCTTACTACCTAAATGGAATATTTGAGCTGCCATCACTGAAGAATTTTATTTCATTCTTTGCTGACAAGTCTAGCAAATTTTATTTGGCACTTTTGACAGTGTGTAATATGTAGGCAAAGTGTGCTGTGCTTATAAGAGATGCACCACATCATATGAAATATTGCCTGTCATTAGAGCCCCTGTCAGTCACATCTGAGTGGCATAAATCAAACAGAACAAATTCCCATTTTTAGAATAGGAATTGTTTTAGCAAGTGCACCATCATATATACATATTGTGTTGGAAAAAAATAGAAATAGACCAAGTATTTGAAATGACAAATATAAAACTGCAAATAAAACTGACAATAAATGTCAATATAACAAAGTGTACAGCCTATGTTCTTGCAGAAACCCTTAATATAAGCTGATGTGACTCACAGTGAAAAGAAATGTAATAGTTAATAAATATAAATAGTGAACTACAGACAAACCCAACAAAACTTAGAGCCAATTTGACAGCTGACATTAAGTTAATATTTTCTACATATTAGCATGTGGTGCACAAAGTATGAATCTTCTTTTGGTGCTCTGGTGATCCTCATGAGTAAGGCAAACAACCTTCTGTTTTCCAGGCTTTTCAGATGACACACTGCAGGTTTCAGCTGCACTTCACATACCAGATTGTGATATTTTTGGGAAACACAGTTTCAGCAGCAGCTCCAGCTAAGAAAGGATAACTATTGTTTGTGTGATTCAGAATAAAATGTTGTGTTCTCAGAGAACTTTAACTGTTGAATCTTGCATGCCATGTTATTTGAGCAAAAAGCCTGTCAACATCTATGAGATGTGAATGTCCATATAACTGCAAAATTTAGCTGCTACTTTTAAAAAAAAAAAACAAACAACTTGAATGGGGTGTCTTGCCTTCCATGGGCAACAAGTAATGGCTTTTTTTCAGAGCTGGGGAAAACTTTACCTTTCTTTTGCCAGCACAGGTAGACATCCCTTATATGCAGATAAAAACAAGACAAAATATTTCAGAATGGAGTTGTAAATCTGCTCATCTGTATTTTGTGTGGAGCTGGTGGGATACTTTATGTCCTCATGAGTTTTCCTCTGCCATGACCATTTGGATCTTGTGAATGTACTTTCATGTGAGTTCCTGGCATTTCTGTATTTTTCCAAAGGCAGTGCCTCACTGTAATATTTGATCAGAGAACAAATTACATTATTACTGAACTATATTCAGCTGTGGCAAAATGAGGGCTGAAGACTGAAGTTCACTGTCAAGTATTGATGCAGAATGCAAAATATTATGAACTCTTTAGTTTTGGTGAACATGGTTTTGTATCTAAGGGCTTGTGGGAAGGATTCTGTACTGTAAACAGGTACAGCCATAACTGTTTTCAGCCTATATGAAGAGTTCTCCTATACAGATGAATAAATTTTGAGTCTAAGACCAGACTTCGAATAAGATTGGTATGTTTACTGTAAATGTAAATAGTATGGCAGGTATTTACATGTTTATTGAGCTATTCATTAAAAAGTTGAAAGTGTGGAAGCGCTGACAGCTGGTTTTTATTATGGCAATGCATTTATGCAATAGAAATCAAAATCAACAGAAAGGTATTGCAATAGAAATGTCATTTTATGCCATAGAAAAACATTAGTGGGAATAATTTTATGAAAGGAAAATATGAGGTAAATTGTGTCTCACTGATAACATTGAAATACATGAAAAACATTTAAGAATCCGTGTTATTTTATACACTGAAGTATTTGTATTACCAGTTACCAACGTTTTGATATCAGAATAGTAGTGATAGCTATGCACACTCATTCATGAAAGACTCTTTTAAAGAACTAGTGAAATTCCAATATATCAAAACAAAAGGAAAAAAAAAAGAAAAAAGGCAGTGCCTGGCATATCATGTAATTGATAATAAAGTTACTTAATATGGCAGATTAAGTCTGACTCACTTATGTATTCCAGACATTTAAATCATTGATTTCAGGATGACAAGACAAAATGCAATGCATGGCAGTATGCAGTGGAAGTAGATTATTAACATTATAGTCTCTCCTATGTAGAAAATAAAATATTAGTGGATATGTAAACACCTTGATATGTTGGCTTAGGATGTAGATTCAGAGTGGAACTAAATCTTCGGAAAGACCTACATCAGTGTGCAAATTTGAGTCTGAATTTTGAAAAGGCTACTCACTACCTGAAAACATGGACATCTGGAATATTTTTAGAAAAGAAAAAAGCAGTTTCATTTTTTGGGTTGGATTTTTTTTTTTTTGACAAGTCTTGTCTTTGTTAATGTAAGTAGACAGTGAAATAAACATTCAGATCCACGGTCACAGTCTTTGGCTTGGATCTCATATGTTGATTTTTGGAGCAAAGTTTTTGCAGCATAGTTCTTTTGAAGCTGATACTGTCACAAGGCTAATAATTGAAAACCATTAACAATAATAGTTGTAGGAGGAGAAGAAAAAAAATCATTTGTGATCACAGCACGCTCCTACATACATTGACTGTCCAAAGAGGAAAAGAGATATTCAGAGACAAAAGAAACATGAAGTACTTTGGGTCTGTTACAAAATCAATTTAGTAATCAGATAATTGAGCCAGAAGATACAAGGAAGGAATAATCTTTTAAAAAACTTGGCTTTCCTGTCTAAAAAGGGAAAGGACTCAGGATAGGCCCTTTTTGGGAGATAAATTTAGTTGGGCTGCAGGTAGATCTGTGGCATCCTAAAATTATATAGTTCTCTTCCAGTAACTTGCATGAGAGGTCCCTCTATTTTTGGTTTTAGAGAAAACCAGGACTAGTGAGAACCAAACAGATGAATGCTTTAAAATGCACTCTAATGCCTTGCCCTACATAAGAGTCACAGGTGCACAGGACAGAACAACTTTCAGAGAAATGTTGTTGGGCAGTTTAAAGGAGCTACATCATTAAAACATCAGATTTTTCTATGCTGTAAGACAGTAGATTTGAAAGTGATATCAAAGGTACAGGATGAATCGCTGGTTCCACAGATTCTCTCATGCAATTACTAGAAGGACAAGATGAGAAAGTGGAGGAAGATGTGAAGGAATAAATATAGATGACATTGCAGAAGGTAATAGCAGCTGTAACTGGGGGCAGAAGCAGAGAGTAATGATCTGGATGGAATCTTTTAAAGAAATGGTTGGTTGCTGTAGGTATTTTCTTTAACTGATTTAACTAAACATCCTGTTTAGTGAGCATTGTGACAAACTGAGCTACAGCAGTGTTCACAGTTCTTTGTAAATGCAGTGAGATGTGTCTGGGTGGTGGTCTGAAACTATTAAATCACCCATGTGTTATCCTTTTAGAAAGCAGCACAAGAAGCAACTCCAAGATATTTCTTGCTATCCTCAGGTGGGCTGCTGAGCCTGCAGAGAGTCCAAGCCTAAGGTAGTTCAGGTCAGCCCCAGGAAAGGAGAAAGCTGCAAGAAAGTGGGACCTCATTGTATCTGTTATTTTCTTTCATACATCCTTATATCTCCCCTGTCCTGCCACTGCTCTGTATATCTCAGCATATAAGAGCTCTACTAAGAAAAGCTGTTTGGCCCACAAAGATGTTTTTCTTAGATCTCTGTACTTGCTGTTGACATAACATATGATTAAGTGGTAAAGTCATTGAGTTCCCCCTGCAAACCCAGGTTCTTACACTAAGCCAAATGGATGCAGGGATAGGAAGTGCACTGTTGTTTCAGCTTCTGGACATGGAATGAAGACTATCCATGAGAAGCCCCAAAACAAGCTGTAGACCACCAGAGTGAGATTTGCTGCTGTTCATAAAGAAATAGTTACCCACATTATTCTTTTATAATCCCCACTGAAAGCTTATGTGATGTAATGAACAGAAGAAAAAGAATCCCTTAGGTTGAAAAACAAGGTTGAAAAGATCCAGTCTGATCTTCCACACACAGATTCATGTATCAGTGAGATAAAGAACAAGCATCAACAGCATGTGCCCAGTTTGAACCATACATGCACCTTGAAGCTGAAGCTCCACGGGGCCTTTTAGAGAAGGGAAGGGTTTGGCTGAGAGCCTGAATGCAGATGATGCCACAAGTTCCATTCAATTTAATGAGCATTTTAATTTATTGAGTCCACCTGCACAATAAAGTAAAAGCACTATGTAATAAATTGAGTCTGAGTTCCCCTTTCACAGGGTTTGAATTCAACATGGCAATATATTTTCTGCTGTTTCCGTTATGGTCAAAGGAGATAAAACCCCCAAAGATTCAGCTATTTAAAACGGGCAATATAAGAAAATCCCCCTAGTTTTCTCTAAAAAACGATGGGGAGTGCTTTGGATATATTTTATAGGCTGGTATGTCTCACTGTTTCATAGCAAAAAATTAGAGGTAGCACTTTCCCTATTTTTTTTTCAAGAATTGCATCAAAAATAAATGTGATACCTGCCAGAGGTGAGCTGGTTGCAGTGTTTCATTGCATTACAGTGCAAGTGCTGTTGGGTGGTGGGCAGTTGTCTGGCATGAAGTATTACCTGGTTTATATAAAATAATCATTCACAGTGACAACAATTAATGAGTCTTTGCATGTTGTAAAGATAACAGTTCAGATGGAATGTGGTTGTATTTCCAAGTCCATTGTAATCCCATGATCTTGTCCATAGTCCTGTTTTCTTCTTGTTAATGGTGCAGTTGGTTTGAGTTTGGCTGATTGTCTACACTGGGATGTTTTACATTAAAGAGATGTGACAGCAACTCTCATTTTTGCTTAAAACTGTTCTTGATAAGGACTGTGCTCACCAATTAGTCCTCAAATGCGGCTTTCTGGGCAGATTTTGAATTTTCAGTGTTAGTTTGGCTGATGCTGGCTGGCTGTCCTTTGCCACAGTGCTGCTTTTGCCAATTCTTGATGTTTTAATTTGGATCTTTAAGATGGCCTCTTTTGCCTCATAAATCCTCATCTGAGCCATCTTCACACTTCTTTACTCAGCTGGGAGTTTTGCTTTTCCTTTCCTAGGACAGGAAAGGGCAGTCAGTAGCTGGGAAGTTCAGTGGGAACAAACTTAGTGTTTCAGTTTATAGATACAAGTGAAATATAGATTAAATGTTGTCCATAAAACATTTATTTTAAATGGTTGTCAATGTGGCAAATCTGTGAAAAGTGTGGATGGATAGGTCAAGTAGCCACAAATGCAACAAAAGAGATCACATAAAACATATCCGTGGGGGAGGACAGAATTAGTTCTTCCCATAATTACCAGGGAAGTCCTCAACATCTGCTCCATATTAAGATCCCAAAAGCCTTTAGGCAGCAATAAAGTTACTTAATATGGCAGATTGAGTCTGACTCGCTTATTGTGCTCCAGACATTTAAATTATGTTTGAGCATCACATCTGCCTGTCTATTGACTACTATTAAAAATAAGGTTCATGTTTAATTGCCTGAATTACTTAAGTGTTCTTTTTATTCTAGATTCATGTGGTAGACTAAAAAAAAAGAAAAAAAGGGAAAAAGAAAAAGAAGATATTATCCAAACATAACTGAGATTGCGACTTTGCAGAAAAGTTGATTCAATTGTAGGGTCCCAGGAAAGAGCCGGCATAGTTCCAGGTTGGTTTGCAGGGATTCCCATCTACCAGGGATGCTTGTAGCCATTCTTAAGTGGCAGTCAGAAGGTATGGCAGCTGGTGGAATCCTACATGTGGCTGGTGAACCTGTGGATATGCTGTGGTCATATTAGTAGGCTTTGTGTCTCCTGTAAAATCAGCAGGAATGGAACAAACTCTGTTAATAGGTAAATCCTGCTTTAAGCTGCACATGAAGTAATGCCATGCCTTTCCTCTGGCAAAGGTGTGAGGGGACAGTAGAGGAGGGTTTCCCTAAGGAAATCACTGATTGTGATGTTTGTATAACTTATCTATATAGCCTTTGAATAATCTTTGGTATTATGAAAATTGCTGTCTGTATATCTGAATGTGACAGTTCATAAAAGACTGTCAGATCAGCTCTTGTCATGTCAGACCCAAGATAATTTGCACCATTAGAATGCATTCATGCCCTACTCTCATTTAACCTCAGGACAGCTGATTACTTGGAGGAACTGAGAGAAGAGGAGAGGAGAAAAAATATGTGTATGTGTCTTCTTTTTCCCTAAAGAGACGAAAAAATGGAGTAGGCAGGGCTTACAAGACATGTTTCCTAGAGTCACATAGGAGAGAGAATGAAACAAGTACATGGAAAATATTAAACAGATGACATGAGGTATTCTTGTGGGCTTTATCTTGTAAGAAAAATTAATTATTTACTCACAAGCCCTGTGCAATGATTTGGACTGTACCTTTGTTTCATGTCACATGAGGACAAATCAATGTTCCATGTAGCACCATATCCATCGTGTCCAACCGTATTTATCATCCTCCCAGAGTCAAGAAAGCCCTCAAAACTTTTGGCAGGATTGTGGTGAGAGCTGATCTGAAACAGAAAGACCCCAAAGAAAAGTGCAAGAACTGCTGGAAGGAAAGTTCCCAGAAGGTGTTGCTGAGGAAAAGGTTCATGTTCCAGCAACGCTAGCAGAGTACCAAGCTTAAAATATCCATGCATAAAGGGAATTGAATCTCCTAACAACAGTGGCTGACAGAGGGGGTGTGTTTGGGCTCTGTCATACAAGCAGTGGTTTCAATTCTCTTGCAAAGACAATGTTCTCTCTGAGCCTTCATGTTGGCATAATACCAACCTATTGTTCTTCTGTATGTACATGCATGTGGTGTGTGTAAGCAAAAAGAAAAAGCTGTTGGTTTTTGAATGGCCAAAAAAAGAAGCCTTAGCATCAATGACTTAGAGGTGGAGGTGTTAATGCTGCAGGAGCCTGGAAGATGGAGATTCACAGTTGGAAACTGAGATGGATAATGATGGCATTTCAAAGCCATTCAGTGGTCTACTTAGCAAACTTTCTGTGGGTAATGATTTCTTTACAAATGGCCTTATCCTTTGAATTCTGTAAACACTGTCTGTATTACAAATCAATATCACCTGGGAAGCAAAAAGTAGATTTAGTTATAAGCAGTAAGGATCTAGTTTTGTGGGAAGGGTGACTTATGGGTTTTGGAGCTTTTTTTTTTCAGGTTTTCCTCCCTATCATTGCTTCACACAGCATTCACCAAGAGGAGGAGTGTGTCCAAGAGCTGGGGTGAGCTGGGGGAGAGTGCTTCCTCTGCTCTCTGTTCTCACAATAAAGATGAGAGCTGCAAGAAATTGTACTAGTCAGATCTGTCAGTGGCTATGAGGAAATAGATGCTCATTCTGTCAGTTCTTAGCAGCATCTTTGTTGATCTCCCATATTACTGGACTTCTATACTGTTGTAAAAGAGAGAGCTGAACTGTGCTTTGGTTGGTTCACAGTTATGGCAGAGGGTTTTTTTCTCCTCCAGAATATACTTACTCAGTTTCCATCATGGGTACAGCAAAGCACTGAAGAGCTCTGAACAGGGAAATGAGGGGGAAATGGTGGTGTAGAGAATTTGTACATTGTAGAAAATGCAATGTAAATCAAGGCAAGACTTTGATTTCTGTTATGTCACTTTTCTTGCAAAATCTGCTATGAGACGAATAGAATAGAATAGAATAGAATAGAATAGAATAGAATAGAATAGAATAGAATAGAATAGAATGTTTCAGTTGGAAGGGGCTTACAATGATCATCTCATCCAACTGCCTGACCCATTCAGGACTGACCAAGTTAAAACATGTTGTTAAGGGCATTATCCAAAGGCCTCTACAACACTGACAGTGTTGGGGTGTCAAACACCTCTTTAGGAACCTCTGCCAGTGTTTGACCACCCTCTCAATAAAGAAATTATTATATTCATATAAAGTCTAAACAAGGAAAAGAAAGAAAATAAATAAAGCTGTGACTGTGGCTAATAGTTGCCTAGTGAATAGGGCAGTGGGAAGGGATTCAGGTGGCCCAAATAACATTTCGAGATTTTTGCCTTTGGTTTGCCTCGTAACCTCAAAAAATCCTCTCCTTTTTCTCTCTCTGTTTCTCTCCCACCACATGTCTTTGCTAAAGGGAGTGGCTCTTATATTGTGCAATGATGAGGAATAACTATATCAATGTCTCTAGCTATCATTATAAACTAAAAAACATCTAGTGGAAGTTTTTGAGCCTTGAAATTTTGTTGGAAGAGTCCTTCAAATAGTTAATGGAAGTCTTGTATATCTCTGTCTTGCTGAGATTTTAGGCACACTTAAACAGCAGCATAGCTTTAATTACAACAGAATTAATAACACAGTTTTGTGCAGCAGTCTAAGCCCAGAGTTCTGGCTGTGCTGAGCATTCTGACCATCAGGTTTCTGTATATATATATCTCATAAGGCATTCCAAGGCACCAGTGGCAGAATGAAGGTACTTTTTTAGTAGCTTGTCTAGGAAGAAAAAGAATCCATCTGCTTTGAAATATGGAACAAAAATGATTTTATCCCTTTTGCTTATGCTCCTCTGCTTGTTTCCATACTGCAGAGGTTCCATTGGGAAGTACCACTGGGATATGGTATTTTACACAGCACAGCAGGGTGCAATCTGCTTGCCATGCCAGATGCATCTTGCAGCAGACAAGAGTTTTAAAGGATATACCCAGGAGGGACTATTAAATGAATGCAGCTGGATAGTCAAGTACAGGAAAGAGCCTTACTCTGAAGATGCAGGGTAAGCTTGAACCCTTGCTGACATTAAGACAAGCAAGGCATAGGCTGGTTTTGTATAGAATAGACAATATATTGGAAAGGTGTAAGGGATGGTGTCCATCATCAACAGTGCTCAACAAATAAGCTATTTCTTCAGCTACAAATGTTCACTGACTTTGAAAAGGTTTATAGAAGACTGGGAATAAGAAAAATGTTTAAAAAGCTCTTTCTGGTTCTTATAAAGGATTTTGAAAGAGGTCTTTCAGCTTAACATTGTAAGGAGAGGAGCACAAAATGCATGGAAATGTAGTGGTGAGCTGCATGGAGAAACACAGATGTTTGCTCTGTGTAACACCTGATCTGATTTTTAAGACTTGGCACACCTTGAACTTGGTAAATACATGTTTGTTGCTGCTCTTCTGTGTTTTACCTGTAGATATGATGAGGATGTCACAAAGCCATTCTTGTGCATGGCTTTACCATTATGTGAAAGGAGGCAAAGTTGTGTGTGTGTTTAAATAAAATTGAATGAAGGAGCTAATGGCTGAGAGGAATGTCAGAGGAGAAAAAAAAATGTGACATTGTGGTGAAGATCAATTAGAAGATTGGGATTGCTGGAACAAAACCCACAGCATGGTTACCTACAGTGAAGAAAAACACTCTTCACAGAGATGCAAAGTAGACAGTGAATTAGCACTCAATTAAAGCAGCATAAAGGCAGGTTCTATACATGCAGTAAATAAGAGGGAGAAGGTTCTTAAGCTTTTCCAGTATAGCAGGTGTACCATTTTTCTTTTTATGATGCAGTGTTCTCCTCTCACATTAGGGGTAGCTGTATTCTAAATCTGAAAATAATCTAGTTACATTTTGATTAGAAAATCATCATAGTAACTTAAGGGCAATTATTTCTAACTTGCCATGAACTTGTCTAAATTATGAGAAGATTAAATTATGTTTTCCTGTTTATTTTGTTTAAACAAAATGCTGCTCTTTGTCAAAGTTATCACATTTATTTTATTACAACATTGTCCTTAATTGCTAACAGATGTTCACAGAGAATTTTGAGTAAATAATGTAATATATGTATTTCTTTCTGAAAGTGAGGTGAAGAGATTGCCTTCATGTATTTTATCAGCAACGTTTCTGACACCATAAAATAAAAAAGACCTACAAAATTTTTTTTTTTCCCAGATGGGAAAATGAGTTATGTATCCAGTCACTGGATCCAGTGACTTCCATTGGATCCAACCTTCTGAGGTTTTTGTCCCCCGTAGAGCAAAGTTCTGTAAACACAGTGGTGACTTCATCACTTACTTTCCAAGCTGGATTCTCTATATAGAGAAAGCATTAATTTGACATACTGTTCTTGCATAGGAAGGATTGGTGACTGAGGTGCTGGAGATTAAAAATATTAAAACTTTTCTTGTGATTTGCCTTAGAACCCCTATAAGGAGTCTGTTTGCAGGAGTTTGAGACAATTCCCAAGACGGCCCAACCCTTATCGAGACGTGTCTTTGTCAGGCTCTCCAGACTCACAAGAGTCACTGCCAGTGGAGTGTTTTTGGAGTCAGCCTTACTCCAGCTGAATATTCTGTCTCAAAAGTTGGTAAAGCAAATGGAAGCATTGCCAGAGATTTCAGTGGGAGCTGGATTGTGTCCTTTCTGATCACCATGTGCAGCCCTGATCCTTTATGACTGCAAATGAAAACTCTGTCTTGTAAAAGAACCCCCATAAGGGAGTGATGGCACTTTGGCTGGTGAATCATACATGTTTAGCTGTTATCACTCTCCTTAATGTGACCAAGGCTGCTAATTATGGAGCTGAGTGCGTGGCAATATTTAAGTCTAGTCTTTTAGCCCCTAAAAGTAAATAAGTAATGCAATGAAATGGGAGTGTGTGGCTTAAGCAGGAAAAAAGGTCCTTACACATCCTTCCAAATAAATCTTTGGCACATCTGCAGCGACTCTGAGCTTTCTAAATGTTTAATTTCACCTTTGACAATACGTTTTAAAAGGGGAGAGAGTGGCTAATGATCGTCTAAAATTTATTAAGAAGTATGTTACAAAAGCCTTTCACTCATTTCCATGTCTGTGAGACCAAGGTGTGTGTCTATGCAAAGTGCTTATAAATGTCAGGCAAAAGTACTGACAAAGAGAAGAGGCAGAAAAGACTCTCCAGAAAGTAACTTAAGGAAAAAAAAAAAAAAAAAGAATTCCTTTTCATAGGTGGTTGTTTCTCTATCCTGACTAAATGAGGACTGAAGGAGAACTGTGCTCTATTTTAGGCATTGTAATAGATGCCAAAAATTAAGTGGAATTAAAGTGGATGTAGCTCTTTTAGAATGAAGTGGTAGAGCAACTCATCACGACCTTGTGCTTCAGGCATCACAGGGCACCCGCAGAGGAGACTTGCCTGAAAGCATTAATTGAAGTCCAAGCTACTTAAAAACCCTCCACCATCCTTCTCACCCAAAGTTTATTAGGATGATTTGTTTGTTGCTGCTCTTTTGCATGCATTCCACTGGGAACAGAACTAGATGGGAAAGTTTTAAAATATATTACGTTTTCTTTTTTCTCACTAAGTATTTCTTTCAGGTACTGAACTTGGCCAAGTATTGATTATCCTTCTGTCAGATCAATGCCTTAAAAGAAAAACAACCTAGTGAAACTAGCTAGTAAAAAAACCCCAACTAGTTAAAAAAAAAAAAAAAAACAAACCAAACAGTGAAACTTGAATGATTGTGAGTTTGTGAGAATGTGTCCTATTTGTTATGTGAGATGTGCTGGGTTCACCTTTGTGAGCTTTGATATTTCAGTCACTCACGATTCCTGTGGTTTACTATCTTTTTGAATTTTTTTTGAACATGAGAATTCAAAGGATTAGTCAAAAGAAACCACCATTGTCTTTCTTCCTTTTCTGAAATCCGCACTTCAGCAAGTTTGCTGGGGCGGGGTCCGTTTGAGCTGCAAGTGCTGTTGAGTTTCATTTTATTTCTTGAAATTTTCATGCATTTTAGAGGATTGGCTTCGCTGCTGGGACTGTAAGTGTGGTTCATAAGATCACCTAGCAAACCATTAAAACAGACTTTATGAAGTTGGTGTTTTCAGTCTCTGTTTCGATAAGTTAAAATCAATAAAGGCGATGTGTTTACTCTAATGGGACGGAAATGCTTCACATAAATCTCTAAGGCACTGATGTATATCTGTGGAAATGTCAGAGGTTCAGCACATCTTTCATTGCACAGGACAGGTTTCCACAGAGCTGGATAGATGGCTTGAATAAAGGTGTCTGGAGGTAGATTTGCTCTTGGTCAAGGCATCAGGAAACACTGAAAAAGTTGCAAAGTGAGGAGACTTCTGCCTGTTTTGGAGAGCTGTGTTTGCAATGTAAGAGATTCCTTCACTGGATTTGAGAGGAAAGGAGAATGAATTGTCAGGTAATTTTCTTACAGTAATCAAATATCCCTCACTGGTGTGTTTCATATAGATACTCTGGATATGCTTTTAAATATATATTCAAGGGAATATTGAGTGGAGACACTGTGTTTCTTTACTATTTTATGCTTTAAAGACCATGTATTGTAGAGCTTGCTTCTAGAGGAATATGTGGTGGTTTTTTTCCCCTGCATCCTTGAAGTTAGAAGAGTTTCCTGGAAGAATGTACACTTGCATAAATTTTCTTTGTGATGCCATTTCTCTTAAAATGGATTTAGCTGCCAGAGGGTGGAGGACAGTATAGAAAATATGGTTAACCAGGTGTCAAGTCAGCATCTGAGCCTGGAATTGCACATGACCTTGACTACCATTCATCTTTTCTCTCTTTAGCACTTATTAATTTTGGTAATAGGATAATGGAGTTGTGCATCTCTCACTATGTATAAATATAGCACCTGTTATAATGAGGGCTGATTTCAGCTGAGCTCTCCAGGTCCTAATATAATTCAGATTTATAATCTGCAGAAGCCTGAATTTTTAAAAAAAAGTTCACTGTCCTGCAGTAAAAACTTTGTTGCAGTTTATGACAGAAGGCTCATTGATCCTAAAAGTTCCACAAATGTCAGTCACAAAAATGTCCATATTTGGATCCAAACCAACATTTTCTCTTTTCATAAGATGGTGTTGGAAAGAACCTGATCAATCCTGACTGACATGCTGCTGCTCACTTAGAGTAATTTATATATCACTTGCAAGAATATTTATTTACACTTTCACTTGCTGTGAGAATTATGTTCTCCAGAAGATCTTAAGAAAACATGGTGTGCTCCTTTACAGGGAGATTGATCATACCTGGAATTAAAGTATGCAGTTGCATACCTATAAATAAAAAGAACATCTTCTTGTGTTCCTGAGGCACTGAACTTTGAGATATTCCTTGGTAATGGTGTAGAATATATTAAAAAAAAATTGCTGAAATATATACCTGAAAAGCAAATGACCTGTCACCAGATGCCCATATATAAATGTGTGTGTATATATATACATACATATAGGAGACAATCTATATTTGAATTTCTGGAAGGATAGTTGCATGCCAATCATTCTTCAGTATTACACCTTGAGAATCTGTGAACATCTAAGATCTGATTCTTTATTTTTAATCGTGACAAGAAATTTTATTGGTGGAGCTTAGGAGAAATGATGAAGGGACATGTATATGAGAAGTCAAATGTGACTTACTGTATCTTGCTGTGCTTGATTCCCCAAAATATCACACATCAGCAACAGCTCATGTACAAAACTGAACATACCACTGGAGTCCTGAAGGGAAAGTAGGTGGGGATGTACTTGTCAGTTCCAGTGAATCAGGATCATAACTGAAGTGGTTTTAACATACAGCAGCTGTTTATCAGCTTGTTTTCATTCTCGTTTCAGGTTCAGGATCTTGATGAATCCAGGCTGTTTGGGCTATATCAGCACAGGGAGCAGTAGCAGCAAATAAATGGAAAATGAATAAAGTTCAGGAACACTTTTCAGAAAGTTCAGGACAATTAAATTAATTTTTACTTTTTCAAGTTTTGCAGACATGCCTCATATTTTTGCAAAGCGCTTTTACAGTACTGCATAGAGGTACTAAAACTGAAGTGTTTCCACAAAATCAAAGGAGCAAGTTCAGTGCTGCTGCTCTCTGTGGAAGTTCTCCTCTTTTCAGCAGAGGACAGTATGCATCATACAATAACTGCATGCTCTGGAGTATCAAAGGGTTTGTTCTGTACACTGGTGGCACAGGATATGTATTTTATTTTTCCGGAAAAGATAAATGGAGAGGCAGACAGACATAGAATGTACAGTGAATTATAACTAATATTAGCCCAAGGCTTTGGTTAACCTGGCTTTGTTACTCAGGAACTTGGGTGAGAATCACCCAGATGAATTCTTTAAAGAGAAGTTTGTTACACCTCCAGTTTAAAATGGGAAAGAGATTTTGCCTGTATTATAGAAGCAGCAAAACCCAAAATATTTGCTCTAACTCCTCAAAGGCAACAATTGTCTCAAAGCAAATATCAGTGCTTAAATGTACATTGACATTTTTCCTCATAAGAGAGAGAGGTTTCATATCAAAGCCCATCAAGAATCTTTACAATCCAATGATTTCTGCTGTTTTTTCAGTCAAGAAATCATCCTGACCACGCTTTGAAGGCAAATTTTAGACTTTTGCTTAAGGCAGAATGATCACAATGAGTTTGCACTGCTAAAGCATATTTTGATACTCTACTCCTCCCAGAGTAATGAATAATGGAAATTTCCTTTGACAGTTATTCTCAAAGCCTTCTCTGTGAGACTTAGTTATCTGTCTGTAGACTCCCATACCTGGCTGGCAGAGAGGAACAGTTTGATGCCAATCAATCTGCCCAACTTCTGGTGGCATGTGTGGGTGGGTGGGTGGTGGCTGTGGCTGCTGCTTTTCTTTTTCCACCATTGGTTCTTTTTATTAGAGCCCCTAGGAATTTCTTCACACTGAGAGGTATCTTTTCTAAGCTCCTGTTAAACCCAGAGGTGATCCCTGCTCATCTGAATTTACAGTCCAGGTTTGTACTCCTCTGCACTATTGCATTGGGAACAATATGATTTGTAATTCTGATTCTTTCACTGTATTGATTCCCTCCCTTGAAAACTAAAATTAACTTTTTTTTTTTTTTAAATCTTTCTTTCTTTCTGGTAGTTAATGTGAATGAACACCAACATCCATCACCATTAGCAGTTCTTTCTTCAATTATATTTAAACGTGATCTCCCTGATGCCTCAGCTCTTGGGATTATTGTTCAGATATTGTTCCCAAAGTATAATATTTCACTTCTGTCTGCTCCTTCAGTTTTGTGACAGTGTTGATGTAAATATAGAAAAATTCTTGACCTCACTGTAGAGTTATTTGGGCATTTAAAAGAAAGAACACTTTTCCCTTGTCCTACACAATAAATCTTGATACTTGTTTCACTGAAATGAGCTGAGTTATGCACTGGTCAGAAGACACAATACACAATTTGTCACAGTGAATGTGTAAACCTAAATGGAATGTGGGTGAAGTACCCTCAGTGGCTTCTCCACATGGCCAGGTAGCACATTTATGAAGGACTATGCTAAACATGTGTGTTAGCTGGATGAATGACATTTGCTTGTTTTTTGGGAGATGATATCACCTTGTTCTTGTTTCATAACCAGCATCTCCTTCAGGGAGGTTGGGGAATGGCAGAGCTGTTTCCTAGAATTTGTCCTCGCAGTCTCAAGAGTCGGTTTTACAGAGCAACCCGAAACATGGGATTGCAAATGCACAGAGACAGATTATAACCTGCTAAATCAGCTGGTACTTCTAGCAGTGCAGCCATGGCAACCAAGAGCAGAGAGGACACCAGATCCCTGAACTCGGGCAGGTTTTGTGGCCTGCACTAACTTTGGTGCTGCCATGGCAACACTCCCGTCTGCAGAAGAGATAGAGGGTTTAAAAGCCAACACCAGTAAGACTACATAAATGATAATTTTGCCTTTGAATGTCATAATCAACACAGTGTTAAAGATAGTTGACGTCCAACAGCCATGAGAAGGAGCCAGATCTTTCTGGTTGAGTACAGCATTCAGTAGATGTTGATTATCGTGATAAAGAAAGGGAACTTAATTGGTGTAACTGTGCATGGAGATGGTTTTGGCCAAACTAAACACACCTGCTAATTTTAATGATGAATACTAGTTTTTACTTCGTGAAAAACACTGCTTGGATTGGTTGTTATCCTTGAATAGATTGTATTGAATCTACTGACTTGCTTGGCAGCATTATCCTGTGATGAGGTAAAGACACCACAAATCCTCAAGCTACAGTTCTGCACTTGTAAACTCAGATGCTAATACATAGTTTGAAGAATGATAGGTTAAAAGACCATTTAAGGAAAGTAAGAAAATTTAATTCTATAAATGAAAATCCCAAGGCTTCCATGTCCTGGAGTTCATGAAACAACAGAATTTTATCTGGAACAGAGCAGATTTCATGGTAGCCTGTGTGCTGCTCAATATCTTATAATCATTGCAAAGAAAAATGCAATTGTCACAGAAAATAGCTGTAAAGGTAAAGATTTAATCACATTTTTTTGAGTTCACAGGTTATACAAATTCCTTAGCCTCAGCTGGTATATTGAATTCATTCATAAGGGGTAGAGAAGTGCCAACAGCAGCAACTCCATTCCTCTCCTGCAGCTGGTTGTGTTGCACTGTGGTCTGGCTGGAGATGATGATCGTGGACTCTCAAGCAGTTACAGCTCATTGAAGCTCAGAGTTTGCCATGATTTTCTCTTCCAGCACCGCTCCTCCATCACAGTGTATCTTGCATTCTCTGCTAATGTATTCCTGGGGTCATTCCAAAGCATTTAACACTCTGAATACACCACAACCTCCAGTACCTTATGGTAAATTTATTTTCCACCACACGTCTGCTAAACTGCAAGTGCTTGAAGGTTGAAGATTCCAGGACAGAAAATTTTTTCGTGATTGAGTCTTGGGATTTGGAAAGGGAATGTTGGCTGTTTTCCATCTTCAGGCATGGTGATTTCTACTGAAATCTGAGGGGCATGTCACCCAATGGGAAAATGTACCCATGCAGAGAAAAAAACTTCCATGCAAGGATCCCAAACTCATATCTGTCACCAAGCAGGAGTATCATCCTCTGGTATGTAATTTTATGACAAAATATATCACAGCTAATAAGTGACCCTCAATTCTTGGGAAGAAACTTGATCCATAAATACCAAAGAAATTTTAATTTCCCATATAAGTAAGGTGATTATATTCTTCCAGGATAGGGGACACAAGGAAATGAGGAAAGACACGACTGCTGAGACAACCAAGGCAGAGACACAGAACACAATCTGTATGTGTAATTATTTTTGTCTTTGAAGAGCTTTCTTTCTCTTTGCATCTGGAGGTAGTCACAGAAAGTATCTTCAGCATGAAACATAATTTACATCAATATCTTCTGCAAGTGGAGTTAAAATACAGCACTTGTAATTTTGAAAGGCATTTTAATTATTGAAGAAAAGATTGAAATAATGGAAGTTAACAAAAATATATCATAGCTGACAGTTGTTCATTATTAAAGTATGAATGACCAACTAGGAAAGTAAGTAGCATTAAAAAAAAAGTTACATTCTGAGAAGTTAATTAAAATGCTGTTGAATTTAATTGAAGGAAAAAGGTAATATGAGTCTGTGTGTTAACAACTATTATGAAATTTAGAGTAACATGTGATCCTGGAGGCCTGAGGGGCAAACTGACAATTAAAACCTAAAAGGGAATAATTAAGTTTTTATTATGGCAAATAATGTGGCAGAGTTTCAAATTATCGTCTGCTACTCTGTGCCAAGGATAGATGTTTGCAAAGCATCAAAATCAGGTGAGAGGTGGTTCAGAAAGGTACCTAGGAATAATAAAGGATTTTTCTGGCAGCTTTCCTTTCTGTGTGATCTGTATGGTCTGTATTAGTTGCTGTATAAAAAGGTGCTGTAAACAGTCATGCACTGATATGGATTCATTTACACTGATTTAATACTGTACTTTGTCCAAAAAGATTATTTTTCTTTTTTTATCAGAGGTTTCATATGAAAGCTTCCTGGGAGGTCAAAAGCTAAAAATGGCAGCAAAGATGCCATCCTAAGGATTATTAGTTTCCCCTTCATATCTCTCTAAGAAGAATGTTACTGACAACCTATGAAAGTATACAGCAAAGAAAAGTATTTAAGAGATTGTGGCCATCCACAAAGGTCCACACAGGTTAATGTCCAAGTTAAACAGCTGCTGAAAAGAGAAAAGTAGAGCAGTTTAATGGATTGGAAATTGGTTGAAGGGAAAAAAATAATAAAAAAAAAATGAGTAATCTTAAATGCAGCCTTGGGAGAGGACTTGGTATTATGTGTTCAGTGAAAACCTTGTTTCAGTAAAGTATGTACGTGCTTGGAAAATTCAGTTTAGAAGGGGTGAAGGTGTACAGAAGACACTGGAAAACATTGATGGGGTTGAGTGTATATTTTTATTCCGAAGATGTTGCAAACACCAGTTAAAGATATTCAGGGGGGAGGTTTCAGAGAAACTGCTTCGCGGTTATGAGAGTGGCTACTGTCGTGATTCACACAGTTCTTGGGGGAGGTGTACAGAGACATGCAGTTTCATAACATTTAAGCTTGGAATTGATAAGGAAAAATCCTATTAATGTGCAGAGTCAGAGTAATCCTATTAATTATATAAGCACTAATCCAATTAGTTTCCAAGTCCTCAAGACATTCCACCAACATTTTCATCAACCTCCATAGCATTGCCATTAGAGACCACTGATGCTCCATTTTTGCTTCCCAAGAGTGAGACAATTATAATATGAGACAGTAATAATAATGTTCTGAATGCTATAACCCATGAAACCTAATATGCTTGTTTTAGTTTGCTGCCCCTTACCATTACTTCACTATCCATCCTGACCTGTTTTATCTTGTTATTCTGTGTGCTCCAGTGACAATAGGTCAGCAGATACCATGAAAACCCACAGGTTCTGTTGATTCACCAACTCTTCTCCAGTCTTAACTTCCCTCAGACTTAACAAGGATTAGGCAGGACAATAATTAGTAGAACTGCATTTCTAATTGAGATTGCCAGTCAAAGGCACAGCACTGGAAAAGGTGCAAAAAATAGGATTGATCCTCTGAGCTGACTTTTCTTGACAGACCTTCCAGTCACTTAACTCAGGTGGCTGGGAGAAAGAAACCTCTACGTGGGCAGTGTTGACTCACGTAGCCCAGGACTGTTAGAGAGCCCTGCAGATCTGTGTTCTACAGCTGCTCACCTAAAAGAAAGGAGGTGCCTCCACGAGAGCTGAAGAGCTGCACTGATTGTGTAAGTCAGAAATTGTGTATGCATCTGTCAGTAATTTAATTTTCAACTCGTTGCTTTCACAGACTGCACCATGTAGTAGAATCTCTTCTTGTTCTCCAGCGTGCCAGGTTCTTGTGGGTGGCTCTCATGTTTGATGTGACTAATGGTATTCTTATCACCCCTCAGTGATTAGTCCATGTGAATATTTTTCTGCTTTCCAAAGTTCTGTTTAATTTTGAGATGGTTTGTCTGAAATCAAGCTTTGAAATTACATTAAGAGGAAGGTGATAATTGCTTTCTTGCATGATAGAACAGGGCACATTTTCTCTAATGATTCCTAGTTTTTCTTGAGTTAAGGGATGTATTTGAGTAACGGTTCACATTCCAAGGTTGCTGTTGCTTGTTTGGCCATATCTATTTCTTTTTATATGAGCTGTAACAGTTGAAACTATTATTTATCTGCCTTTCTCAGATGCTGCTCCTCAGGGTGATTCTTCTGTGAGTGACCTGTGATTGTGTCTGAGAATTATGACATTTTTTGACAAGTTGAACATGTCCAGTGAGTGTAACTATTCCTGCCTGTACAAGTGGCTTCATTCTCCTCTTTCCCCACACTATGATATTTCCAATTGCACTCTCTTTGAGGTTTTTATTTATGCTTTAATGGACACTGGTACTCCTGAGCCTTGCAAGAAATGTTTTAACTGTTTACCTTTAATCTCTGTTGCCTTGATACAGATATCTTTTATAGTGTCAGTGATTTAGAGAAGTTTAGCTGCCCAGTGTCAATTTAACAGATTCCTTTCTCTTGTCTCTTTCTCCTTGGACGAGCACATAATGTAAAAGCAACTCAGAGGGTAACAATTTTAGTTCTTGGCCTGATATATCAGTATACAAATGAAGTCAAGCAGATGTTTACATTAACATTTAATTGAATTTATAACAGGCTACCACATGTCACATACATTAGTAATAAGCATTAACCAAAATAAAAGAAAACATTATGCATGTGCCCTAAGTGGCAGCCTGACATGAGGAAGGGAAAAGATCCCTCAGCTCTTGAGATTGTTGCAATCAATGGGACGTGAGGTGCAAACCAGCTGTAGCTGTTCTTGCTTTATTTCTTGCTGTTCCAAGTGGAAAGGGGATTTGGCCTGTTGAAGTTCACTTCAAGGCTTGCCTGAATAAGGAAACTGAAACCTTGGCAAAACAAAGAATAATCACAGCGAGTCTTGGTGTATTTTGGAAAATTCAATACAGAAAACCTTTCTACAGACAGGGCTGGATCTGAGGCCTTCTGGAGATAACTGGACATTTTCTACTGGCATCGCTTGGTTATGAATGGGGCCTCATTAGGAAAATATTTTCTGCCCTTAAAGAGACAAACAGGCTACCACAGGTGAGGAAAAGATCCCAGAGGATCTTTTCTGCTGCCAGCAATAAGGAGAGATGATTTTAGTGTAGTCTTTGAGTGTACTGGGGTTTGCTCCTAGGCTGTGATTTCTCTCTTAGCTGTGTTTCCAATATATCCCACCTTTAATTCCTGCCTATATACTGACTCTTTTTATTAACCATTGTACTCAAAAATTGCCAGCACGTCTCAATAGGATGGTGTTAAGCTTTTCCTGTTTCCTCTTTCTCTGTTGGAATGCTGTCTGTATACTGCCTGACTCTATATTTTTTTTTTTTTGCTTTAATCAACTTTTGGCTTAGCATTTAATAGGTCAAGGCAATTGGTATATCTGACATCCCAAGGTTTGTTCAAGATCAATTCAAATCCCTCATTCCCCGTTTTCCACTTCTGCTGTGTAGATTATCTGGCTCTTTCTTGAGAATAGGACTGTTTTCAAGTGAGATTCTGAATGAGTGTGACCAAATCCTAATGTCAGCCCATGAAATACAGTTACAAATGAAAATGTCAGAATCCTGCAACTTCCTCTCTGTACTTACTAATGTTCTGGATGCTCACAATGCTCTCAGAATAGTATCCATCTTATTATTTAAACTAACAAAATGTGTCATACCAATGACAGCAATGCTCTTATTTTAGCTAATACATTAACTTACTTTTGTTATCAAGTCCATTTCTATGAGCTGTCAATAGAATCATTCCTCTCTGTCACTTCTGGAGACTGAAAAGTGGGTGTTGGTGATCCAACTTATGTGAAGGCAAGGAGCAACTGGTAATAGGAAAATTATTAGAATTATTGGGCTGTCCACAACAGCCATAAGACCCATTTACCAGAATTATAGCTATTTATGAGGAAATTCTCAGTAATACTTCACCCTTTTGTCAGCTATTATCTATCTACAGGAAGGCATAAATACCTTTTCATGTTGGTAGCAAACCTTTAGAAGAGATTATGTTCAGAAATGGGGTGGTGGTGTTTTATAACAGAGGTAATTCTAGGAACTGTGAATCGCCCTTTTATCTCAGTGAATTGTTGAATCTCATATTTCAGTACCCCATGCTGAGCACCAAACCTGTAACTCAGGCATCCTGGAAACTGATGAAAATCCTTCCCCCATTGCATTCGTTTTTATGTGTTTTGGTTGCTTGGTTTTCTTCTTGTATTTTGTTTGAGTTATGTTTATGTCAGAACAGCCAAACTCACAGGCTGACTAAAGAAATCTTTGCCAAAACTATGAATCAACAAGATGCATTAATTACAGTAAGTGTAAATAATTCACTACCAGCAGATTTAAAGCACATAACCTTTAACATTAGATACAGAATCTCATGGATATCGTGGTTATTGATGTGTGCATGACTCTTCAGCTTCACATCTTTTTGGCACTGAGAAACTCAAGTACTCTGAATATTTTACAGTCTATCAGATATTTTTGTCACTATGAAAATTCCTATGAAATAGAACCTCAAAATCAAACATTTGGTTCCATGTCTGATGTTTGGTTAATGCTAATTTTAGAAATACACTTTTCTGCTTGTTATTCCTCATAGTCCCCAATACAAAGAACGTGATGGCTGCAGGAGACCCTTAATTCCAATTTGTCATTTATATTTTATGTGGATAATAGCTGGTTTTCAATTTTTTTTTCTGATACACCCACTACTTGCTATAAAACAATTATTTTCTTAAATAATTGAATAAAGTATGTGTTTATTTTTATTGATTTAACAAATATAAAACTCCCTGTAGCTGGAGAGGTTTGTGAAATGCAAAAGTATTTAATATATCTGTAATTGTTTCCGTTGTGAGCCATGTAGAATATATTTTGTTTGTTTGCAACCTATGTAATAATTCCCTATATTTCCTATTACTTATGTTATTCAGATAATTTTTTGTGGAGTTCTTGCATAAAACTATGTAAGATCTTTTAGAAGTTTTACTTCAAGTTGTGCTGAAGTGTAAAGATATTTTTTGTATGCTGCCCAAGTTTTCAAAAAGCACTAGAGCTACTGATTTACTTGCAATCCTCTGACACATTGCAAAGAAACAAGATGTAATGAAAATCTGCAGAGTCTTCATTCGACAAAGCACAAGTTTTAGAAGAGAAAGGGAGTATATTAATAAGTTTGCATATAAAATTGAAAAGGCACTGAAGATGCAACACAGCTAATCTTGTTTATTCAATTAATAGCAATCTGAATATGAAACTTATTCTAAGACCTAGAAAATGAGCATTTTATGGACTTTGAATTGGGCAGCTGGAGAAATTATAACGTGTAATGAGATACTTTGGGTAATTTTCTGGTTCTTGGTTTTACACCATACAACTATTTGCTTAATAATCATACATAGATACAATGTAATCACATTGCTTATCTTTTCCTAGAGATTAAGTATTTCAGCTGCATTTCTGTGACTTCTAATTATACCACTGATATTAAAATTTAGATATGAGAGCTGATGGCTGGAAAGAATACCTCTGTAACAGCAATAGAAAAAACAGTAGGAAAAATTAAATTACTTACATTTTTCAATCCTGCACTGCTTTCCAAGCTTCTTATTTTTAATTAAAAAAGATAAATCAGCATCATTTTATTCCGTGATTTGTCTTTTCAGGCAAAACAAATAAAATAGTTACGGCAACTATTTATATGATTAATTGAAGGCTGAAAATGACAAGCAGTTTCAGAGAATGAAACAATTTCCTGAGCATTAGAGAGAATGATAAGAGCCAGGAAAAAGGTCTGATTTTTGTATTAGAAAGAACACATCCTGGGTGTAGAAGGGAACTGAAGTGAGAGGTAGCCCCAATATGTGGCATATTCAGTGAATTCATGAGAGTTTAGAAAATAGAACTGCTGAATCAGTAACAGCAATTTGTTACTGTTCATTTTATTGATTCATTCTGAAGTTGGTTTTTTTTTTTTTTTCTGCTGGTTCTTTGGTTTGAGGTAATTCCTCTTTCCTCTCTATAAGAAAAGGCAGTTTGAGGTTCTAGGAACTCCTTCCTCTTCATGGTGATGTAGATGCCTTGACTGACCCCCAAGAACACAGTGGCTGCCATCTCCTTCTTGCCATCCTGCCCCATGTAGATTCCTGGGTGAGGAGGGAAAGGGAACATTGTCCCTAGAATTCCAATTTTTTCCCTTCTGTGCAATGAAAAAAAGTCACGAATGCTTGATGGGTCTGAAAGAAGCAGTTTGGGCTTCATTCCCATGGGCAGATTTACCTGGACCAGACTAATTCAGAGCTCTCCACTGTCTAAGATGTACCAGGTGGATGGGTATGATATGCTGCTTGTTATATTACACAGGTGATTAAGAGAACAAAACTTCCTTTAGAAATGTAATAGTGAGATGATTCTAGGACATATTGCAGAGAGAACCATAGGGGTGCACCCAGTGAAAAGAAAAAGAGAAGCATATTATTGTATTTGATTGATTTACTTTTCTAGTAAATTGAAATAATAATAATTAAAAAAAAAAAACAACAAACCCCAAACCCAAACAATCAGAAAAAACCCAAACCAAAATAAAACCAGCCACCAGACTGCAAGGAAGTAAATCATAGGCTCCCTCAGGACGTAGGAATTGGCACTGATGTGAAAGGGAGAGGTTTGCTTAAAAGATTGATGCCATGTTCCCATTCCACCTGAGTTCCTATAGGAAAAAGCAGCTGTGTTCCTTCACTCAGGAGACTTCCCTGAACTGGTCTTTCTCCTGAAAAAAAGCTGCCAAAGTGTATTTTGTGAAAGAAATTACATACTTATATTTAAAATAACTTAGAAACAAATTTGTCCTGCATAACAGATGCATAATATTTCCTTCAAACACTTAGCAAGGTTAGTGTAACTAGTAGATGAAATAAAACACTGTCTGACCAATTTGAACTGTTCAAGTCTGAATGTTGGAGTTGTGTTTGTCCAGATCAATTGCTTGGGTTAAAATTGCTGTGTAGTACTCATTTTCTGTCCCAGAAAAAAAGCTCTGTTGCTTTCAAGTCAGTCTTGAATGCTTTCTTCTTAAAATAAAATGCTGATCTTCTCTTTCATTATAGATTCATTAACCCACCATGTTTAATGATTTAGCAATAGAGAGGTAATCTATTTCTTTCAGTGCTGAGCCAGTGATTTTGGAGAAGTCTTGAAGGTTTTGCTAAATGACCACTGAGTGTATATGCTGTCCACATCTGCATTTGCTGTGCAATTCCACAGTACTTCAGCCACATTCCTCAGGTGCCATCCATCCATCCATCCATCCATCCATCCATCCATCCATCCATCCATCCATCCATCCGTCCGTCCGTCCATCCATCCATCCACCCACTGCACATTCAACCTGCACTGGCACTGAAGGCTAAGCTTGAGACCTGTGGGACTTACCACCATGTATTTGAACCAATGCATTTAAGTAAAAGGGTTTAAAATTTCATTTCTGATTACAGAGTTCAATACAAAAAGGAAGAGCACAAACTGAATAAGCTCATGTAGCTCTGTGTTGCGTGTTATCTGAGGAGAGCAAACAGGCAGACGGGTCAATGTATCCCTTGTTTTACACTGGATGTGTTTAAGGTTTATCCTTTTTATGGACAGCAGTAACTTAATTCCCATGGTATTACGTGCAATAGAGGTATTTTATAAATTTTTCTTGGCAATGCTCTGTTCAGTTCAGTCCATTGCACCAGTGCTGTACCCTGGGTTAGACATGCCATGACAAAAGAAAATAGCTCTTGTGTTGTTGAACTGCCACATATTTTAATTACCAGGGAAAGTCCAATAGCAATTTTTCTTGCATTGGTGAAATCTGTCTCAGTGGAATTTTCTGGTGTGAACAGCTTCAATAATTGAGAGTTTTGCATTATCAGTGCAGTTGCATCTCAGGATAGACTAATGTTCCAACAGTGCTTTATTGCCCTCTCATATTTAGAACATCTGTGATTTAGTTTCTATTTGTATTGTTATATATGTATGGTTCTCAGAATGATTCAGATATTTTCTTGAGCCTGAAACTACAGCATGAACAAGACAGGTATTTTATTATCTGTTACTATAAAATACATAATGAAGGTACCCTATGATTCAATATAAAATTAATTTCATATGTTTTTTAAAAATTACGTAGTAATGTTCCATGATGTACAGCACAGGAATTTATTTATTCTAATCCATTTCTGATAGCTGGTTGATCCACAATACTTTTCTTATAGTAAATAGAATAATCATATATTTAGAACTTTACTTCCTCTAGTTGGAGGGAAGAATTGTTAGACTTTATTATGCAGTAGGACAATATTTTTTTTTAGTTAAAATTATTATCTATATGTGCCCAATTCTTTTTGACTTGACAATTATTAACCTTTGTTTAGATATACAGAGAGTCCATAACAACAATTTCTTTGCAAAAATAAAAGAACTATCTGTACAGCTGAACAGCAGTTTTGATGGGTTTCTTTCCCACGTGTAAGAACAAAGAACAAAGCCAAAGAAAGCCTGAAATGATGTATCAGGTTATAGTCTCCTTATCTGCAGAGGAAGGATTTTCCAAATCCCTCACAGAGTGCTATTTTATGAGATCTGCTGGACTTGGGACAGCAGTGGACTTTAGGGACCCCAGTAACAGCTTTATTGGATTTGTAGCACTCTGTGTCTGCAAATTACTGAACACAAAGCCAGTGAAGCCAGGCCATGGAGTGCTGGACCTGCTGCTCTGGGTCTGGTTGCACAGGACTATGTGCCTTAAGGCTGTTCTCTGCTTTTGGCATCAGTGGGACATAGTGCTACCTGCAAAACTTGCATTACTGGCTGTGGAAGGGAGAAGGCAACTTGTGGTGTTCTGTTCCTGAAAAGAATAATCCCAGTTGTCACCAGCACTGCTGTTGGCACGTTCCCAGCAACACCCCAACGCTGCTTCTCAGCATCCCTGGGGTGTTTCAGGCAAGGCCACGTGCAGAAAGTGAGGCAGCCATGCTTGCCACCAGTGGGACACTGGGGGGATGTGGATAAAGGAGTCCAAAAAGCGTGACAAACTTCTTTCCCTGTCCCCCCGCTGTGGGCAGAAGGGTGGGCAAGGTTGTGACTAAGCCAGTTAAAATGCATTTGCTTGACGTGTAGTGCATGAAGGAGGGCCTTGTGCAGCCTCAGCTGTGAGATTCATCTTCCCTCTGAGATTAAATAGCTTCCCAAAATCCCACTCACTTTCACACTGAGAACTTTCTTGTGTTCATGGCCATATCAAGTATGATGCACACTTTACGTTTGCCAGCTTCCATTTCCTTCTGCTTTCCCTTCTTTTGACCACAGCAACAATCCATCCTGGCTTCATGATCTCACAAAAACCACTAAGGGTTTTACTTCACTGTTTCCACTTGGTCTGATATTGGCTGAACACCATATTTCAGTTGACTGCATTTATTGAGTAGTCTGGTAACTACTTTGCAAGGGTTTATTTTCCTTCCAAAGAGAAAAGCTGTTCTCATTTGATCATGACGCTCAAGCTGGTGAAAATTGCTGGATTCACTACTGTTTGTACCAGCTGAAGCTGTGACTCAGTACTTGCACTTTTAAATGCTATTGAGAAATACAGTTTATTTATAGTATGACACAGAATGTCCATAAAGGATAATTATCAAAATGTAGTATTCTTTTATCCTTCAGCTATATTACTGATAAGAAATGTGTGGAAAATATTATCATTTTAAATCATATTTTACATAGAGAGTTATCTGATTGCCACCAAAAGGCTTTGCAGCAGTTTTTAATTTAGCCTTATGTATTTTTAACATGACAGCTGGAGCACAGCATGCATGTGGCATATTAATGGGGAAGGCTACTAGCAGTTCTGTCTATCTGTTCTTGCAAAGAAAAGAAACAAGAAATAAGCAAAAATGTTCAAATTGCTGCTGGATAAAAGCAGCAGACACTGCCTGGCAAACTGGAGCAGTGTGCAGAGATTGCTTCATTATTCAGTCTCTGATTTGTTTTTCAGAGGCCAGATACCCTTTTTGTTTGTTTTCAGTTAAACTACTGCAGTGTTCATTGAGAGATCTGTCATTTATCTATCAAACGGAAAGTTGTGCTTGAAACACAACCTCGCTGTAAACTCCATTTGCAGTTGCTCCTCACTTGGCAAACAAGAAGTCCCCTTGACTTGAAATGTCCTGCATTTGATCGTGACATTTTGGTGCTTGTTTGTTTCTGCAAAACTGGGTCTTATTTGGCCTATTTGAAGGTAGTGTTCAAAAGCAAACATGCACTCAGTGATTAAGAACATGAAAATAAATGTTTCCTTTGGTTTTTCTTTCATACTGGAAGAAGAAAAACAATGTAGAGAGATCACTATTTTTAGAGAAAATAAGCTCACAGGCTTTGAAATAATATGTATATTCAGTTTTCCCACTCTCTCATGATACTCTCAGTGGGATTTTTCTGGTAGTTTTTTTTTTTTCAAACTGAATGTTAAAATGTATGGGGTTTATAGATGATCTGGTACATGGTATAATTTTTTTCTGCAGCTATTCTGATGAATAGATTGGATTCAAAATAAGCTCTTAAAACTCAATTCCATTAAAGATTATTGAAATTCAAAGAAGTGTTAAAGACAACACTACAACCAGCCTAAAACTATGCAAAAAAATAAAATTATTTCTCATTGTACTTCTCTTTTTAAAGGAAAAAAGGAATCTTAATGTAAAATGCAAACAAAAAGCTTAAGAAGTCTTGATCAAAAATAATTTCAATTTGGGGAATACAGGCTATATTTTAATAAATATGCTTCAATTATGGTCTAATTTTAACAATTTTTCCTCTTAATTTTTATTATTTCTAATAAGGAAAAGAGTGATTTGCAGAAGCCTTTTGTTAGAAATTTTAATGGTTATGCCTCTGAGAATCACTGATACTTCCTTGTCTTGTGATTTCCTCACAAATTCCCTCATTTACTACCATCTTGCAGTTACATATTCAGCCCTTGTTTGTCCTGTCTTAATCTACTCTTGGGCAACTCAGTCTTTTGAACTCCATGCACGGGACCAGCACTTTGTTCCTGGCTTTGGTACCAGCAAACTGGGCAGCTTTCAACAGGTTTCTGCTTTCTCCCTAGAAATAATAAACCTGAACTATGTTTGTAAAGTGCCTTTGGAATCCACATATGAAAAGAAATGTTATATAGCAATAGGTGTGATTTATTTTGGCTTGTGATAGAGTTCCTTTGCAGGACTAGGGTAAATCAGGGAAAGTCAGGTTAAATACATCTGTAGCATGGCATCCTCTTCTGTGAAGCAAGCCACCCTCCTGAAATGTAAATATATTAAATGTCATGGTCATTAAATACACATCATGGAACTATTAAGGAGGATTAAAGAAGAGCAGTAGTTTTCATCTTACCCTGAAGAGCTGCTAATGGCCAATGTGACCTGGACTCAAATTTTTATTGAAGGAGGTAAGTAAAGAGAAAATTTTCCCTTTATAGGCTCAAGTTGCCTACCTTAAAGTTAATGACCTCTGAATCAACACTTGATGGTTAAGCACATAAGAAATTCAGGCTGAGAGGGAATACTTCAAACACCTATTGACATTCTGAAGGCGTTTGCTTTCCGACCTTTCATGACAGAATGAGTTCAGCCGGCAAACAGGAGAATGTCAGGATCTGCTGCAGAAACCGATCGCAGTTATGGGACTAGAAAAGGAAACAAACACCTCAGGCAATATTTTTAGATTGCAGGATGGTGGGACAGGTTCTGGACACAGTGCTTAGTGGTGAGGTGACACACAGGTAGCCTTTGAAGGGGTCGTGCCTGCCTGAGCTGGGAGTGGTTTGGTTTGTTATGGTGGCAGAGTCTCTCACTGAAGTGGTTTCCCAATGTGATGGCAGGCACTGCCTGTAGAGTATTCCTGGAATACAGAGATCCAAAAAATAGCATTTCTGGAAATTGGATTGCTGTTAGGCATACTTGAGGAAGTGTTAAATAGAGTTCATAAAATGATGGTAATTCCCAATCTGATTTCTTTATTGACTGTGTCAAGATTTTGAACTTGATCATCAACTGGTGCCGATTGTTTGTTAATGTAAACCCATTCAAGCTCAATCACCTTGCAACATATTTTAAATAGATATTGCCTTATCTCCCAACCTACTTGTGCTCCAAGTAATTGAAAGACTTTCTTCAAAAAATGCAAAGAGGATTTGCTGAAAAGAGTTGCACAAATACCCAGATTCTCTGTTTGCTTCCTCCTCTCCATACTGGGCCACCTGTAAGTCCTGGGGAAACTCAACAAATTTGAATCAGATCTTTCATTGCCCTATTCTGAGAGGGTGATGCAGCCACTTACCTTATCAATTGTTGTTCTTGGGAAATGAAAAAATCAAGTGGATGTTCATTTCTAACTTCAGTGCCCCTTTTATTTGATTTTGTGTTCTGATTTAAAAAAAAAGGCTTATAAGAACTTTAAGAAATTTATCAGATGAGTTGCATCCTTCACAATTTTTTATGTGCTTTTGCTCTTGGTGGTGGTTTAGCAATGTGATAGAAAGAGATGGGGTTCTCACAGTAATTATATAGGAATTCTTGTGTTGGTCATTTGGAAATGCATCCTCCTTGATTTAACTGATATTGTGCAGTGGATTTGAGTCTGCCTACCATGTGATTAGAAGGTAAATTCTTTCTCTGCCAATAGTCTTGGTGCTGTAGGACAGCTGGGGTTACTCCTGACTGGAAGCTGCCCTGAAGGACCATTGTGTGCAGTTGCAGTGCCACAGAAGTTCAGTTAAGCAGAATTTTTCACCATAAAAACTTGGACATGCAAAAGGGATCCTGCAAGAAAAAGATTCCCATATACAAAATGATCCCTCATCTCCTTAACTCGACTCAAGGATGTTTTGCACAGTTGTGCCTCAAGGATGTGAAAGGCAGGTCATGGCACAGCATCTTCAGTTTCCAGAAGAACTGTCAACTTGAGCAGTCACTCCACTGTCATCACCTCAAACTTATTCACACAGGCAGCAGACATATGCAGGCTTTTACAGTCTTTTGAATTTTTAAAAAAATATTGGTTTAATATAATCAGCTACAACAAATCCATGGCACTACCCTAGTGATATTAATAATATCTGAAATCCAGAAGTAGAATATGTTCAGAATAGCTGAAATATTTTAAGTTTCTGATTGGTTTTGAATGATGTTGTATTTATAGAACTAATCCTTGAGAAAGTTAGGCTTCTGGATTTTTTTCCCATTTTTCCCCCCCTTAATAATTTCTGTTTCAGAATAATAAGTCCCTCCAGGCAAGGTGCTTCTGGAGGATTATTTAGCTGATCAGGTGGTTCTCTCTACTTGACCTTCAGTCCCATGTGACACGTACCTGAAGAATAGACTTAATCCTCTAAAAGCACACTATTTGTTGGTCTAATGCTTTGAATATCATCTGCCTCCCTGCTTTTCACAGCATAAGGAGTGCATTTAACTCTGCGTTATTTTGCAGAATGACAGTATAGCCACTATGCCTACTGCAGTTATTGTTTGATTCAGCACAATGGTGAGATTAGTCATTTTATGGCAAGCAGAATGAACGTAGCATGAGGCAAGGAAGAAAGTTCTTGAGGTCAGAAGCAGAATCTCCTCATCTGCTGCTTTGTGGTGCCAGAGGAACCACCAGCACCTGAAGGCAGCTCCCTTCCCTGCCCCACTGACTTTGTGCAGATCAATCTGCCTCCCCAGGCAAGAACTTTGAGTGCAGGTTCAGCCACAAAGGGAAATCATGGAGTAATGTTTGGGTTGGAAGGCAAATGGCAGTGGAGTTTTCTAACTAGAAAGTTTGCATAGCAGATTTTTATTCACAAGGTCATTTTGTCTGCCTCTGTGTGACTCGAGTGCTGTATCAAGCCAGCTCAGGGGAGTGTAGATGTCAGAGTTAAAGCTGAGTTTCAGAGCCTGGAACACTCAGGCAGTGTATAATATTTGCTGAGGGACTCTGGTGCTTTGATTATACGTCACAGGAGGGTTATGCATGCTGGCAGCCTTGAGGGTTGTGCCACACATCTTCCCCAAATGGGATCTGTGTGCAAAGATTCTGTAAAGGGAAGGATGGCTCCCCAGCTGCCTGTGGACATTAGTCGATAGTTTTAAAGCATTCCTCCCCATCCAGAGAGCAGCAGTGCAGAACCACGAATCAAATCCTCCAGCACAGAAGAATTTCTCTCTTTGGAGGGAAAGCAAGCACAACAATGTGAAACCAAGTGAGCAGCATGAACAGCTGAACATTCCCTGCCACTGCTTCATAGCAAAGTGTGCAGGGGTTTTTCCCTTGTGTGTTTCTCCTGAGAGGAGTGTCTGATGCAGAACAAGAATATTTTTTAAAGAAATCAAATACCAAATTGCTGCAGTGAACAGCTGACTTGCACCACTTCTTAAAGTCTAGAACAAGAACCAAAGAAATTTTAGGGATATTCATGCCTGTATTGTTGTCATTGATATGTTGGTATTGTCATCAAGAGGCTTTCTATGTCCCATTAGCCTCTATGACTAAAACAATTGCACTGAAGTGTGACATATGCCAAATGATAGTGAGATGGCAAAATGTAGTGTGTTTTTAAGTTTGAGTGGATAGAAGGTTTGCTCATGTACTGAACAGCTTCAATGCTCCACTTAGAAGCAAAGTGAAGAAAGGTTTTTGTGTCAGTTTGTCTTTGGGATGAGAGGTTTAGAAGAAAAACTGCCTTTGAAGCCAGCTAAAAAAGGACTTAAAATCCAACTGCTGCTGAAGATTTTGGCTGCACATCTTTGCACTTAAATCACTGAACCCCATTTGTCTCACTGTGGTCCAGAGTTCTTTAGCTGGTGGCAGCCTTTTCTCACCTTAGCCCACTAGTTAAACATCGTGCTCACAGTCAAACAGCAGCATGCTAATTAAGAGTGGAAGTAAAAGTCTGTGAAGGATTATAAAAGGGAAGTTCAAACTTAAATTCTAACTTTATAAAAGATTGTCTGCATATCCAGAACTCCACAGAGAGCTGAGTTTAGATTCTTGCCCTTGGGTGAAGAGGAATCCTACAAGATGATGAGTTTGCTGCTAGTTGCTCTAAATCTTCCCAGGTTTTATCTTATTTTTGAGTTTCTTTACAAGTGAAAAATATGCAATGCATGTTTTTTTTTAAAAAAAATCTGAAATAAAAGTAGCAGAGAGGTGCAGTGTGGCAGCATTGTTACACCTATTACTAGTACCTTATTAATGCATTTATTAGGACAAAGATTAAATGTTTATAAGGTTTACTCTGATTTGGTGTGCTGATATTAATCACACTGTCATGTGATAAGGCTGGAGCAGAAAACACACATATCTATATACATGCCATTCTCTAAAATTCTAATTTATTCCATTCAATAGCTTAGTGAATACAATACATTGCATATGAAAAACTGAAGTAGGAAAATATGATGATTGGAAAAATAAAAAAGCAGCAGTTTCACCACCAGAGTTGTTGGGATGATGCTGGAATACTTTTATGGATGTTGTGACTCGCATTTATACCTTCTTGTTATCACCTCTGTGTTTTTATAATATAAGTAATTTTACATATGATGGATACAACTTCTTTTTTCTCTTTGTTATGCTCCAGTACCAGTTCTGGCCATCTCTCAAGGTTACATTCCTGTAATAATTGACCATTTGTATTTAGGTGCTGGAGGGCTTTGTTTTCATTCTGTGCCTTGTATTTTCAAGGTCTCTGGTATCATCTTGTGCTTATACTCTCAGGATCCCTACTTTGAAGTGTGGAAAGGATGTCATCAGTCTTTTTGAAATGCTGGTGGCTCTCTGCAAAGAGTCAATGTGCTGTTTTAGATGATATGCTGGACTGATGCTCAGCTGGAATAAATCAGTGCAGCTGCACTGACTCTTGTCAGGACTCCACTAACTTGAACCAGCTGAATATGTGGTCCTCTTTTTAGATATTGCTCTCCCCCATCAGATGTGCAATTTGGTTAATTTTTTTCCTCAGGAGTGGTATTATTTTGCACACTGGTGCTTGCTTAGAATGAGCAACCTCAATTAATTCATTATATCAATACAGAATTGTTATTGATTATCTCCTGTTTCTTCTGGGTTCCTTATTCCAAATGAGAGTTTCACAGTGTTGCATCTTGCCAGTGCCTCTATCACACCTCTGTGGTAATTTTTCATCTTCTGGGAATTATTTCAAATTCTGTTTTGGAAGGCATGCATAGTGAAAACAGTGATGGTATAAAGACTAATTCTTTGGATAAATAGTTGATGTCAGATTGTTTTATGCCACCTAGACAAAACTACTGTTCTTATTCAGACTAGAAAGGTGTGGAGCATATTACTGATAACCTTTTATCATTCTGACTTTGAAGATGGTGGTTTATGTTTTCATTTGATCAGAGACATTAAATTATATTGGAAATTTAGTTCTGCTATAGTTAGTTGATGCCAAAATGTTGACTTTTCTAAATGCTCTAAAATCTGCATATTGATTCTCAAATCACCCTGTAAATTACTGTGCCAGACAGAGGAACAGAGCTGAGTTTTGAATTTATTAGAACAAGGGGCTCTTTAAACACATTCCCTTCAAATCAGCATTTTTTTGAAATTCTTTCAAATTTATTTGTACATTTTTAGGGATCAAATTAACTTGTCATCCTATCTTCCACCCAATTCATTGCTCTTGCTTGATTTCAGTGCCAGCTTTCCTGGTATATTGAGCTGTTGTCGTGATACCCCCTGGCTGAAGCCAGGCAAGATAGAGCCTTTTGAGTATTGAGTTAGAAGAAGTTAACCTCGATTAGCTTAACAAGCATTTGTGCTTGAGAATGACTTGTGGTGCAGCTGTCCCTGTTGCTGGTTGGTGACTGCTAAATCAGAGCTGTCCCCAGCTCTGAACATGCCTGAGGGCTCCTAGGAGTGAAATGCAGGCCAGTGTGCCCACTAAAGTAATCCCTTCCCGTGTGCATTTGAACACTAAATTATACCCATCATTCATTTGGAAAGCAAGGCAAGTTATGAAGTGTGGTTTTCATCTCAGTTGCTTTGTGGTTTAAAAACTAATCTGCCTCAAACCAAAGCTGTTCCGTAAGTAGAGTCTTTTGAGATTTTCTCCTCAGTTTATAACCTTCCCCCTCCAGTGTGCTTGTCAGAGATTCAGGAGAGTTTATTGCACTGTTGCACAGGCCCTGCTCCAGGCTTTGCCCCAAGTCTGCTGGATAACCCTGAGCAGGTCACTTGTTCTCCAGCAATTTGACTTTTCCTTCGGTTAATGAGAGTAGCAAAGCTGCCACTGCTGTAAGATCTCCTGGAGAAAACTGAAGTTTTATTTAACAATTCAACACCACACAACTCCTCAAATCCATCTGTATTATATCTTTCTTTCTACACTCTGATTTTGTTTTTCTGTGTGTGTGGCACTGAATCTGAGAACACTGCAAGAAGCTGTGAGTAGCTCCTGACAGGCAAGCATCAGTGCTGATCTGGAGTCCTGACATGACATAAGTCAATGGACTTAAGTAACCCCCTCCAAAAGAGATGATCAGATACCAAAGGTGTATTTATTGTTACCCTGAAAGCTTATAAATGGTTTCTCAAACTGACACCTTCATATCACTGATCTCCAGGGGAATCTATGGTTTGTATGATGCCTGACTGACAAAACTCAGGGCTAAGGATGTGCTCAAATGCAGTGTTGGCTCACTTCCCAACTCCTCTTGTTAGTCCTGGACTCAAGAAAAGGTCAGTACAGAGGGTAAACATTTTTTCTTCTCAATCTCTTGTTTATCTGTGTGTTCTTGTATTTCATTGCAGTAAATATTCCTAGTAACTCTGCCTTCTGATGAAATAATATTTGCTTTGTGATTGTCTGAGAATAGCAAATGTGTTATGTATAATCACATTTGGGAGAACATAATTTGAGCTAAAGGGAGTTATTTTTTTCCCACAGCAGGTGTATAATTCAATTAACAATAATGTTAAATCTAGATATCACTTTACCTCTGCTGTACCATACAGGTAATTACTTTCTGGTTAACTTAAATTCCTTTGTAGTTGCAACAATGAAATTATTTTTAATTCACCTGGAGAACTAAATCTTGTTTGTAGGACTACTGAATCCTGTGTCTGATTCTGTGCATTCTACCACTGGACTACTTATGAAAATGATGTGATTCCCTTTACTGTAAATGATCTGTTTAAAAACAGTGTCAAAAATGAATGGATTAAAATATTCAGCGTTAAGCAATTCTTACTCAAGATTGGAACCTATGAACATTTTTTGCCTGTCCTTAAACAGAATGTCTACAGCTCTAAACACAAGGAATCTCACAGCAGTTTTGAGGTGTTACTCACACTGAGCTGGGAACAGGTGTACGTGTCTCCAGGACCAGGGTGTTGAACATGGTAATCCCCAGATATCAATTAAAATACAACACCTGATCTTTATGTGCTGATTTTGACTGGGATACAGTTCATTTTCTTCTAGTAGCTGGTATGGGGCTGTGTCTTGGATTTTTGTTGAAAGCAGTGTTGATAACAAAGATGCTTCAGTTACTGCTGAGAGGTGTTTGAACAGAATCGAGGCCCTTTCTGCTCCTCACCCCACACACCTGAGAGGCTCTGGGTGCACAAGGAGCTGGGTGGGGACACAGCAGGGACAGCTGAGCCCAGCTCACCCAAGGGGTGTCCCAAACCATGTGGTGTCATGCTCACCACGTGAAGCCAGGGGGATGTTTGGAGTGATGGTGTTTGTCTTCCCAAGTCACTGTTACCTGTGATGGAGCCCCTGCTGCCCTGGGGATGGCTGAACACCTGCCTGTCCATGGAAATTGGGGAATTAATCCCTTGTTTTACTTTGTGTGCTCAGCTTTTCCTTTCCCTGTTAATCTGTCTTTGTCTCAACTCCAAAGTTTTCTCACTTTTCTGATTCTCTCCCCTATTCCAGCAGGGCAGAGCGAGCATGGCGGTCCATTTTGGGATGTTACTCACACTGGAACAGGTGTCAGTGTATCCATGGCCAGGTTGGTGTGCATAGCAATCCCCAGATATCAATTGAAATGAAATATTTGCTCCTTATAGTGTTGGAGACTTTTAACTGGAATATGACTCTGTATGCCTTTATGTTCTAGAATCTGTGTATCTGTGTGTGGGATGGAAAGAAAAGGGTTCCACACATCTGTGAGCTTGGTAAGAATCTGTGAAGAGAATCCCACCATCTCTGACAGAGGGGAAAGAGGTTTGGTACCTTTGTTATTAATGTCCAAACTCTACCAGAACCTTGTGCATGGGTTTAAACAAGTTTTTCTTCGCTGAAGCAACTTGCTATTCATACCTAATTCTGCTTGTTATTTCAATCTAGCTCTTCTCAAAAGTTAGTCTTTCAACTGACAAGGTTCACTGGAATGATGTATTGACAAAAAGTCAGGCACTCTGCCTGAGTTATTTCTAATTTTTTTTTTTTGTATTTTCAGAATGGAGAGCTTCTTTTAAAATACCAATTGATATGTAAAAGCCACAAAATATACACTTCAAGGTACAAACCCAGTTTATTCTCTGATAAATGGCCCTTTGGGGAAAAATCAATTGCAGTGCCAGGAGATAGAGTTTAATCATGTCTTTTGAAAGGTCAAATGAAAATGAAAGGTCAACTTTATCCCTTCTCAGAGGATAAATATTTTGTGTCTGAAACTATATTCAACCATACTTCTCTATATATGTCTATACCTATTCCTATATATATATTTATGTATATATATATATATATATATGTTACCACCCTCCAAAAATGTCCTGTTCAATGCTTTCTGTCAGAGCAATCTGATCTTCAGCTACTCAGATTTATGATTAGTGACATATTGAAGGATATATGGATGTGTTCCTGTGAGGGCATAGCAGGATGACAGATCTGGCAGGAGCTCCTATTTTTGCCTAAAAAAACCCACCTAAAATTCTCTTTGAGGAAGAGAAACAAGAATGAGGCGGGAAAGTAACCTTGGGGCAGCTTTTTCACGGTAATTACAAATAATGCAAAATAAGTACATTACCTAAGCCTAAAAGACCTAGATTCATCTAAAATTGATTCTGAGAATCCACATTTGCAGCAACCCCACACTACATTTCTCTGTGGAATGAGATTCTGATGTCTCTGTCCTTTACCATGTAATAGAACATAAGGCTGTTCTTAATTGTTGCTCTAGGGGTAGGTTTGCAGATTTTCCTCACAAATTTAAATCCGTTCTTGCATGAAAAAATGAAACCAAATGCTGAAAAGTGGGGAATGTTCACATTTCTTGGTATAAAAATCTCATCATGAGAGACTTGGCTTTAGTTTTTTAGGTCTCCAGCTTCAACTTCATATTGCAGAGAACTTTCTTCAGTGCAGGGGTGTCCAGGGTATATTAAATAGTCAAAAAGTCAAATACTAACCCTTGTAGTCCCCTGTGACATTGAATTTATGAGTTCCTTCAAATCTATAGCACTGTGCAATCTCTGATGAATGTTTACCATGCCCCTGACCCTGAAACTTAATCCATTGACAAATTTGTGCAGAATCAGGAGAAAGTGGTGCAACTGATGGTATTCCAGCTCCTGCAGATCTTCAGTCCAAACCCACTTGTTTTTTTTCTAGACTGCTAATTTCTTAATTTGAAGTAGCTTCTAAGAGTTTATAGGTTTCATGATAAAATTCTGTGGACTTTATTGATAGGACCTGCCACTTGTTCACTTGCTTATGCTTAGTGGTGGATATTTTGTCCGTTATGGGTCTGTGCTAATTAAATTTATGCCAACTTTGCCCTCAGTGCCAGTGGGCTGACACTGGATTGAAGTCTTAAGAGCCTGTATTTGTGCATGAGTTTCTTTACAGAGTTACTGCTTGAGCTTGGGAAGAGCATAGGCATTGTTTTGAACACTTGTGAATGTTGGATTTACAAGCTCATTTCTTATTGTGTGCATCCTTGTCATTACTCATCTGCACTGGTTCTTAGACAGGAATGCAGAATTGTCTAGATGCTGTTTTCTGGTGGTGTTCTTCCCCTGATGTGTCACTGTACACCAAGATAGGCTGGTCTAGCAAAGACCCCATAATGGTGCCTGTCAAATTGCATCCCCCTGAGAGGTGGATACGATGCTGTGATACTTTTTGAGGGGGGGGAGGGACTGAAAAAGATTCTGTTCAGTGAAACCTCAGAGCAGAATGCTAAATCACAGTTCAGATGGTTAAAATCTGATAGCTTCAGTTGTAACTCCACAAGTCCTTTCTCTCAAACTTTGGAACAGGAAAGTCCTTCAGCTTTTAGAAGGATCAGCAGACCCCATCTTTCTGCCTTGACTCTGAAAATGGAAGCACAGCTGGAGTGGCAGCAAGTAGAGAGTCTGAGGGGAATGGAAAGTGGCTCTTTTATTGCTAGATTATTTTATTCAACATAAATATTCCCTGAATAATCAGGAGATGATAAGGCATCCTGGATCACTGAAAAGTTTTGTCATCATTATCATTTGTAAAATCTAACTGGATATAATTTTACAGAGGAATCTTTTTTCCTTCACATAAAAAAGAAGCAATAAAGAACTCATCAACTAATCCACCTAACACTTCATATTTCACTCCTAGACTCTTCTGGTAATCAGTTAACCTGCCGTGCTTCATCCTCACATAACCTAAGCCCTGGGCAAAGAGAAATAATCCATTTCAATTTTAAAACCCTCCTGAAAGTAAGTGAACTTGATCCAAAGACTAGTGAAATAATTAAAAAGGGCTCCCTTTTGACTTGATGTGGCTTTTGGATCAGACCCTTTTTTGAGAAAAAAAGTATTTATTCTGATGAAGAGTCTGTCCTTTTTATATATATATATATAGCATAGAATGTAAGAACTGAAATAATTTAATAGTAATTCCTAAAGATCATCGAAGGTCAAGGTATTCAGAGTTTTGCTGGGCCAGATTTTCCCTGGACAATTTTTAGCTAAGGGGGCTATGCAGTGTCATTTTTTTTGTTCTCCCAGGTGGAGCTGCTCATTATCTTTGCTCTCTTGCAGCAGCAATTGGAAAAGCCAAGTGAAGGGTAATGGTGGGTATTAAAAAGTTGTTCAGTGGCCAAGCTGAAGTAATATAACACTTTGGGGAAATAGTGCACGTTGAACAATTTAGATGTGCATTAACCACAGTGGAGGAAACAGCTACAGATGTTGAGAGGTTAATTGCTATGAGTGAAACAAAACAGCAAAGGTGTTGCCAGATTAGCCTACCTGGCATTGATACGGGTCGTGGAAAATAATTACGTTTATAATCAGTCATGGTAAATAACATGCTAATTATTTTAATTATTACATTTAACCTAATTTTATTAATTAGATACATTTTAAAATTCAGTTTTATCATGCACTATCATATCAAAAGTCAGAGTTTTGTGAATAAAAATATTAGTCCATTAAAGCATAAGTTCCATTTCAGTGCTCTGGCCAAGATGGAAGTATGGCAAATGCATCTGATTTCAAGAAAAAAGGGACTCAGAAGCCAAGCCAGATCCACAATGAGACGTGGCAGAATCAAGGTACTTAATTTCAAAGAGATGGTCCTGCACACTATGACATAACTGATTCTGCAGACACCTTCCCATTAGGTTCTTAATACGTACAAGGTCACATCAAGAACTATTTCACCTTTCTTGGGGATGATTATATGCAAATTCAGTGCCCAGCTTTAATCCCTGTGGAGGTTTCCTGGTGAAGGTTCTCAGGTTTCATCTAGTAAAGGATCACAGATAAGCTCCAACTGCTCATTCTTTAATTTGCACCCTAAGGAAGAACTGTTGCCCTCCTCCCATATACTGGTGTGGTGGACAGAGGATTTGTGCAGGAAATGGGAGATTTGAATTTGTTTTCCTTGTCTGCCAGAAGGATTTAAAGCCATGGCTTCTCAGGATAGAGCTATACTAAGTACAGTTTGCATGATGCTTTGAAAGAAAAATGTTTGTTCCTGCCCATAGGGCAGGAAAGGCAGAGCTTCCACAGAGAAGGTGTGATTTCACATAGCACTGAGTAAAAGCTCCCTTCTCCTGTCTCTTACCCTCAGTGCAATCACTTATGTCAAGAGTCTTCCTTTATTTGCTACAATCCAGCAGTTTACAACTTTTAGATTTTGGATGTTGTTCAAGGAGTTTAACTCTCTATGTAGGAGATACCTCAGTGCCTGACAGGATTTCCTACACCTACCACAGACCGTAGGTCTGTGACCTGCTCGGGCCACTTGAATCCATTACGAGATCAGCAATTCGTAGAGTTGCAGCAATTAGTAAAGGAGGAAATTCATAGCAAAGGTGTCAGATTGCTGTGTACATAGTGCAGATCCTGATGATCACAGGGAGCTAAGATGACCTGTGTGTGCTAGGCCCCTGTTGATCCCAGCCCCAGCTCCCTCCAGGTGATTTCACAACACGTATGCTGGAAATTGCAGAACGGAGCTCTGCTCTGGCTCTGGCTCTATCCCTTCTGTAAGCCCTAAGAGTTAGCTGACCTTTTCCATTCATGGGTGGCAGGCATCCAGCTGTCCATCTCAGATGCATAGTTTGTTTTATGTGACAAGGGTAAATGCACACCGAGAGAATCTTAATCTCAGAGGATGAGGCTTTACTAACTGTTGTCTCAACAAAAGCTTAGCAAGGACTAGAGATTTATAACTGGACTGCGCTGCTGACTTCATCAGAGGAGATGCATGAACCTCTTACAAGCTGTAATCTATGTGCAGTAAAACCAGGACACTAGGAATTACTTTGCTGTGTGAGGGATCTTCAGAATATCAAGATCATGGAAGTCTCGTTGATGGAAAGATTCATCCTTAGACGTTCGTGAAAAACAAAGCAGATCAGGAAACTACTTTTGAGGCCCTGATAGCAAAATGGATGTGTAACAAGAAGTCGGATGTTTCTTTGCCTAAATTGTAATTCCCCTGATAAATGCTTGGATTTTTACACCCAGGTCCTTAACCTCAGGCCACTCCATTCCTGCTGAGTGGCAACACGTACTCTCTCAGTGTTGGGTTAATGGAATTATGGCCTTTCTGAAACGTGAAGAGTGTTTGCTGTTATCTGCCTGAAATGTACTGTCCAGACAGATTTTTCTTGTGGCTAACCATCCTCCACCAAACAAAAAGCATCTTGGCATGTCTATACACTATTTTATGTTTATAACTATTTAATTACTTTGTTGAAAATAACTCTGTAACACACCCCTCAAAGTTCTGTTTCCTGTCAGCTAGTGAAATCACCTAATTTTCTGATAATTTGAGATATTCTACAACATATATTTCCCCTTCATCGGGGTTTAATTTTTTAGGCTCCATTTACGTGCATCTAATCTGAGTAATTGGACAGGCTGTCCTAATAGTCAAACTTCTGCAGAACTCAGGGGATAATTTAGGTCTGAAAAAGGGCTGTTATATCTCAATTTGAGATTCATTAAAACATAGGAATTTTGAAATCTTGCTTAATAACCCCATTCTATCTTTGCAATTAATCAAAGAGGATTTTTTTTTTCATAATGTTAAAAAGTATATTCTCTGTATTGCCTCTTCTGTGTCTTCAGGTCTTGCGTCTTGTACATCCAATTGCGCCGTCAGGGTTGTGACACAGGGATATCCTGGGCTTTTTATGCTGAAGTGGAAAAGAAATTGAGAACTGCTGGAAATCTGTGAAAGAAAATGCAACACAACCGAAAAACATTGCCAAATCAGGTTGCAGAAGTGAGATCCCACATGTGGGTGGAGACAAGAGAAAGTAGCTTTTAAATTTACTGTCGTATTTTTGCCGGAACTGATAAAACCAGCCTGTCTACTCCAAGCAAGGTAGTCAGCACTGCAAAACCTGATGAAGGGTTTTCCTCAAGTGAGGCATTGCAGGGTGAGGTCACCGTTGTTGTGGAGGAAGGTATGAAAAGGTTGAAAGTCATTTACCTCGGACTTTCAAAGGTACAGAGATAACTGCTCTCGTTGACTCCGCTGCCAGTTGTGCTCAGTGCCCTTTGTGTTCTGTCCATCCCACACTGCCAGGAGGACCTTTGGGGTACCCTTTTCTATGAACTATGATCAGCCATATAGGTACAACTCACATGTTTGAGACAATGTGTAAAACAGGAGCTGGCAGAACAAAAGGACCGTGTAGGAAAGATATTTCACTTGAGCAGCCAGGGATGTGAATGTGGCATTGCTGTGTTTCACTGCCCAGCATGGAGAACACTCTAAATTCCTTTGTTTTCTGTGTCCTTGCTGACATTCACAGAATTCTATTAGACAAGTGTATGCTAGTAAAATATTCCTTTTTGGTACTCTACACTGTAATTCAGTGCTTCCATTTGTTTTAGCAGCTGACATAATAGAATAATTTCTCCTGTGATGTCCTCCAGTTGTCCTCCTGCTGAAGTCTAAGCTATTGTGCTGAGGGGTTGAATACAAAAGGTAATTTTCAGATAGATACATCTCAGGACACCATAGACAAAACTTCTTTGCATGTAGAATAGATGCTTTTCAGACCTGTAACCTCAAAGCTTAGTTGTGTTTCACAGCAGATAAATCCATTATTTCTATTTTTGATATATTGCTCCATGTAAATATATGAAGAGTTATTTTTAGAATATTGATCTTTTCTAAGTAAAATGGAGATAACACTTCAGCCTTCAGTATGCTGTGCATGTATATCTGCCTTGGTGTGTGTGTTTGTAGATACATGAGCACTCTTTCTGTCTCTCCCCACCTCCCTTAGACACACAGTGTGGTTGTTCAGCCTGTAAGGAAGGAAATGCAGATGTGCTGTGTTGATGTGTGCATTGATTTAATTTAGTTGTAGCTGTCATTTGGTGCTCTGGGGTGATTTTGAAAATTAAAGTGAAAAGATCATGACATTTTACAAAAGAATAAGGGATTTTTAGATTATTATTTTAGGTACAGGCCAAGATTGCTTCTAGTCTTATTACAAAATGAAGGCCAAGTCATAAAAAGTTGTTGAATAGATAGCTTAGGAAATAAGGAACCTTTTCTTTTCTAGAACTGAGATTATACTTGCCACATGACAGCCATTTCACATGGCTGAAATCTGTTCCATCACCACGAATCACATCAGTACAACAAATTCCTTTTAACAGGATTCCTGGAAGCAAGAAAACACGGGTTATTTGACAAAGCTATGCTTCTGTTTTCTAATTAATTGCACAGAACATTTGTGTTTGTGTGTTTGGGGTTTGTGTTTTTTTTCACTGTTTGAAAGATCCGTGTTCAAAGAGCCATTGTTTGTTCAAAGAGCAGAATCGGAGCAGGGTAGGTATCTCCATGTCTTTTAGAAAATGACATACCTTTGAAATCTCAGAATTTAAGTGGCACTGTGACACTGTGAGATCTCATGTACCTTCTGAAGGTAGGAAAATAAAAGACAGAGCCAGGACACTCCCTGTGGTGCAACAGAAGGGAACTACTCCTCTATCTGCTGTGCAGAAGGTACCTCTAGTACCCAACCTCAGAGTCTGGCCTCTCTTAAGCAAAGTCTCAGCCAGAAGTGTAGTTTATACTGTACTTTGAATATTCTAACAGCTTTCACGGATATACAGTGGGTGCAAAAGAGGTGAGGAAAGACTGCAAAGACCTTCCTTTATTTGTTCCTTGTGTAGAGGCTTCCTGCTCTGACTTTTCACCAGCATTAGTGCAACTAAACAGGATCATTTACCACTGGATTCTCCATGTGATTTTGTGTATGATGAGTTAAAGCTTTTCTTCTTTCTATTTGTTCTTTGAGGTTTTACAGTCAAGAACAGAAAAGATAGAGAAGTGCATAAGAAGATGCATTAAACACAGGGTCAGAAGTATGTGAAATTGGGAATAAACCTTTAGCCAAGGAGAATTGCTTCAAACAAACTGTGCATAGCAGGTATAGCTGAGTCAAAAGAGGTTCCTTGTAAAGGGGAATGCATGTGAACCCCTTTTGGGCCCAAACCTTCTCAAGGGCATGCTGGAAGAAATGCTGCCAGTCAGCCACAGAAATTGATACTCACAGGTTGTACAAAGGGACAAATGCCAGATATTTGGAGGGAAAACACTTCCCAGACAGAAATAGAAGAAGAAAATACAAACTATAAAAGATGTATTGAATGAACTATTTGCTGCGGAGTAATTGTCCAGTGCTACTGTGATTGCTGGTTGTCTTTGTTACTCCAGACTATTTCTGCTAAGCCTGCAAATAGATACAGACAGTGTCTATAGGGTTGGTGAGCTTGCTATCACATAAGGTTTTCTCTGATGTAGATGAAATGTCAACATGATAAGCACATTGAGTTTCAGTTTTGATCTTTGATAAAAGACAACCAAATCAAGAAAGCAACCAACACAGAAGCAGGCATTGAGTCAACAGTTTTTGTCTTAACCCACAAAAACATACAAAGTGCAATGTATGTGAGAAATATTTGTGAATGTTCATGAAATGGTGAGATCTTGCTTTATTTTCCTTCTTTTCAAAATATGTACTTTGAATGTCTCCATAAATTGTAGTCTGCCCTTACAGAACAGCTGACTGAAAGAGATTTGCACCAAAAGCTCTAGATTTATGCTTACCAATTGCTCAACCCAGAAGCACTGAAAGATTTTCTGTTGTAGTTTGACTTGAATGGTTATGGCAGTTCCCATCAATACAACTGATGTTTGTGCAGTGTGAGCCTCAGAAGGAAGAGCATTGTTTATTGGGGCTATCTGAAAGCCATTACTGTGGAGCAGGCGAGAAGAAACAGCTGTTACCTCTCATAGAGAACTTCTGTTACTGTGTACCCATGTCATGGAACAAGGAATTCTGCTGAGTTTCTTGCATAAGCAGTGGCACAGAGGCAGAGGGGAACAGTGCAGGAATGGGGGGAATAAATGAGCAGATACCTCTGCTCTGTCTCTGCCAGGCCACTGACAGGGACAGATGAGAGAAATCACCACTTTCTCAGCTGCTCTTCCATTTCCCTATGGAGCACGTGGTGGGTTTGCATGAAGACAGGAAAAAGCAGAGGCATTCATTGGGTGTATGTGAGCTCTGTTCTTTGGGAAGAAGACCTGGAACTGTTCAATGCTTATGTGCTGCTGTGTTCACCTCCATGGGATCCTTGTTTCCTTTCCAGTGCACACAAATCAAAGTTGACATCTATTTTGTATTTCCCAGCCTCTGGTAATTAACATGTTTTATTTCAGATTTTGGATATTCAGTATCCTTGAAAGCCATACAGTGATTTTCTCCAGTTACCTGTTATGAGCCATACAAGAGTGATGAAACAGTGACTCTGCCCTTGGACAGCAGCTGAGATGAGACTGAGGTACATCTGCATGTCCAACCAGTGCCAGGGCCCTGTAAAAGGCTCCTCAACTGCAGTGGGAACTGAGTGTATTTCAGAGGATGAAGAGCTCTGTGAATTCGAATTAAGATACCATTTACCTCTTTTCTATTCACTACTGAGTAAAACAAAAAGTCTAGCAACAAATTTTAACTGATTTTAAAAAGGCACAGATGCAGTTTTCACTGAAGTATTTTAGTGACTCTCTACCAGAATAGTCTTGCTGATTCTTTGCTGGCATCCACCCAGTTAGTATGCAGAAATTAACACTAATTAGAGAGCTGCAGGAGAGCGATGTTGCTGTTGCTCACAGAGAAATCTCTATTCCATTTAAGCAATGCTACAAGGGGTTCATGTGGAGCTGAAACAGTGACTCCCAGTTGCTGTAATGTTGAAGTCAGAGGTAGCTTACTCTGTGTACAATACCTTGCTTTTGTGAAACATGCTTTTTACTGCACAAGCACACTGATGAATTTCCAGGAACTGATGCAATGTTTGCAATGGACAGTGAATAATGTAACTGTGGAAAGAACACTGAATTGGATAATGGGACAAGCTTGGATACAGTACAAAGACCTGTCTCCAGCATACGTGGTGAACTTAGGGAAGAGATCATGTCCCCCCATATGTCTTAGTTTGCACGTGCCAACTCCTGCTTTTGAAGAACGTAGAAAAGCATTTAACTGCACAAGAGGTAGGTGTGCTGTGTACTGGAATATGGCAAACACATGATGCTTTATACAATTTGGGCTACAGACTTTTTTCTTCATTTCCAGGGATTTGGGGTTTAGTTGTTAGTTTGTCCTTTTGTTTTGTTTTGGATTTTGTTTGTTTGGGTTTTTTTTGTCTCGATTTTGTTTTGGGTTTTGTTTGTGGTTTTTTTGTTTGTTTGGGATTTTTTTTTTAAACTTAGTATCTACTTAACAATGGTCATTTTGTTTTTATTATGTATAGGTCACATCTTTAAGATTCTTTAATTTTTCTCTCTGTGAGGTGGAATGATCCATTTTAATTAGAGACAAAGCTTTGAGAGAAAGCCTTTCTCAGAGCTGAATGATTGAATGCTTTGAATTCCTCAGACGTGTTCTGCCCTTTAAAAGGAGTACATACTGTCTTAATAAAGACCAGGATTCCAGAACATACTATGAAGACCTTTTCCTTCCCACAGATGAAGTCCTGCATGCAAAAGTCTGAAGCCAGTATACAGCCAAGGATTATGGTTTAGGTGTAATTATTTCAAGCTTCATTGCTTTGTCAGAAAAAAAATTATGGCACTTGCCTTTAGTGCATGTAGTACCTTAATGCATTTACAACTGCCTGAGAACATTCAGTGTTCCTCAGTGACACCAGTTTGTACCTACTGCTGCAACCCCCCTGAGCAACAATAAATCAGTCATTTGAAATGTCTCTGGTGGGTGGATTAGTAGGTGTTAATGAAGAGTTCATGTCCTTGCGGGTGTGAGAGCTTACAAAGGAAATTTCTGAGCTGAAAGAGTGGTGAAGCATTGGAACAGTCTGCCCAGGGAAGTGGTGGAGTCACCATCACTGGCAGCATTCAGAAAACAAGTTGACGTGTCACTTCGCGATAGGGTTTAGTGCATGTTCGGTCAGAGGATGGACTTGATGATCTTGAAGGTCTTTTCCAACCTTTAGGGTTCCATGACTCTATGATTCCATATGCTAACCCTATTCTTGTCCTCTTCCTTTGCAATCAAAGAGAGCCTGAGCTAAATTCCCCTGTGCTGTGACCTGGTGCTGCTGCTCTCAGGGACAGGGTAACATTTCAGGTGTGACTGCAGAGGGGGTTATAGAGAGCCACGTACTCCTGCTGCTTGTTGGCATAGATTTGGGAGCCCACCAGCCATGGTGCATTGCTGTACAGTCCTGTGACTGAATTAATAAGCCATGCTGAACTCAGTGGGCAGAGAGCCACTGTGATGTGGCTGCACAGCTTCCAGACTGAACCTGGGTTGTGATCCACCAGGTTGAGCACTGGCAGAGCCAACGTGGGGTTGTCTGCACCCTTTCGTCTGCACTGCTTGACTCTTGGCAAACTGAGGAAGACAGTAATGGATCAGTGATGCTTGGTTTACATTTGGAAGGTTCTTTTTCTAAACATGATGAACAGGAAATGCTTATTTCCTCCATCTTCCCCACAACCCTTCCAAAAAGGGAAAAAAAAAAAGGGTTCTGCATAATCCTGAAAACCCACATGAATACATGAGGTAGTCTGCTGTTTATCCATGAGACATCTGAGATGCCAGATCTGCATAATAGGAGAGTTGTTTATAATGATCTAAGAGAATGAATGGGGTTAAAATAAAGGTACAAATAAGCATGTAATATGGTTGAAAAATGCAGGGCATCTTTTGACACATAAACACATCATCAGTTTCAATACCTGCTTATTTTTCAGATCTGGAAATAATTTGTGTGCCTAAAAATCTGTCCCTGTTTCTGTGAAAATATCAGCTGGTTCAAGATGAAATCACAGTATATTTTATCGTTTACAAAGTGTACCTGGCTCAGGAACGAGTGTGAGAATAACCTCTGCCTTCAGTCTCATAATCCGAATGCTTACACACAGGCAGCCCCTTTGGACGTGCTTCTGTCAGTATTCTAATTTCTACTGAAACTATCCATCATCAAGACAAAATAACTTCTGTTATTTTGCTGTAATTTTCAAATTCCAAAATTTATAAATAAAAATCGCAGATATTTTCAACAACTATGAATGGAGAAAGGTCTGAGCCACACTTGCTTTTGGGATTTGAATCATTGAATGCTTCAGTCATGAGGTTGTTTTTTTTTCTTAATCCATGTCTCTTTAAAATTTGCAGGGTTTTCTGAAGTTGTTCTTATTCAGCAGAGAGTGTATGTGCATCAAATAGTTCATGAATGCAGATCACCATCAAGTGAAAGGACAGAAAAAGAGACTGCTTGTTTATCTGTAAGAAATTACTGTGGCCATTTCTTTTCAAGGTAAATTCACCTTTTCACAGAAAGAATGAATTCTTATGGTCACACTATCAGGAGTTTGACTCTTAGAGAGTTTTCATATGGATAGTGAAACTGTCAAATATAGGACTAAAAGGACTATAATTTTAATCTTACATGGAATAGCTGGTGACTTCCATGGTGAAGCAGAATTCATGGATTCATGGGATGGCTGTAATGTGGAGAGGCTTTTATTGAATCAAGGACATGGTGACATTCACAAATCTACCAGTAAGGGCTACCATGCAGCTCATGGAATAAACACATCAAGGAAAAATTAATAAACTGCCTCACAGAAAAGAACATGTGGTGGAATTACCCCCAGGGACCTAAAAATAGTGTTCCACCAGATGGGTTGCAGCAGAAACATCATCTGATTAGAACAATAGGCTTTTCTGTACAACTATAAATGTGCATGAACTTTTCTGTCCTGGAATTTTTTTGCATATTTCCCACTGCCCTTGTTTAGGAAAATCCTTCCAGATACATTGCTGTTTCTGGGCTTTCTTTTTTCAAAGCTCATTGCTTTGAAAAGCTTAGTGAGAACTTCATTAATAGACCTCTTGCAGCAGAGGGGAAAAGAAAATTTAACACTGAAGTATGCTGGCTTGTTTTTTTGATTTTGTCTAGTTCTTTCTCTTTGACTAATGTCACTGTCAAATAAAATTGATTTTCTCAGATATAAATGTTGACATCATTCAGGCTTTACTTTATTTCACAAAGGTCCCTGGACACACAGTGGAGACTGACTGTAGTCTCCTTCAAAGCAGTCTAAGAACTTTCCTCATAAGAGTCGAATCTTTGACCACAGTCACACTGTGAAGATTGCTCTCACTTCTTTTTGAGTTGGAGTTATACCAAATTTGTTTTAATTGAAGTGTTTAAACTTGCAACCTGCTAATGTTTAAATGTATTCAACACTACACAAAACAAGTGCAGAAAATTACATACCTATTCTTATGATTAAATTTGACTCTGCCTAAGTTATTGGACTAAATGAGCTGAATTTAATCTAATCTTTTCAAGTTCCAGGGACTTGTGCTCAAAAAATGAGAGTGTTTATCATGCATAATTGTTTCTCCTTTGTAGTGCTCTTCATTACCTCTCTTTGCATTTTGCTTTTCATACGGTCTAAATTCCTTTATAAGTATCAAAATTCATTTCAACAAGGCAGGGAAGCAGCAGTAAGAAATACATTTGTTTTGTGATATGTACTTACACAAGGTTTACTTTATAAAAATCTATCAGTGAAATAAATAGAAGACCTTGGTGTGCAGGGAATTAGACACATTGTAGTAGTTCTTTGAGTTGGTTCTGGGCTTTCATTTAAGTACATGAGCAGCCTGGATTCACATAACACACAATTTGTATTTAATCCTTCCTCAGTAGACAAGAAGCTGCAGAATGAATCCTCCTAATGTTGCTGCAACCATTATATGTTCTCTCAAAAGAAGGAAATGGGAAAACTGTGACTGCCGAGTTGAATTCAAGGTTCTGATCATGGATATGATATTCAGGACTTCAACACTCAGATGAATTGAGAAACTCTTAACAAGGGTGCCCAGTTCCTGCTGGAGATAGTGGGAGCTGAATATGCTCATGTGCAGGAGATCTTTTTTTAGTGGATTTGGTTATGCAAATGATAATGAGCTCTGGCCATGCCATGAAAACTCCCTCCTTCCCTCCCTCCCACCCTCCTTTCCTCCTTTTCTCCTTCTCTCCTTCCCTCCTTTGTTTGATAGAGATCCTGGAGGAAGGCATCTGTTATCACCTTCTATGAGATGAGAATCAATCTTGGTGATAATTCTGTTTCTGTCTTCCATTTGTGATGTTGCTTCACAAAAACTATAGATAAATTGAAAAAACAAAAATATCACTGGAAAAAATTCTACCTGAGTTTTGCCAAAATTTTGTTTAGAAATATCCTAACTAGGGATGTGTTTATCTCATTGTCTGGAACAAGAGGAGTCCTTGAACTTCACTTAACCAGGCACTGTTCAGTGATTTGCTACCTCTAGCTCATGAGATTATTGCTTGAAATTTGAAATGTTCATGTTGATTTTCAATTCCTCTTGACCTATGCAAAGTCCCAGTCAGTCACCTAGAGGTGAAAATTTCATTTCCTATTTAGAATGGCACATTGACATCAATTAATCAGTATGAGGACCTTTAACCAGATCACTGTGAAGGAGAATATAATGAATATTCATGAATATCAATATAATCTAACCCTGCAAAACATGAGTGGGAAGACCCTTAAGGAAGTTGCAGTCAGCTGTATTATCCATCATCTTTTAGATCAACATTACATGGATCACAGTTTAAATCATTGCTGTTCTCTGTCCTGCCTTTCAAAGTCTCCAGTTCAGATACCTACAGATAGATTGGACTCCTCCTGCAATAATTAGTTTTTCTTTTAAGGGTCATACATTACCTTTCAGGTTTAAATTGTGTGAGGATGGATGCAATCCCTCTATTGATTGATATCAAGCTCCTCACAGTTTCAGTGGGTTAATAAAGAGTAACATGAGCAAATCTAAGCCATGGTTGTAGCAGTGAGTGCATTACAAGCTCACCTTCAAGCAGTCAACAGGGTACTAAGGAAAAAATCTTTACCAGGCTTTGCCCTAAGCTGATCTAGGCAGCCTTTTCCTTATTTTTCAGTTGTAATTTATTCTGCAAATTATGTTCTTTGACTAACAAAAAGCAGTGTGAGAGAGGAGAGGAAGTGTCTGCCATGATTCCCTTGTGATCCCTTCTTGGATCGTTTTGTCAGAATGACAAAGTGCAGACAGAGCACAGGCTCTTCTGCAAATGGGAAGATAAACTAAACACCTGCAGGATTTCCACTGAAAGAGATGTTGCACGTTGCCTGAGGGAATTTAATCTGCTTGATAACTGATAATTGTGAATGTGAGGCAATTTATAAGCTCCTGTGGCTGCAGATAAGAAAGAGTTAATGGAATGACCACTTTTTCCCTCTACCTTCATTGCTTCTCTCACTGTGATTACAGAGCTTATTAGTGGCAGCTCTCCTAAAAGGCAGGAGCTCAGCCACAAAGGGACAGCCTGGCACTTGGCCAGAGAAATATTTCAGGCAGGAGAAGAATAGACCCACATATTGTCATATTCCCCTGCGAGAGATGATGGGAGGCAGAGAAATTAAGAGCAGCATTTGGCTGCCTGTTCCAGATCCCTTAGACTTGCCCCTGCTGGAAAGCCCAGGTTTGGATTCTCTCCCTCTCCCCCAGGGATGGAGGGAACAATCTCAACACAAGCGAATTAAACATCGAATGGGAGAAAACCTGAAAACTGTGCATGGAATTAGAGGCTTTTGAGATTTTGGGTTTTTTTTTTCCCTTTAACCTCAGAATCGGGGAGAGACACGGTGAGGTTTTGGGATGTGCAGGTGCTGCTGCGGGCGCTGCGGACACCAGAGGGTGCAATGTCCCCTGGCTGCAGCGCCGGGACTCCGGGATGCGATTCCACCCTCTCCACGGAGCTCAAACAGAGCACAGGTATCGTATCCTGTGAGACGCCTCGTAACGAAACACCCCGCAATGACCGTGTTGACAACAGTACACTGGGAAAACTTAATTTTTTATTATACAACTTGCAGCATCCTCCTCTGAATGTCTCGCAACCTAAGTAGGACTGAAAAGCCAGGAGAGCTGGGAGGTTTTCTGACACATCACAGGCAGTTCTGCACTCTTTGTAGCATGGCCTCCCTAGTTGTTCCCGCTGTGCAGTGGAACTGTTGGAAATGTGCATTATGACAGAATAAATTAATATTAACAGGTCCTTAAATATATGTTAATATCAAATATCACAGGGCTATTCTCCAGTCCCGTGGTAAATTTGCTGCAGTGAGAAATCCTTTCACATTCCTGTCAGGATGCAGCTTTCCATGCAAAATCAATTCTGATGATACAACAAGCACTTAGCTGATCTCAGAAGGCTGTTCAGTTGTGCTTGTGAAGTCAACCCCTTATGGCTTGTCTGTAGAAATTCATATACAATGTGCTGAAAATTCTGCAGATAAACAGCTCAGTGTACATCATTGCATCTCTCATTATGGAAATTGCTGTGATCATTTAGATGCAATAGGTTTGGGACTTTCTAGTTAGCAACAGAGTTTCTGTGGAATGAATGAAAGAAAAATATTGATAGTAAACTTGGTTCAGCAAAATGAGAAAAATAGCATAAAACACAAAATAAAGCAAGGCTGTTCAGTAAAAAAAGCCTGATAGTAAAAGACATACTGTTTGTGAAAAAAAAACCTGACAAAATAAACAGAAGAGAATTTCAACAGTAAATGTTGACTGGCAAATTGAGTAATAAATGGGTTGAAAGGATTTGTGTTACTTACCTTGGTCTAAAGAAGCAAGTAGATAATTGTAATTGACCACAGTTTAACCCATTTGCAGTTCACTGTTCAGTGAACATTTTTAAGATACGTCATTTCAGTTGTAAAAGCAAAAAATGAAATAAATGTGATACTGCTTGCCTTGGTGATATCTGAAGCATAAAATGTCTATCTTCAACCTATAACCTCTTAAAAATAGAGCTAATATAAGTGAACATGATGCCATTCATTAGCATGTCAGTGGTGATTCTCTAACATGGTGCCATTAAATTACTGTGGTGATAATTGAGACATTAAAAAAAGACAGATGCTAGGTCTGTTTCTAGGCTCTTACAACCCTTTAGCAATTAAATTTCAATGAGCTAACATAACACAGCTATGGCAAAAATTAACAATTGGGAATATTTTTCTGTCTGATTGCATTTCTCTAACTGGAATATTATTTTTTAAAGGGCAAAGTTTTCAGTGCTTTGTTTGATGTGACTTCGGTATTGTTAGGTGGGCCAAAGTCTGGCTTGATGGGGCTGCTCAGGATTCTCCTAATAGTGGTGAATGGGACAAGGGTGGGAGGAGAAGTTAGATGCTATAGATTCAGTGTATTCTCTGCCTGCAAAGCATGGGAAGATGGAGAATGTGCCAGGGCCAAACCTGCAGTTAAAAGAGAAGGTTCAGCTGAAAGCAAAGAGGATCAGAATGAGAAACAGAGACAGAGGTGTGGGAGAGGGAACAGGGGGTTTCAGTTTGTGTCTCTGTAGAGCAAAGTGGTGGAGAATTGGTGTGGGTCCTGCTCCTGTCAGTCTGCTCTGGCAGCAGTGACAATCTGGCCTCCCTAGTAACTCACTGGGTGCTGCCAGACTGAAGGGAAAAGGGACTGCTTGGGAAAAGCTGCTCCATCACATTCTGCACTTGTGGGAGGGGGGCAGGATGGATGAAAAAAAAATCAGTGAAAGCAAAACAAGCCCAGGTGAATCCCATTGATCCTCTGGAATCCCAATGTTTTGTTTGAGTAACTTCATATATTATTTTCATCATGCATTTTGAGGGTTGTTTTTTCTATTCCACCTCTGGCTTTCCACACTGTGACATAATAGTCAAATTTTTCTGTATTTAGTAACATCAAGGACAGGGGCTACTGAGTACCAACTGCAACCCCTTGTTTTCTCAGCTAGATCAGTAATTGCCTTGTAATGAAGCAGTTTGATACATTGACACAGAGCCATTGAATGCTGTAGTGCAAATATGGTGTAGTTAGAAGCACTGGCTGCTACTAAAACCACCTGCTGTAGTTGCTGCTGGCCTCAGGCATCTCTGTTGGCTTTCACATCCTTTCCCAAATGGGGCTGGGAATCCAAACACTGGGTATTTTGTTCAGGGAACTGAAAACAATGCAACACAGTGTGCAGTGCAACACACCACTGTGATCCTAAGTCAGCTTCTCCTGTAAATCCCATGTGACTGTCAAACCCTGTGGTTTATACTGCAGTTTGGAGCAAACTTTGCCTGTCTGAATGGCAAAGAAAATTATGGCAAGTGTCCTATTTCCTTCTTGGTCACGTTGGGTTGTGGAGCACCAGCTGTACTTGATAAGGTCTAAATTCATCGTGGATGAACTTTTTGCTTCCCTGTGACCTTGCAGAATCCTGGAGGTGATAAGTTCCAGGAACTTTCCAGGGAGATGGACAGGGCAGGACTGAAGGAAAAGGCAGGAAGTTCTCTTCCTTAATCCCCTTTCATCCCAGGTAATCTTCTAAATGCTGGAATTCACTTTTTAGAGGCTACTAATGACATTGTATGTGAGGAGTAGTCACAATTCACAGATGGGGAAAAGCTAAAGTTTCTTTCCCTCTACTGGAATGTTTGCATTGTCATACACTGACTAAAGCTGATGCTTCCCAGGTCACTCAGAGGGGGCAGTGGTCTGTCAGATGTCTGTGCAATGTGTTGTGATGCCTTCCAGTGCATCCAGTGTTACAAACTGACCACAGAAGATTTGATAAAGAGCTGTCTAACACCTGAGGGCTCTCTCTTGTAGTCAGATGAAACCCCAGTACATAAGAGCAGCCACTTCCACAAGTTTTTCAATTCATCAGGAATAAATTGCTGTGTAAAAGATCTTCTGGCAGACTGTGGTTCATACTAATGCAAATCATCCTATTCTATTGGTTTCCTTTGAGGTGATGCCTATTTAGACCAACCAGTTTGAATAGTTGGCCTTATCTATATAATAGTGATAGCATATGGCTTTTAAAAAATTCATGGTGCTGTACTTTAAATCAGAGTGATCATTAGCATCTCAAAAAGCACCATGGCATGGATTGAATTATCTGTAATAGCTTCAATATGGCAACACCTGGCTCAACAGGTGTCTGAAGTCACAGCAGGCCATCTGTTAGTGGTCCAATTGGATGCTTTTAAAGTACTTCTAGCAAGAAAACAAGGACACCAGGGAATGAGGTTGGAGAGAGGGAATCCAGCAACCTGCACTCAGAATGCCAGGTACAGAAGCAAAGGAGGAATGGGTATTGTAAGTAAGAGTTTTCATTCTGTGTTTCAGTCTGCTGGGAAGGTTGGAGGCACTGTGAAGTTTTTAAATAAAAGCTAGATATAAACTTGGAGACAATTACCAGCTGTTCATTTCTCTTCTGGAGCATGTGGAGGAACAAAGGCACATTATAGACCAACAAAAGGATTGAAACAGCATAGAGCAGCATCTGTGTGGCATGACTCCCACAACCACAGGGGCCTCTGTCTTTGCAGATGAATTTCATAATTGTGATAAGAGAGACAACTGGGTAATGTTGTGTTAAAGATCTGTCTGGTATATAATTCCTTGTGTATGTCTCTGGTAAGTCATGCACTGCTATGAACATATGTAACTATATCAGGAGGATGTCTGCTACAGAGCTGTGCCACAGGTCTGTGAGGAATGAGCCTTTACTCAG
>JAWWLV010000158.1:14710000-14738447 GCA_035041135.1 Platyrinchus mystaceus | reverse complement strand
AACATATGTAACTATATCAGGAGGATGTCTGCTACAGAGCTGTGCCACAGGTCTGTGAGGAATGAGCCTTTACTCAGCCCCTGGCATGTAATCATGTACCAATGAAACACACTGTGCTGGCAAGAGAAGAGCCCAGACAAGAACACAGAGCACCAAAAATCTGAGGGTCCTGAATGGCAGTTAGTATTGATAACAGCAGCTCTGGCAGACACCATGAATTCTGTTTGTTTCTAGCACGAGGGTTCTTTGTGTTTGTTGGTTTGGTTTGTTTGTGTGTTTGTTGGTTTGGTTTTAAGGCAGAAGAGAGCAGAGGAAGGATTGTCTGTGTGCCCTACCTGGGCTGCCCCAGTGCTCTGGTTCAGGCTGTATCTTCAAGATGAAATCTTCTTCAACCATGCATTCCACGTGGGAAATGTTCTGGTGCATTAGCACAGCTTGTGTGAGACAGATTCACTCAGCACAGACCCTGAGCAGAAGGGTAAGCTAGGATACTGCTGAGAGAGTCAGAAGCAGACATCCTGCCAGGCCCCTGAGGGTAGGAAAGAAAGAGACTTTTTACAGAGAGCCTGTGATACCACACAAAGCTGTTGTCTGCAGGGGTGGTACTGAAAGCTGCTTAGTCTAAGAGCAGGCCCAGAGAAGGTTTGCCCAATGAGGACATGAGTGGAGTGACTGGTTTTATTGTTTTCTCTCTGAGCTGTCAGGTCAGAGCTTTTGCTATACTGGAAGTTTGTTTAATTTATGTTCTAATAAAATATTAGAGCAGAGATTCAGAGCTTTCCTTGTCAGCTTCCACCCAACCTGGCATCAGTAAGCCATACAGCTCCTGTATGTCATTTAGTGAGTACCCTTCCTTTTCGAGCAAGTTCAGCTCTGGAGAGCACTAATTCAGCTTCACAGAGAGCAGAAGGAAAGTGATATCCATCTCCCTGTCTGTAAGATGAGGTTGCTACACTTCCTTGCAGCATTCCTGCTGGTTTTAGTTCCTCAAGCAATGTTACTGTGGCACATTAGCTGGAAAGTGATTCCTCTTTGTTACTTTTGGCTCCATCTTTGATTTAAGGGAATCATTCACAGCCAGTAAGTTTTAAGAACCTGTTTCTGTGTCCTGTAATGCCAGAGGGAGTGGATATTACTAATTCAGAAAATACTTTCTTATTCATGTTCTGAAACACCTTAATGTTATAGGCGTAGAAAAGCCATCCTTAACATGCTGTTTTCATGTATGTTCTCTTTATATAAAGTGAATTCAGTAACATCAATTTTATTATCATTAGGAAAGGCTAATTGTAGGCTTTCTACCCAGAAATGTCTGTGATCTGTGTGTAAAGGGTTTGAAAAGAGTGAACACATGTGCCCAGTTTTACCAATGTACACTGTCCAGGGTAGGGCAGTGACACAGGAACGTGAGTCCATTCTTTTTGCCCAGTTATAATTTGGATAAAAACCAGTAGAAGTACTGCCTGCTGCAATAAATAATGGAAAGAATGTTCTTGTACATGAACTTTCCAATTGCCTTGTTGAGGAGCACGCAGCCTCATCACCAGCACAGCTTGAACAGCGTGATCTGCTCAGGCTTTTCTGTCAAATGTGCAACCAGCCTGCCTGGGTGGAACTGGGAGCCTTTACACTGACAAATTTCCTCAGTGTGTGCAATGTTGTATAATGGTGGTGAGCTTGGTAGGTGGCTGAGACACCACGAAAGAGGGCAAAGCTGAGCATGTACCTTATAATCAAAGGAGGAAAGAAAAAGCCTTTTTTTTCCCCCTTATATTTTTATTGGCATCCACGCTAATGTGATCCAAGCTTCTGAGCTTTACATTTGCATTTAGTAAAAGCTTCCAGGCCACATCCTCTAGGCTGAAATGAATCTGTCCTGATGACATAGGAAGGACTGAATGGCAGCTGTCTCTGCTGGTAGAGCTTGTCCTTGCACTGTAGAAGGTGCCAAACACTGATTACAGAGGTTCTGGATTTGGCAGCCCCCCCTTTCTGCAATAAGTATCCCTGAACATAAGATGTGTTCGTGAGTAGAGACCTGTCATTCATTTCAGTATTTTCCCTTATTTGCTGCAGAGATCCCAACATTCACATCTGTTTACCTATGTATAAAAACATACTCTTATGATTATGCATTGGAAACCATTTGCTTCTGTGAGGAAGAAAATAGAAACTACATGAGAAAAAAAATGATAGGACAGCTTAGAATTTATCTGTCCTATTAACAGGGCATTGATCAGGATTTTCATTTTTGTTCTATTTCAGATGCTAGGCTTGTGTCAGTTTTGTGTTTGGACTGCTAATCTTATTAACTAGAGGTTTATGTTATGTTGCCTTGGTGTGGGATACAGCAGGCATAACCTTTATTAGAACCATAGAATGTGATTCTATCAGGACTTCAAAACTTTACTTTCACAAAGTTCATTATCTTCCCTCTATGGACCATACAGATCTTTTTTGTGGTCTTTTTGTGTCTTACGTGAGAGTTTGCCGACTTTCGGAATCTAATAAAAATATTTAGGTAATAGTTGATAGATTAATGCTTTTTTTTCATGGTAAAGAAGAAGGAAATATAGAGTATGGGGAATTTTAAATGCAAGTGAAACTTGTGTGCTCAGTTTTGGTCAAGAGTTTGCAAGAAATATTTCCGTGCAGGGTTACAATTGATCATCATGTCTCCACAAAACACATGAAAGCCAACAATGTCAACCTCTGTATTCAAAGCAGTCACCTTGCCATGACAAATTAGAAATGCTTACTGGACTGTGAACTAATGGCACACAAGTCTCTCCAGCTGCCAACTGAGAAGGAGAAGAGTTCCATGGGGTAGGTTTCTTGGGCAGGTACAGCCCAACCATGTCCTTACTCAGGTTTCATTTTTATGGAAAGCTGCCATGGTGTCACGATAACCAAGTTATCTTTTGTGAAAACACTCTTACTTTGGCTGCTGTTTGCCAAAGATTTGTTACAGGAGAAAATAAAAAGCACTGGTAAGATGTCAAGTGTGTGTATGGTCAACCTGCCAGATTCTGCATGTGAAAATTGTAAGGAAGCAAAACTCTGTTTCTTACTCTATTTGACCTCCCTTTGGGTGGTGTGGGGAAAAAAAACTCCTCTCCATTTAAGGATATATGTTGTTTGTTTTAATGAAGGAAATATGGTTTTCCCTTCTTGGTATTTATATTTTGAAATCAAAGTACAAATTTTAGATTATGTTTAAAGCTGATTATCATTTAAACCTGTATTGTCCTGCACTTTATATTCTAATTTATGCTCTATTGAACATGTACATGGTGTTATCATTCCAGTCGAAGTGCAGTTCCAGTTCCTTAATGAAGCATTAATGTAGGAGGCAGTAAAAGATGCCTCCAATACTTGCTTAATTAGCTTTTTGTCTACCACTGCTTCCCTGCTACTTAAGGGAGCTGTAACTTAGAAAACAGATCTATTGGCATTTTCATTACAGTATTGCTGATAACTTGAGAAGAGCATCCCAATTTATGACCCAGATGCACCCGTACTCCAGTGTGGGAGGACTGTCATTGCACTCTCAGCACAGACAGGGACTGTGTTAACTTCACTTCATTCCCCAGGAGCGCCAAGGTCGTTGATTTGGGAGCTGAGCTTATTGCAATGAATGCCTAAGTGGGAATGAAGTTGAATATCCAGGCTTGTCCCCTTTGATTTCAGTAATTCAGGTGAAAATGGACCCAGACCCAAACCACCTTTGCTTTCTGGGGGAGGAGGAAGTGAAATCCAGCAGCTGAGTGACGCAGCTCTGTAGTGACTACAGATCTACTTATTTCACAGTGGAGACGAGAAGTCAGACGCAGCCAGAGGCAGAAAGGAGCACGAGTAGCAGGTTAATCTGTTGTGCTGAGGAACACTGCTGCTGGCTTTACAAGGGTCAGGAGAGCAGCAGCGAGGCTGTTCTGCCCCCCAGATTGCTTGAATGACAGGAGTCATGAGTTATGGAGTGCAGCCGTTTGAGTGACAGCTGGAGATGGGGGATTTGATCTCTGGCTGAGAGGAAGAATCTGCTTTCCTGATAAAGCAAGCATAGCATGGCTTTGGTTAGAGGGAGACAAGTCTGAAAACACTAAAATACAAGGAGTTTTATGGTTTGATGAAATATGCATTCATATAAAAGTCAGAGCAATATGGGGAAAGGAACATTTAAATGTTTAGGGTTCTGTGACGTTTGATGAGTGTTCTAATTGTGGTAGTTTGTGGGTGGTTGCTTGTTCAAATGAAGGGGAAAATGCTAGTGGAAAAAGCTAAAAAAAACCCTCCCCAAAACAAAAAAAATCCAAACTCTGTCACAAAATCGTGGTATTTGTGTCCTTCCTGTAAAGATACTGAGTAACTTTTTCTGCTGTCCTTGACTTGTCAAATTTCAAATGGGAAGAAGTCAGACTGGAAGGAAAATTAAGGAGTGGGACATAAAATATTTCAAGGTCCTTTAATTTTTTTAGATATTGTAACAGAACAGTTTCTTTCTACCTTATTTTGGTAAGACTGAAGAAGCCCATCATGACCCTGCTGAAATATATGCACTCCACAGGCCTTTCCCTGCAGAATGTTTTTTTCAAACAGAGGGGGTAGAAGGAGGAGAACTGTAAGTAAATTACATTTTCTTGCTGTATCTTTCCCTCTAGTCTATTAAAATCTGTGGTGTTCTATGCAAAGAGAAGTGCACTGAATTGTGTTCCACCTGGGAAGAACATTGGCATAAATATGTGCTGTAATTAATAGCTCCTCACTCAGTATCTGCTGGACAGAGCAAACATCAGGGCCTCAAAACCACCGTTGCTGGCTATGAATGGGAAGCTGATTTTTTGTCAACTTTGACATAGATTATTATACCTAGTTGGGGGCTTCTTAATCAGTGTTGGTGGTTTACACTATCCTGAGAGACAAATGCTGTCTGAAGCTTGCTGGAATATTGTGGTGCCTTTCGCTGACAGGCGAGAGAGCCCTGCATGGGAAGTATGATTTTTGGCTCCATCTGCTCTGTATAAGGTTGAAATTGGAAGGTAACTTTAATGCTTATTTGTTTTGTGACTTGGGGATTTCTTTGGCTTATGGTCCCTGTGGCATTGCTAAGATGTAAGGAAGGGTTTTTCTGTAGGGTGTTCAGTCTAAAATAACAATGTAGGTACAGGGTTTTAATAAGAAGTAGGGGATTTGCACATATCTGTATGGGTATGTGTGTACTCACCTTGAAGGTTCAGTATTAAATATTTTATGGTTTTTATTCTAGTCTCTAGTGTATTCAAGTGTATAGTAGAGGCATGGTAATTATAGCAAGCAGAACAAGGAACGTATGACAACAAGGAAGAGAACTTCAGTGGGCTTCTGTAGTTGGTCTGCACCAACACAAAGAATAATTCTTGAATTTTCTGCAGAGCAAAGTCAAGGACATTATTTGGTAATGTGTACTAATTGCCAGTGTATTCAAACAACTGCAAGTAACTGGCTAGAAATTAAAATGTAATTTGATAAATACATCTTTTGACTGTCCTTATCAAGGAATCAAGATTTTTCCTTCTCCCTCTAGTAGTCAAAAGCAAATGAGGATACTGTGTCTAAACATGCTGCAGCCTTGTGCTATTGTCTGCGTGAAATGTTGCCATAATTCCTTCTCTTTTAAGTAGGAATTTGTAGAATGTGGGTATTTTTTAACCTCCTTGGTGAAAGGAGACTCTTTTTAAGATTCTTAAAATGTAAGGAATAATAATCCCCACTCTGAGGGGATGATGGCAGTGTTCTCAACCACATGTTTCTATGTAAATCTAATAGTGAAACAAGATGAAATCTTCAGGAATCCTAAACTACTGGATAATCCACTATACTCTCAACAGGAAATCAGGCTGGAGGCAACACTATCCTTTACCAAAGCCTATTGAAGCCAGTAGGAAACTTTCCACCTTTTTCAGTGGGTTTTGGATTAGACCCAAGTAGCTTTTGAAACCATACACTGTGTTCTCTGGGAAATCACACCAATATCCAGGCAGCCTCCTCACTTACGCTGTTTTGTGTTCACAAACACATTAAGAGCCTACATCTCCTTGGCAGGGATGTTGTCACCTAAATGCTCCGTGTTTCTGGGTCCTACATATCAGGGATTTCCATCTTGCCTTTCCTCAATGGAGCAGCACAACAAAACAGATAAAGCCATGGTTACCAGCGTGCACTGGGACTGTGTGATTCATCCTACACGTGCATTTTCCCACACTGCAGAAATACTTGCCTTAAGGGCCTGAATGCTCACATCACCTAATTTGATGCTATTACAGTTTGACACTAATAGGCTGCTCTTACAAAGAGCATGTGAAGCACAACTTAAAAAAAAAAACCAACAAAAAAAAACCCCAACAACTTTGTGAAGAATTGCAACATATAAATGAATGAACAGCCTGGTGAAATTCAGGTTCCATTCTTTCCCCTTGGTTTCAAGAAAGGCATTATTCCACCTGCCTTCTTCTTGTAGTTTCCCATCAAGCTTATCAAAGGCAAGAAATTAGTAAACTGAAGTGGAGTACTCTTCCATTATCCACATTCCAGAGAGAGATCTGAGATCAAGAAAACACTAACAAACTCCTAAGGGCAAAACCATATTTCTCATTTTATTATGCAGGTTTCTCAGGCTTTGATGGTAGAGGAGGAAGTGTCTGCTCTTTTGTTGTTATTTGTTTTATTCTTTTCCCTGAGGAAAAAAAAAAAAGGAAGATCTGGAAACCTGGTGAACTGTAGAGGGACAAAAATTAGGTTTTGTGAAATTCTTTGAAAGAGTACTGAAAGAATCCACAGTGTTGAAAATGGTATTACTGCTACACTTCAGTTCTTTCAGATGCAGTCTAAAATTAATTAGGATCTCAAATTATGTTATTTTTATTTCAAATTTATATCAGTATACAGGTCCAATGTCTATATTCTATGTATTTCTATATCCCCTGGAGCTACGTTTCACTGAATATGTAGGAATGTCACATTCATTTTCCACTTTTTACCTCTACAAAACTTATTCTGCTTCTGCATTAAAGTGATGGTTTTTTTATAGGGGGTAAGCCTCATAATCTGTATGTAAACACCTTTCTGGTAAAAAGTCAATAATATTAATTTTTTTAATTTCTACTGTTTTTTTTTTATATTTAGAAATGTCTACAGGGAAACAGTAAATGTAAATACCTTAATATGCAGAACTGCTCTCTCTCAAATATTGCCTATATTTGTCATTATTATAATACAAACAACATATGGGTATTTATTACATAGACCTGCCCAGTCACATTTTCTGTTTCATAAATAAATTATACATAATACATTTTTCAATCTTTAAAAGGTAATTAAACACCAGTTTCAAAGAGAAAAATAACTAATGCAGATATATTTATAATTGTTTCCTTTCTTTTTCTCTTAATCAAATAGGATTGGAGCTGTGACATTTTTTGTAATTTTTTTTTCCCCTAAACTTCTAAACTTTCTATAAACTTTGTCTCTTCAAATAAATACCTTATTCCCTTTGTGTAAAGGATACCACACCTATATGTGATTACCAGCAGTACAAGAGTTTCTTAACTTATTTGGATGATTTGCTTTTGGTTTGTGGTGACATCTTTCTGTGAGGCTGAAAATTTTGCTGTGACTTCACAACCAACTTTTCCATCTTTCCACCCCTCACTTTTCTCAATATAGAGCTCATTCTTGGCAAAGTAGCTATTATGGAACTTATTTTTTTATTGTTCCATATTCCAATTTTCCATATTGGCTGGTGTGAAATATCTGTACATTTAATTTCCTCTCTCTACCCCACCTTTGTTTGCTTACTGTGCCTCTCTTATTGATGCCTTTTATTTTAAAGGATGCCTTTTTATTTTAAAGGAATAGGAAACCCAAACAGAGTCACAGGAAGCTGCTTGGGAAGCCAGTGCTTGGCTAGTTTTGTGCAAGCATTTCCTTTTTAAGGGCTTGTCCTATGGAACCTGGGGAAAGGGACTGGGAGTGTGGAGGAGATTGATTTGACAGCATTTCCAGCGTGTCCATCTCTATAATTCAACCTGATGTCTCAATCTGAACACTTTACTGTTGGTGTTTGGGAGTAAGCTGTCACCCAAAGTGCCTGCTAGGAACTTCCTAATTAACATGCTAATCAAGATTCCGCCTCAAGGTGTTGTTTAGAGTCATTAGTAATACAAAGATGTAGCTAAGAGACATTTGCAGCAAGACTTGAGGAGAAGAATGTATCCTATCTGGAGAATACTGTCTGCTTGCACCAAAGCCATCAAGGAAGGGAAAAATGACAAATTAATTAAAGTGGGTTATAGTGAGTCACGAGGCCACATGAAGTATCCACTCTTACTCACTTGGTGTTGGATTGAGCTTTGAGGTGACAGAGTGGTGGGGCTCTGGAGAGAGCCCTGGGAGAGCACCTTGGATAAGGATGGAGTGTTGGAAACTTTGTCTTGTGACAAAGGACAGCAGCCTGGAGTAGTGGGACTGTGGGCTGGCACTGGTTTGGGGTGCTCTGGGTGAGCAGCTCTCTGCTGGCACTCCAAGCCACGACGTTCAAGGTCGACCCCCTCGCCAGTCTCCCTGCAACGTAATGTGGGTGGATAAATCAGCATTTGTCACTCAGCTCCAGACCAGTCCTTACTAAAAGTGTTTTATCGTTGTTGCTATCAGGTCCCTCCAGGCAGGGCTGCACACTAAGGAGTTTCACACTGTGTGTAAGTTCTGGGTGTATGTTACGTGTGTAAACATAATGCTGGCAAGTTAGTGTGAAGGAAAGAGATTTTCCTCTGGAGGAGGCCACAGGACCCACAGCTCAATATTCAGAATCCTCTCCTGTGCCACAAGACACTACCTTAAGAGCAGGGCTCTCAAGTGAGCCAGCTCCACAGATGGGAACAAGCAGACAACCAGCAGCATTGACAGTTCTCTCTGTGGACTTACAAAATGTTTGTAATGTCTTCCACACGTTAGCATAAGAGGCACCTTAGAAACATGAGTGATAAATGGCAGCACCACAAATTATTTCCATTATAAGGAAGAGCCTTTGTAAGCAGTAATTCTGGCATCTGTATCTATTAGCAACAGATTAGTAGGAAGCTTGAAAACCAGACAGAGTGGCATAATAAGGTTAATGAGCTCACTATGCACCTAAATACATTCATATGGGTGGAATTTATATTGCTAATTGACTTGGTAAGAAATCCTTCAGTCGGTCACTGTGGGCTCAAGGGAAGTTATAGCTTTCTGGTTTGTTACCTGGAAAAGATTCAGGGATTAATCTTGAGTTTAGCTTGATCTGAGTTATGAAAACAGAAGTCAGAAGGCTTTAGGGAGTCTTTAAAGGAAGGCAGTCAGCTGCCACTTAAGATTTAAGGCTAACATTACTATCAGTTTTGTATATTGCAATCAAGTAATCTGACAACACTGTAAAATATTGAAGTCTTCCTTGTGGTTGGATTACAAGGGTTTGTTACAAGTGTTAGTTTGTGTTTAAAGAAAGAATGATTTGGAATGAAAACTTCTTTTTTTTTTTTTTAATATGAAGTAGTCTCTCAAAGTTTACCTGTAGTACTTAAACTATAAAATCTGGCTCGATAGGCAACCACTGCGACTGTGCAGATTTCTAAGATTTTGATGCAGGTTAAGTTACCAGTAACACGTGTGGGCATTAACAGGTGTTTGTGTTCTAATTGTGAGGGTCTGTTCTAGTTGAAATAGAGCATCACAGTCTATTAGATAAACCCCTATGTATTATGGCTGGTCTGTGTGTTTTATTTTGCTGTGCAGCCTGTTTCTCGTACCACCAGGAGATTGCTGTAGCAATTGGTTCACTCAAGGGGACCTGCACAGCCTTGGAAGCACAATTGCTTTGATCTTGGCCTATACTTAACTGTACTTCTGTGTAACAGCAGGGGTTTATATTTTGCTTTTTTGCCTAAGAAATGTTAAAAGGAAGTTACAGACTCAATGCCTGTGGAACCGTGTGTGGCTGTTAAAAGTTTCTGGCAAATTATAACTATTTGCTTGAAAAGAAGTAGTACTGATACAAAGTCATTTTAGTGGCCTATGTTTGAGTTATTGTGAGTCACCAGGGTCATAGATATTTTGCCTTATCAGATCATTTTTAAGGGAAATAATAATGGCTGTAAATTGCATGTGTATAGATAGGGGAGGAGAAGGTGGGCAGCTATGGAAGAAATGATTTTGTATCCCGTGGCCTGTCTTTGCCTTGGTAAACAGGTACATGATGATAGATAATCAGTATACATTTACCTTGCTATTATAAACTATATAAATGGATGAGATTACACTTAAAGCTAAAAGCTGCAAAATTGAAGCCATTTCTTTGAAGGAGAGGACTTCATAAATCTGTATCTATAATCTAAACTCAGGGCAATGGAATATGGAAGGATTTGAAGATTTACGCTTTCTTTTGCTTGCCTTGTGCAGAGCAAGATGTAATCTTGAGACTCCTACCTGTGGGTTCAACATATGAGTTTAGGAGTGACACCAGGCTGGGTAACACAGTGAGTGCTGTGTTAGAAAATAAATACTATAATTGCAGATTAGAATCAACAGAGAAGCAACACTCTTAATTGAAGATGTTAGGTCTGCTAATCATGGGCACTCTATGGCTGTTTACAAGAAAGTCAAGAGTGGTCTTAGAATCTCTTTGAGTGAGCTACAACAGTTGATAATCCTGTTCTGTTTTAATTAATTACAGGAAAATAATCTGCTTGTCTCTTCAATTGTTTTCAAAGCAGAAAAAAACCCAACAGGGTCTAATTTCAGTTAAACCTTAAAATGGCAAAAACAGAACCCCAAACCAAAACTGAGAAGAACTTTTGATACAAGTATTTGCAGTCATGAATATTTGCCTACAAAGTTTAATTTAAATAAACTATGTGGCCTTAAAACATAGTTTGCAGCTTAATTGCTTAGTGACTGAGTTCCTTTGGGGAATCTATTGTGTTTTATAGTGACTGTTGAGAGACTTGTGTTCACAAACCCCTCTCTTCCTCCCCTGCCAGGGCCATCATCTGATAGAGCTCTTTTTGTTGTTGTTTTCTGTTCCTCTTGAAAATGCTCTGTTGAAGCTGCTGCATTGTTAATGAAAACTCGCTGTGCAGTGCCCAAGATACTCTCCTTTGAAAAAGAAAATTAAATTTTAAAAGCTTAATTAAGATAATGCTGAAGATCTGGTTTACCTACAAACAAATGGTATCAGAGCTAAGGGAGTGAACGTTGCCATGCCAAAGAGATTCTAAGACAGGCATCTTTCAGCTGATCTGGTGCTGCTTTATTTGTAAGCAATTGTGTAGCTTTCCTAATTATTCCTCATCACTACTGAGGTAGCAGATAATTTAATTTGTGATATTGCTGACAGAGAGGCTTCCTCATTACCATCAAGTTAATTTGTGCTATTAAATGTCTGTTACTTTCCCACTCAAATAATGAGCCCATTGTAGGATGTGTCCCATTGCAGAGCAGCACATTCCATGAACACTTGCTAATTAGAGAAATGCAGCACAGCCAGTGATTAAAACATTTGAATTTCAGTGTGTTCTGAGGACCTGTTATGAATTAAGAAACTGCTGAGTGATCTTCCTTTATGGGATTTTTGATTAGTATCCTCAGTTCCATTAGGACTTCTGGCTGGGATTTGGTGTGGCATGTACACACTGATGGGGTATTAGTGGTTTGTTTTTGATGCCTGGTGTCACATCAGTAGACATTTCATTTCAGACTTACAAAAAGAAATTCAGGCCTTGCTCCAGGCATTCATCTCTAACTTCTCAACAGATGAGTGTCTTAGTCCAAGAAGTCAATTAAGCTTCATGACAGATCCATTGGTTCTTCACCTGTTGATTATAGAATTAGGGCTGTCTGACAGCTACGTGATAAATCTCCTATATTCTGAAGGACCTGAGAGCCAAAACTTCTTTTACTCATTAAAATAACATACAAAGTATAGAGATTATTTCTTTTTGAGATAATGTTCAAATACAAAATATTTATCTTTATTAATAAAAGTATTGCTTGCTCTTTTTTTAAAGGATAGATTAGAGCTTGTAAATAGCATTAAAAGGTGGGATAGAAGAAATTTTGGGTACTTGATACCCCTTACCAAGATCCAAAAATAAAAATAGGATGCATATGATTATATTGAAGTATGTAGAGTTTGTGTGAATGGATGCTCAAGATATGTTTACTGCCAGGCTGGAACAGGAATAATAATTGTGACCTCTTTTTTCAATCTAGAAGATTGCCAAGTGTAATATAGAGCAGAAGAAAACACAAGTTGATTGGTGGAGAAGGAGGACAGCAAGGAGAAGGAGCACTTTCTGCCTTTCATCCCTGCACTCTGTGTTGAGTTTAAGCACAGAAATGTTTAGGGCTTCATTCTCTGCTTGTCAAGGCTTGTGGTCCTTGTCTTTAAGTCTCTTAGCATCTGATCTCTATTTCTCTATAATCTTTAAGAGGAGTTAGTCACAAAACAGCTCCCCGAAATAGAAGTAGCGGTGGGTGGGAATAGTTGAGCCTACTACAGCAAGAAAGGAAAAACATGTGTTAAAAAATATGGAAGATGCAAAGCATTTTGTGTGACACCTGAGATCTGTGAAAAGACCTGTCTTCGTGGCAGGAAATGCAGAACTGGGAAGCTGAGTAGGGAAGGCTTGGTGAGGCTCCTGAGCTCATTGTTACACACCTCACCTGTGCTTGTGTCAGTCAGACACTGAGGTGTCTTCAGGGAATATGTCAGAGTGACATTCAGTGACAACACCTGGAAATAGACCATGTTATTAATGGTAGGCAGTTCTCACAGGGCTGCCTTCTTTCCCTGCCTTTTCTCAGCCAGGAATCCTCTCTGAAACTGGCCACAAATAGTGAATAAACCTTCTTACACTGAAAAACGTTCCATGTCAATATGTCTTAGCAAGATAAACAGTATCAAACAGAATTAATTTTAACATGAGGGAAAGCTACAGTCCCTTGTTGTAGGAAATCAATGCAGGCTCTGAAGTTTTTACTCACAGAGGCCCCATGTTCAGTGAACACAGCTCTGCTCCACTGGACATACTTGTTTCTGTGGGGAAAGCCAAGGTTCCAGACCCTATTAAGCCATAAGTCTCTAGTGGAATGAGATTTCCCCCAAAAAGAAATCTTTTCTGGTGCTTGGTTTTTTCTTCAGGCTAAATTTAAAGTCACAATTCATTTCTCTGTCTTTCAGTCACTCTTCTGGAGTCAAAACAGTCTCTCGGTTGTAAATGTTTGGCCCTAACAGACGATAGCAGATGTGTTTCCTGATTAAAATATCTCAGAATTTGTCCCTTTAGGTGCAGGAGCATACAGAGCAACGTGAAAAATCCAATGCTGGTGCACAAGGGGATAAAAAAAAATCAGATGTGAGTCACAGTTCACGATTGTGTGAGGCTGTGTATGGATGGCAGTCCATGAAGAAAGCAGTTTGCATGTAGCAGCAATGACTCGAGCGGGAAGCTTTGTTTCCATGTGCATGAGCACTCACATGCACACACGGTTCCCTGCAGGTTCACTAAAGCAATGGCTTTGCAATGGTGTTTGTTTCCAACATGGCATTTAGTTCAAGGATGTCTAAGATCAGAACTCTGTTGGGCCCTCTGAGATTCCTTCTACTCTGCCCTTCCCTGGATTCCTTCCCTGTGTGCTGGACACTCATGGGACAGCAGAGCAGGGTGTGGGTCCCACACAGTCACTCTTTCAGCAATCATCTTCCTCTCCCCCTGCTGCAGCTTTCACCTGGAGACTCTGTCAGTCATAGTCACCTTTGTTCTTGTACTTGGCCATGGGATTTAACCCTAAAGGAGTCAGATTTTTGCTTGCCTGGGCTTTGTGAGCGACGGGTCTTGATAACTCTCTGCACAGCCTCTCTAGGGAAATCCCTTATGGTAAACAAGAATCATCTTTTATAGTAGTGAAACAGCATACTCCTGAACTTCTGTTTATGAAATACTACTGGTGTTTTTCTTCATTTGCAAGTTTTGGAGGCTAGGGAAGAATTTCTCATGCAAGTTAGACTGACAAGAGGCTCTGTGGACTCTTTCACTTTAGGTTAATTAATTTGGGACTATGGGTAGGGTTAAAGCGCAGTTTGCCTGGCTGTGATTTATTTCTAGCTCTTGGCTGATATGCAGTCAAGCTGAGGGTCAGAAAATGACCACTTCCACAAGTCCTTTGTCCTGTTTAGCATCCCAAATAGAAAAAGGAAATCTGATATTCTCACACCCACAGCCTTCAGGACACACATATGCCCCTTTTCAAGAAAGGTTTTGAAGGTTCCAGTGGTGAAGGGCAGCCAGCCTAGGCAGTTTGGTGATTGGTAAACATAATAAAAAATAAAAGAAGCAGAGTTTTAGCCATCTCACTGAGGGCAATAGTTATACTTTTCATTTTGAAGTGTATCCATTTGTCTAATCCTCTTCAATCCACTATTCTCTGCTTCATACGTTACTCAATTATTTGTAGATGTTCCAATTTATCTTTAGAAGTCAGTAATTATCAGTCATTCAAAAATGCTCAATTATGAATTTTCATTGAAAGAATGCATGTGGTAACTTTCCTGCCCTCTCCTCAAATGACTTATAGCTGAAAGCAATGTGAACCACATATTTGAGTGTACCATTCCTCATTTTCAGTTTGATCAGACCATATTAAATCTTTGCAAAGACTTGTGCTAGGAAAGCTTTTTTGCTGGAGTATTTGGGAAATGCAAACAAAAAAGGAATATGAACAAAGCAAATTGATATTCACATAACATTTTTAAATGTGTTCTGCAGGCTCTCTGCAGAGATTAATTTTCTCTGTTTCATCAATCATGTATATAATAAGAAACTAAAGTAATGCCTGACACTAGATCAGATTTTTTTTTTATGTCTAGCCGCTCCTGCAGGTCTTGTGGGTAGATTTTTCTACTTTTTCTAGTTCCAACTGAGGATTCTCTAAAAGTGGAGAAATTCCTGGTGACCAGAAGCAGGAAGTCATCTGCAACATCTGGAAATGGTTTTAATTTCCTCAACCTTTATCCCTTTCCTAAGTTTAAGATAAATTGTGACATCTGTTGATGCTTGCTGAAAGTGTGAGCAATGGCAGTTTGCTCTCTGAGCTTGACTTTCCCTGTCTATAGCTCTGCAAGTGTCCCCTTCAATCAGGCAGAAACATCACTGTGGGAGAATCCAAGATACTGCTGGTGACAGAAACACTGATGTACTTTTAGTTTCTGCTGTCAAGTGAAAACAAATTACCTTGATTTTTTTTTTAATGGCAATTCCGCTTACCCAGAGGTAGGTGAGAGGAGAAATGACATGTTATTTTCACTTGCATGTTGTTGTTTGTCATTTTAAAATCTGCACTCAGATGATAGCTGAGACCCCATGAGGCAAGGGCTTGCCCCATTTTTATAGTATTCTTCCACTACTTTCTTCTTGTGGCCTCTTAATGAAAGATAAATTTAAGGCAAAAATGAAAACCACATATAAACCTGTAATGCCTTTGCCTGAAAAGAAAATGTCTCTGTTGAGCCTTAGTAAACCCAGGCTTAACAGAAAACTCTGAAGGAAACTATCTAGCTCTGCCTAGATGAAAAGAAATTAAAACAAGCCTATAAATACATCGATGATGATGATGATTCTTGCCCTAATGAGTAGTAAGATTTAACTGGGTAGTTTGAGTTGTCTTGGCAGAACTATCTGACTGACACCACTCATATTTCATTTGAGATCTGTTGCCATGTGTTTCACCAGTAGAATATAAAGCACAAGGAAAGTAATGTTTGTGCCATTTTATGATCACAACAGTCCTGTGGAGTACATAATCCAAGCCCTGCTGGGAGTGAGCAAAGTGAATTCATAAAGGAATTTTCACTTTTCAACAGCCAATTTTCAGGACCCTACTGGAGTTAATGATAGAGTTCAGAGCCTATAGATCTCTGTGCAAGGAGAGTTAAGGGCTATGAACATAAATAAGACACCATGGAAAGCCTACTTAGCTAGTAGGATGTGGAAAGATGAAGAAAGGGTAGGATCAATCAAGGGATGTTGCAAATTCCCTTTTCTGGAGGCAAGCCATTCTTGTCAAGACAAAGAAGTTAGCAAGCACAACAACCTGATAGGACTTCAGGAGGTCCTCTGTTCTCTGTTTTGTCTGAGAGCTTCACCCTGGTTAATCTTAAACTACACCAGCTCTACCCTACACCCAGAATATTCAGAGAAAAGGCAGTTTGAACTGGAATTCCCACCCATCGGTGTTGAGTCCAAACTGCAGAGGTTTCAAACAAGTAGGGATTCAGCTGCAGGATGTTCTGGTTGCAGTGTGGTCTGTGACAGCCAGCAGACATGTGAGAGCCCTGATTCTCTTCAGGGGTTCTTAAGAGGAAGCTCTGCTGTGAAGAGGGGAGAGACAGAACAGCTTCAGGAGGTTTATTATTCCTGCATTGCTCCTCATTGCTGAGAGTGAAGGGTTTGGCTGCTTAAAGAAACACTGTCAAAGGTGCTGGCAAAAGCAGGGTTTAATATGAATTTGTGAAAAATGTGACTTTACAGAGTTCAATGGCAAGGTTTACTCTACTACTTACTACAGAGGTTAAAGCACACAAAGGAAGGTCAAATTAGAAGCATTTGGGAATTATTTACAAAGAATGAAAGCTGGGAATGCAAAAGGAGGAAGGTTGCAAAGGATATGGATGCTAAGATAAGGGTGCAGAAGGGTTTAACAACACTTAATCACTGACTACTTTAACGTTTGCACAGCGATTCCATAGGGTTCACTACAATTAAAACATGACCTCTACCATTGAAGAGCTCCTGGTGTGATCAGGAAGTGTCTCATGGATCGACTGGTGTGGTCAAGGGATGCTTCAGTCAAGACTTATCAGGAGCTTCTGAGACTGTAGATCAGGCCCAAGGATGGGGTGGGGGGGAAGCATCACCACCTTCATACAACGTTGAAATAAAATTACACTTTCTCTGCTTTTTGTATGACAATTAAGAAAAGCAGTTCTTCTCTGTTACACTCTATTGCCTTGGAAACCAAATTAGCTACAGGATTGTAGCATTATTTATGTAGAAGTGGACTGCCAGTGTTGAGGAATTTTGAAGACCCTAATGCTAGGAATTAAAATGACAGCTAATGACCTATGAGTGAAAAGAATGTGGCATTATCCCCCAAGATATAAACTACATTTATGCATTTGTTTGTTATTTATGATGAATCTGTCATGTGCATTTGAGAAATTACACATCAGGATCCATAATAATCTTACAGAATATTTCATAACCTGTGGCTGCTAAATTGATAACCTTGGGTTCTTTACTGACTCAGCTTTGCTTGCACACCCCATCCCATCCTCTTACCAATTCTTGTTTGGAAATGAGGAGATGTTTGTCTCTTAAAATTATCTCTTTTGAAAGTCAGTGTACTCTCTGATTCATGTAATCAAAGCAAGGCACTTATTTTTTCCCCTCCTGTGCCTCATTTAGGCATTCCTTGTCAAACACCAAAGCCAAGCCTAAGTGACTGCTGGCCTGGGAGCTCTGTTTCTTTTATGCACTCTGCCAAACTCTGGCATGCAGCCTGGAAGGAGCTTAAAGCAAACTTATCTCATTTCCACCGAGGTCTAATAGGTGTGGGAATTCCCCTGAGGTGGTACAGAAGTAATTTTCTCATCAGCTGTCAATGGTCCCAATCCACATGGCACAGATAATTTAAGCATCCTTACAGGGTAGCTTTAATTTAACAGCAGCTCACACTGGGTCCATGACCTTGAACAAGAACATTTGTTCTCTCCTTGGTTTGTGGAACTCTGCTGTATTTTATTGACCTCCTGTTCATCTTATATTGTCTGATGAAAGTAGTCACTGTCAGAGGAGATACATATGAGGTATTCTATGAATTCTTAATGTTATTGTTGGAGGCCAGTTTTGCATGTGTAGAACAACTCTGTCATTGCACGGAGCTTGGCTGAGAGAACATCCTACAGAAACTTGTGCCATCACCTAATAGGAAAAAAAAAATCTTTATTTTCCCCTGTTTTTTTGTGTTATTTTCGGCTTTTCCTGTCAAGTGGCAAATCCAGGCACTAGAGACTACTGACTTAGGAGCTTTTGCAGAAAAAGGTGTGTCACATGTTTGCAGGTGACATCCCTGAGATAATATTTAAAGTCAGACAGATGTGCACTGCACTTTGCCGCTGGCCAGGGTTAGTTGCAATATTCAGTTTAGTGACTGAACAAAGGAACAGGGAAAGGAAAGCCAAAACTACCCAAGTTGGCTGGAGCTGAATTGTTCTTCGTTTGTTGGCTTTTGTTTTTCTTGGGAAAGTGGGGGGAGAATGTGGTCTTAAAATGACTTTTTGTTTTGAGACATTTTATTTTGTAAATGAAGCAAAATAATTTGAATATGGGTTTTAATCATTGTTCATAAACCAGTGAAGGCATGACTAAGATTTGATAATTTGGGATTGGGAAAATAATGCTGAGTTTCAGTGAAAATTAGAACAGAAGAATTGGGAAGCACTAAGCAAAATGCACTTATTGGGAACTGGAAGAGGATGATATTCTTGCTGAATTCCAGTGTAAGATCAGGTAGGACTAGGTGTGTGGATAGAGTATGTCATAGTAGGATCAAGTCCTATTTTAAGCAAAGGAATGGTTGGGTAAGTAGCACTTACACAGAAAACACTGAGAGAGCAGCACAGGGTTTCCATTCAGTCTCTCATCATTCTGAGTCCTAAATATATTCCTCATCATATTTTTTCCTTCTGTGTCTGACTCGTTAAAGCTGAAGTTTTTTGTTTTACAAGATGAAGGCAAAAAATAGTAGGTCTCCTAAAATCACTCTAAGATGTTATTTTCTGCAGGAAAAAAAATATATACGGAACACACAGCAGTGTGGAAAGGCGTAAAGGATTTTATTGGAATCTAGTTCTCCTTCCCTGAGTGATGCTACAATCCCAAACCTGTAAAAGCCTTTCTGCCTCACAGCACTGCCACGTTCTTCCCTCTGTGGGATCATAAATGTTGACTTTCATACCTTCATATTCTGGCAGGTGTGTGCTATTAAACTCACGGGTTTTGTAGGTTCTGCTCCAATTTTTGTATTTCAAGATTCACGGGCACATATTTTCAAATAGGGGCATTTGACTATCTTGGGGGGCTGAGGAGGAAAAGAAGAAATCAAACTGATTTTAAGACAGAGCTTGTTTGATATCTAGTATGTGTCACCAGTGCTACCTGTGAGACCAAATATCCAAAGTCTGTTCTGGGCAGGTGGTTGTAGCATCTGGACTGGATTTGTAGCAACATGGGCTCACCATGGAGAAGCCTGTTTTTGCTGGAATATATAAACATCCTTGCTTCAATTCAAGCTAGGAGTTCAGGTCCAATAAATCTCAAATGCTTCTGATGTTCAGGATGTTACCTTTTTGATTGGTAAATTCAGATTCTCAAGAAATATATGTTTTAAATAAAAGACCCAGGAAATAAAATTTGTTCTTCCTTACCTACTTCCTACCTTGATGCTGTGCATTGAAATAATCAAAACCAGTTTGTTATTTTCAGGTTTTGGAGTCTATGCCACCACAGAATGATTTGAAACTTTAAGTTTTTTTTTCACTTTCTAGACTCAGTCTGCTGAGTTTTCTTCACAAGGAAATCAGCCTCTGTAGAAGTGAACAATTTTCTTCCTACACAGGATCTTACAAAGAAAAACAACCATCTAGAAACTCAGTTTTGCATTCATTTCAGGACTTTCATTTGTGTTTTCTCATAATTTTAGATGGTGCTGCCTTTGATTTGGAAACATTGTGTGAGCTTTCAGTTTCCAAAAAGTCTCTCATTTGCCTCAATAATTTTTCTCCTACTCATTTCAGAGTGGAGCAAATTTTTTCTAAACTATGACACGTCACACAATTAAAAGGTAGTCATACTGATTTCCTATTGTTTAAATTTCAAGTTGTTTGTGTTTTTTTTTTTAAGTTGAATTTTAAAAACAATTATTTATTGAACTTTCCCAAAATAAATTACAAGTTTCCATTTCTTAGAACTCACAACATGACTGAATTACTATGGATAACAGGGTTGAGGGTGTGCAAGTGTGCTGATGGCTAACAGCTCTCAGTAAGAATCCATATTAAATTTGTTCCCTAAAATTGGGATGATGAATCCCTGTCTTGTGGTAGCTCACAGGTAAGTCTGGCAGCTTCTGGGATGTGCAATCCTGCTCACCAGGGTCAGGGAGCCACAAGAAAACCAGTCTGAGTCATTGGCATTGAGCTCCAGTTAAATGCAGACCCTCTCACAGTGCTGTTCCTCTCTTGCCAAGTGAGTCTTAGTTCTGCCATTGTACAAATAATGATATTGAGAGGGTTTATTAATTGCCAGGGGTAACGTCTCTAATCTGATTTTTATGACCCAGATCTCAAATTTGAGTCCCACATTTGCCTTGATGCAGCAGAACTCGAATATGAGTAAGAGAGGGGATAGGGAGACAAACTGAACAGGGTAGGACATTTAAAGGGACATTTCTAATACTGACTGTGGTTTGGATTGATTAAGGGTTAATAGAAGGAAGTCAGTCCACAGCTTTCCTAAGACTGATTACATGACTGAATAATTCACTTAGATATTTTAAAGCAATTTCTTTATAAAGTATTTGCGTGTTAAAGGCAATTGTTTTCCTTTAAAGCAAGTTTGCATTAAGCTTTTAACTAAGTTTTAGGAATGATGTATTGAGTGAGTTAAGCTCCTGTAAGTTCCAGTATTCTGCTTCATGAATAAAACTTTCAGGGTAAAGCAACCAATAACTCTCTGTCTTGACATTGTGCTCAGTATAACAAATAAATCTTTAGAATCTCAACAGACCTGGCAACTTCATTTAGAGTTACCCCTGCAGCAGAGAACGAAAGAAAATCAATTCATGGAGTTTGATATTTTAGGGTTTACAGCAGAGAGGGGTTAGTGGACTGCTGATGAACCTCCTGTGTTTGAGCTCAATCTTCCTCTTGCAGAGGGGAACAAGGATTGTGAGAGAATACTTCCATCCAAGAAAGAAACAGAGTTTGAAACAAGGGAAAGGGTGCAAATCAATAATGACTGGAAATAGAAACTAAAACAGTATATCTGGGCCCTCAGGCCTGTGAATCCTAATTCCATCTTACAAGAAATATCTATTTCCCATTAAATTTCTCAAGTGTAGCTAGAGCAGTTTAGAATTCACTGCTGCAGAAGACAATAATTAGGATATTCATTTAATTTCAGATTAAAATCTATTAAGAACTAGTGAGTATGCTGTATCTCTCTTGGTTCTCACTGCAGTCAGTAATCTAATACTTGGTGTATAGCAAAGGTTCTGTACTCCTTCCAAGGAAGGCAATGGTTTTTCCTTGTCCTCTTCAATAGTAGTGAAGGTCTCTAGAAGCACAGACTGCAAAATGAAAAAAATGAAAGAAAAAAAAATAAAGACACAATAAGAATACATATATACATATACAATATATATAAATAATTTTTTTTTCCCCTAGCCTTTCAGCAGAATAGAAGTATTTTGGGCCTTAGATTTATAAGAAGCACCTCAGTACAGTTTTTACTCTGTTGTTTCTTTTCAGGATAGAAAGAAATAATTGCATAACCTGAAAACTTTGCCTGGCTACATATACTATAATCTAGAAGAGAACTACAACAGCAAAGAACTAAAGTACATTAGGTCTCATTGAATTTACAATCACATTGATTTCAGGTTTATCTGATGCATAGTTCTTTTGATTTGACTAGGAATATTTACCTGCTTATTCTCAAACATGTTTGAATGCTTCATTAGATTGGGGTGATTATCAGTTGTAAAAAATGCCTCTGCTGAGAAGTTCATTCCCTTCCAGTGCTGTGGATTTCTCCTTATTGGTATTGAAATCTAATGGGACTGGACAGGGATCCAACTGACCCTCGTGGAACTGTGTGAAACCCAAACCCTCTTTATCCTTTATTGTCTAGTAATCAGCACTGTATTGAAGCAGTCTCCTGTCAACAGAAATAGAACAAAGACTTTTTTTCATTATGCAGATGATTCTTTCTCCTTCTTTCTGCTCCTGGAATTCAACAGGCTTTCTCAAAGCAAAAGCTTTTGGAAAAATCTTGGAGGTTTGATGTTGTTGCCCTATATCATGTGTGTTTAATTTTTAATATGGAATATATTAGCAATAACCTCAGATTTTTGTAGTGTTCTGCGTGGTCCTGGAGTTTCACACGGGACAGAAGAACACAGATTCAGACTGAATATATAAAAATAATCTTTGATGAAATATGTATGATTCCCTAGGAACTCTGGGCATAGCAGCTGCCTTTCTTGACTTGAAACAATCTGTTTGTTTAATTGGCACATTCATAAATCCATCTTTCCAGTTGCTGGAATGAAATGACTCTGTTTAGGAATTTGTATTTGTGGCCACACATGGCTTCGTAGGTCTCAGATTTGAAAACCATTGCCAATATTCTTGGAATTTCATGAGACATCCTGTATGCTGAATTTTCATTTGTTTGAAATGGCAGGGTTAATGTGATGAATTATGGAATGAAATGTGGGAAAAAAAAAAGACTGGTAAATCTTTACAATGCATCATTAACAAAAATATCTGGAAAATTAATAGCTCAGGACCTGTGGCAACACAATACAGAAAGATAATGTATCACTGTCAGGGCCTGTGCTTCGTTTCTGGTTCATTGCTATTGTCTTAAGGAGATTACAGTGGAATCATGGATCGTTTGGGTTGGAAAAGAGATTTTAAGATCACATCCAGCCATAAACCTAACACTGTCAAGTCCACCACTGAATCATGTCTCTAAGGGCCACATCGGGGTTGGTGACTCCACTGCTTCCCTGGGCAGCCTGATCCAATGCTTGACCACTCTATAGGTGAAGGAATTTTTCTTAATATCTAATCTACACCTTCCCTGGCACAATCTTGTCCTATCACTTGTTACTTAGGAGAAGAGACCGACTCCCACCTGGCTGCAACCTCCAGTCAGGAAGTTGTAGAGAGTAATAAGGTCCCTTCTGAGCCTCCTTTCCTCCAGGATAAACACCCCCAGCTCCCTCAGCTGCTCCTCATCAGACTTGTGCCCCAGACCCTTCCCCAGCTTCATTCCCTTCTCTGGACTCACTCCAGCACCTCAATGTCTTTCTTGTTTTGAGGGTAATAATTCCTAGAGGTTTGATTCAAAGTATTTTCTGTTCAAGCATAATACAGTATTCACATCCCAGATTCCCACGTGACCCACGGAGGTTGGCCCCAATCTACAAAAAAACTCTTCACCAGTTCAGGATCTGATATTTTTAGCTGAACAGACTGATGCCACAATTTGGGTTTTTTTAAACTTTTCTATTTAAAAAATATTTCTTAATTCTGTTTCCACTGAACCTGTTACAGTTAACTTCAGATGGAACATGGGCTGGTGTTATAATGGGGCTATAAAATCAGAAATAATCTTTGGGGATGCAGGCAAATCTGAAGCATAACAATTATGTAAAAGATGAATCTATTGACTATCTACTCTATGCATGTAAATGAATAATTCCATTATTTTAATTCCTCTAAGTCATAAGGAATAGACAATTATGTTATCTGCATTATCAAAATAGTAAATTGGCTATAAACTAACTGACTTAAATGTCACTTGGTTTCCTGTTATGTAGTATGCAATTTATTTAGTAAAGAAGATCTTTTTAGCCTTCTGAATATTGACCCAGATTCGGGGTGAGGGAATGCTGCAAAATCTTAAGATTCTGCATCAATTCTAAGCACTTTCTCTCATACCTGGTCTTCCATTAAGGTTTTATTATTAAAATTTATTTTGGCAAAGTTCTTGCAAGCCTACAAGTTCATGCTGCGTTTCTGTGCAGTGGAATTGTACATACTTATTATTACTGATATTTCCCAATTCAAAGAGCTTACAGAGAAATGGTGAGGATGTACCAAATTAATAAGTAGGCCAGGATGGCAGGAGGAAAATGTAATGCAAGCAGTGTTCAGTTCCCAGGCAGTCAGTAGTAGTGATCATTTTGCTCCGTCTGCCTGGCATTGTTTTATTGTTTTCTCATATATCATATTGTTTTATCATTTATTTTGGTATTTTACCACAGTGCAGCATGGCTTTGCACTAAGGACAGATGCACCTACTGAGGCAATTTCTGAAGAGATTATGCTATAATGTTAAAGGCTGATGCAGCTACTTAGGCAATTTTCTGCAGTAAGAGATCATTCTCTAATGCTGGTCTCTCTATACATAGAATTCTTGAAGGATCACTTTAAGCAAAGGATCTTTGTCATGTCAGTTGGAATGAGCAGCCAAGACAGATTTTTCTGTGAACTGAAGTGCACCTAAAGGAGGATATGTTGGCAGAAGTGCTTTTCTTTCTTTGTTACAGGTCCAGTGAAGGATCTGAGTCAAGGTTTTCCCTGGTGCTCTTGAGACACAGCTGTTTCTCCAGAAAAAAAATCTTGGAAAACATTAATCATACTCTTGGAGAACTTTCTTTCTCTCAGGAAAGCTAGAAAAGCAGTGTGAAAAACTAAGTTTGTTGACTGCATCAAGTAATCAGTTCTATATTTTTTAACTGATGCATTTAACAGGCTTAAAGTCTAGTAGGACAAGTCTTCTGAAGCTGCTTTCCAAACTCTGACAGGACTCTCTTCAATTTTACAGTTTAACTAGTTTATAACAGATTATTGGTCCAAACCATTCATTACTACTGCTGAGCACTGTAAGCTGCTTGCTTGTTAATTATCCATATGAAGAATATGAGGTGGAGCATTTTTATTCTGTAGAATAGTTCACCTACCTCAGTTCACAGAGACATGAGTTAAAGGCTTCTGAACAACTGTGAATTATTAGTGTGAAGTTGCTGCTGATAATCACTATTTGTTTAATTGCTGCTTCATGGTACAAGTAACAAGAAAAATATTGATTGCAGAAGATTTGGTGCTTTGAGCAATGAAACTTTTCAAAGCCAATGTTCTTCTTGATGTGAACACCTTTTGGTTGGATTCTCTGGGATCTTATGCTACAGGGTCTGCTCTGACCCTTTTCTTTTATGGCATCTGTCCTGCGCCTGGTCACTGATATTCATGAAACTTGCATTAAATTCTCTGAAATAACTGTCCTTAATCAAATTTGGTTAAGATCAGCCAGTAGACTTCTAAGTTACTGATGAAAAATTGAGAGATGGAGGAAGAAAAAATACCTAAGATTAATGAGATGTCTGCTCATCTAGGCTAAAGGTTCAGCATAGCAGATGGCCAATAAAATAAACCCTGATACTATCTGCTTGCATAGTTATGTAGAAATTCTTAGAATGACATTGCAGAAAAGAGTAGTAAACATTTTGGCCAGCAATAGCTGTGTGCTCAATTGCTCTGTGGTTTTATAGTGCCAATTCAGCTCTGATTTTCAGTGGTGAGAGAGAACAGCAGCACTGCCAGGTCACCAGTGATCCCACTGCCTTGTCATTATTTCTGCTGCTCCTGTGGCTCCACCGGGTGCACTGCCTGTGATTTCAATTCAAGACATGGTGATAAAAGATGTGTCCAACCTCAGCTGAGCGACAAAACATCCACTCAGTGCCACTGAAGGGAGTATGTGCTGCCTTTATTCTCCACCAAAGCATCGTGCACCCTTCAGGCAGCAGAAGTGCTGACATTTTCAGCGGCTGTAGGACAGAGCCAGGCAGTTTGTTTGTTGAAAGTTAAGTGCCACAAGGGGTCAGTCCTGCAGGACAGGGCAGCAGGAGCTGTGTCTGAGTCACACAGGCTGTCAGTGGGTGCCAGTTGCTGAGCTCCCAGAGGACTGGGAGATGTGATGGTGCTTCTGCACCCCCTGGCAGTGGCACTGCCCCCTCCACCATCAGCACTTACAGCCAGAGGGCAGGGAGAGCAGAGGCTCCAGCTACTGCACTTCCCAGCTTTTCTTCCTTTCCATTCCCCTCCCATGGCAGGAATGAATGGCACTTCATGCTTGGAGCATCTAACCTGAGCTGTTGTCTGTCATACCAAGGGAACTTGAGCCAGCCCTGATGCTCAGAGAAAAAGCAATGCAGTATTTTCCTGTGAAGAGTTACTAACTGCTGTTCAAACACTTCCACTCTCTCCCTATCTTAACTGCTGCAATCCTTTTAGTTTAACACATCCTTCCCTGTATAAATGGCACTTAGGAAATGATTTTTTTCTTCCCCCCCTATAAACCATGCTGGGATTTCTTCGGTTTGTTGCCACATAAATGAGAACAAGTGGTGTGTAGGCCAGGAAATAACAAATACCAATCTATTGTCTCTTACTTTTTATATGGCTACTTTCATCTGAGGATATTAAATCACCTTAGAACTATCAGTTAGGTGAGAACAGGTTTTACTGCATCTCTGAAGCAAAAAAAAGTAGTGAAATAAAAAGACATTTCAAATTTTAATCCATATTTTTATTGCCTTTTTTCTTTGTCCTCCTACACCCCCCAAAAAATTCCAGAGCTTGGTAAACTCTCCCAGACTTTTCATTTCAGTTATATGTGTATATATACATATAAATATATGTAATCTGATCACCATAGATACAGAATCTTGACCTCAAGCCCAGGTTGTGTCCATCCTCCCAGGCAGCTTTGCAATGGAATCACTAAGCTGGGACACACTGGCAAATGCCTTTCTGTTTACAGTAAAAACACACTCCTATGAGCAAGATGTACTGAAACTGCAGTATAATTAATTTTCTGTATTCGAGAGAGCTCAAAAGGCTTTAATGTTGTTTTGTTTGGGTTTTTTTTTAATATGTGTTCAGCTTTTCACACTTCCAGGAATGCAGCAGTTCCCAAGATTTGGGGTAGGAGGTGGGAAGGGAGCTTAGCGTCATTTAGTTTAGATCCTGTTGTTGCCATTTAGATAAACAAGGGGAAACCAATATTTTGACCTTGAATGAAAAGTTCTTAGACATGCCTGTGATACTTTTGTTGTGCTCTTATATATTCCAGAGACTCTGCTGTGAGGCAGAAAAGTTAGATGGAAATTATATTAACATTCCAAGTTCACCTTTAGTAGAATCTGCACAGGCACAATTGTCCACTGTGTAGCAAATCAAACAGTACCTTCTCGTCCTTAAGAATGTTCTTAAAATCATTGTTGCATGTACTTTCTGTGCTTTGTTGGATTAAGACAAAGTACTCAGAGCTGCTAAGTGCTCAGTGCTGCTCTAGGGAATTTCTTCATCAAGGATGTCAAATAGTTGTATGTCACGAACTTGCTGAAAAATCATCATCATGATGTTGTGGGTGCCTTCCTTATGGGTAGGTTTATCTCAATGAATGTCTCTGTACTGTCATTTTAATACCTTTCTCATTACCATCACTCACTTGTTCAATGCAAAAACCGGGATTTTTTGCTGCTGTCTCAGTGATAGGGTTATCTAAATTGTTGTCCTCCTTGGTCTAGCATTGCAATTCATAACGCTGTGAGGAAAACATTTTGTTTCCCACTTCACCATAAATTAATGCTCTGTATTTCTTTCTAGTGGATTTATTTGAAACAGTCAGAAACTTTTAATGGGAGTTGAGCACTTATTTGTCCTCCTGTGTCTGTGAAAATCTTTCTCTTATGTCATTTACCTTTGCAATGCCCTCAGAAGAATATGGATAAGATTTTCAGCAGCAGTGGGATGACTTTCAATTTTCATTCATTTTAATTTTTTTCCTTCTTAATTGCTTTGATGCCTTAAAAATCATATCTTCATGATTGTTTTGAGGGCAGTATTGACCAACCACCCCATAGTGTTTGGGGTATCCCCATCTTCCCCATCTTTCTTCTGCTGTAACATTTTTACTTTAAGGTAGTTTAGCTCTCTGGAAATGCAGTTTTTCCAATGGAAATAATGGCATTCATGAAGGCAATTATTCATTATCACAGGGATCTCTTTGCAGCATTTTTAACTGAATTTCGTATTTACTACCATTATAGAGTGACAAAAATATTCAGCAATACTTATTCTATTTTTAAAATGGTAATTAATTACTTAATTTGTATTTGATTAGCTGTGAACTGTTAGTCATGCTAAATTTGTATCTCAAATTTTAATGATATTTTTGGTCAGTTGCAGATAAGAAATCATGCATACTGTCATAAAATTATATTTAAATGGCTTGCTTTAACAGTATATCATTCAGCATAGACAGCTTTAAAAAGATTAAAAAATTATTCTGGGGTCAAAGACAGTATAAAATTCACACCAGAATAAACATATAAGATATATTTGGGTGTGTTATTTAGTAACTTGAACATTTGCAGTGTTCAGTAATTCCATGCTATAGTAAAAGGGATGATTTATCAAAATCTGCTGCTCAATCAATTTATAACAACAAAATAGGTGACTTTA
>JAWWLV010000158.1:14647608-14709900 GCA_035041135.1 Platyrinchus mystaceus | reverse complement strand
AAACTATAAATTATTTGGGGGCTAACAGAAAGCCTGGAGGTCGTTGTAGTTTTATTCTTGACATATTTGCAAAACTTCAGTCATAACAGGTGATATTTCCAAAAGTATTGAAGTGATAAAGAACAAAAGTGTATAAAGGGCTCCTGCTGCAGTTCTAGGTCTGGAAGTTTGGAAACTACAACCATGTGTTGCAGGAGGTGGAGGGAACGTCCCAGAGAGATGTTCCCTGCACTTCTGCTGTGTTTTGTGGCCTCTTAAGCATGTGCTACTTGCCAGAGAGCAGAGATCTGGCTTTCTTCAGCCAGTTTGTATTAAAATGGAAAAGTAAAAACCTCATAAACCACAAAAGTACATCAGTAACAAAAAGAAATGTTACAAAAAGATTTTATTATAAACTGTATGGTATAATCTGTACCACAGAGGGTTAAAGCAGCACATGAATGATGCATTTTGACTTTACTGATCTGCTGTGACAGAAATTTACTCCTTCTGACAGGTTAGAGGATGTGGATGCAAAACTGCTCTGTCAAAATATTTTCTATCCCATTGACTTGGGATCACGTGCAGTTGAGCATGATACACATTTGTAGCTGATGTACAGCTGGATTGACAGAGTTATCTGAGAAGGTGACTTCAGGTCATGGAACTTGGATATCTAACCAGGGGCTGGGATTGTAATTCCTGGTAAATACTTGGATGTGTTGTTAGAATTTAGATTTATACATCGCAGGGGGAAAGATGCTCAAACAGATTTAGAATGAGCTCAGGCTGAAATCAAAAATGATACTGCCACATCAGGTGGGTTGTGAAGAAAAACCAGCTTCACGTTCTGATTTGGTATTATCAATTTATCTGCGTGGTGCTCCATCATCTAGAAATGCCTAAATCTGGAGAACTAATTCTGATAATACCAATGGATTATTAGCTTCTTTTTTTTTTTTTTTCTGTCACCAAAACAAATGCATGACATAATCATTAGAAGGACAGGGAGAGGAGCATAAAATCAGAATCTGAGTGTTTTTGCTGGCAGTGTTTCTTGACTTTGGTTAGGAGCTCTAGCACATTTTATATAAGATCCCAGTTATTGATTAAAGTTCAGTTAAAGCTGAAGAAAGTGGATGCAGAAGCCCCTTGTGGTGGATCTCTGTTTTGAGAATGGGTTGTACAGTGTATGCTTATGAAATTCTATCTACTCCTTGCCCCAAAGGCAGGAAGTTATTGTAATTCTTTGATTTAGAGATCATGCAAGCAGTGATTAAGCATGTGTATTTTGTGATAGGTGTAAATTAAAAAGAAGTCTCAAATACACAGAAAGCACTTCCCTGGATGTTTTTGGAGATGTGATTGCCTTTTTTATCTGAAAAAAAAAAATTATTTAGGTATCCAGAAAAAACTGTGTTGTACTTTGTCTATATTTGCAGCTTCTCATACAAGGCTCTCCAAACACCTGAAGACAGATAAATACTAATAAACAAAGGGTAACAACATCAGTGTGAATCCCCTGAAATTGCTTGCATTCAACCCTCATGAAATTCCTTGCTTGCCAAGCATGAATGCTCACACGATGCACTATTTCTGGAGAACATCTGAGGGCCATATGAATACCTGAATTTGAATTTGAACAAAGGTAGTCATGCTCTAACACTCACATCTGCTGTTCAGTATTTGTTATTTAGTGTTCTCAGTTTTCCTGCCCAGGATGTTTCAGGCATCTGTTTGGACAGCAGAAAAAAAAAAAAAAAAAAAAAAAAGGGGAGTTGCTTGGCTTAGATCACAGCTCAGAGTGAAAAACAGCCAGCAGGCAGTCAAAGAGAACAGTTTGGAACTCCTCAGGAGGGCTGAAATGTGTTCACCAAAACCTTACCTTTTTGGCTGGATATAACAGAATATCTGTTTGTTACACAGTAAAAAGGGTTATGGTCTCATATTGATCCACTTGTACTATGGAGCTATGAAATCATTGTGTGGGGGGCAGGAGAAGGCTGGTACAAGTGTTTAGATTAACAGGAAGTAAGTTTCCCAAAATTTTGCTGTTGGATTTATATATCTATATATTTTCAGGCACATCTATAAACTTCAGTGGTTTTTCTGTCTTAAAACAGCAAATCAGGAACAAAACCAGAAACAGAACTTGAGACTTCTGATTCTGGTTGTCCAGATCTAAGTAGTTTTGGTGTCTGTTCTATAATCTGTAAAGTTACATTAGAGGGGATATTAAGTTTAGAGTGTTGCAAGACCCTCATGATATTATAATTTGTTTTGGTTCAAAAATACAATTTTTAAAATAAAAAATTCAAAAAAGCACTGGTATGCAGTTTTTCACATGTTGATTTACCATTTTCCTTTGTAGCCCTTTGTATCTTTTAATGCATAATTTTTAGTAAGAGATAGGAGCTCTGTGCTGCCTGGAACATCTTTAATGATCTGCTTTGATTGCATAGAAAATAGAGAACACAGTAACTGAACAGGCTTCTTTGGATGTTGAAAAGGCACAAAATTTAGTATTTATTAATTGAATAATAAGTAAAATATGATAATTCCTGAGTATCTGGCTCTTGGTAGAGGTTAACATATTATCAACATTTAACTGTTTCCCAGGTAATAAAATTAGAGGCCCTCAGAGTTAAATAGTGATGCCTGCATCTGCTGAAAAATGCACAAAATCAAAAAAGATGTGTAAATCCTCAGCTGCTGGGGCAAAGTGTCAGGTTATATTGGCAGTAAAAATACCCCACTATACAGCTTTTCATGCAAAGCCTGGATCATTTAAAAATTACCCTAATTAATTGTAGCTTCCCTTTAGCTGTTATTTATGTGTACAGTGATATAAAAGGTTATTTAGACTCCTCAAATTCTTTCTGACAACTGGTTGTTTCTTTCCCACCTTCCCCTTCCTCCACTGGGAAATCAGATATCCAGATATATTTTCCATCTACTAATGGTTGTGAAAAACGTGTGATCTGGGCTTTGTTAAATTATTAACTCCAAAAGAAAGTAGCTGACCCAAGAAATCTCATCTAGTCTCCTTGACCTATGAAATGTTTTGGCTCAGCTACAACGAATATGTCAGAATAATTACCGAAGGAGAGAAAAAGCCAAATTACTTTCATTCATTGAATTGCCATGAATGCTTTTTAAAATAAGGTGCAATTTAAAGCATTATTTATTTTCAAGTCTTGTAATTGTTCCATTGTCATGGAAGCTTATCAGAAGTACCAAAGCTGAGTACTGGTAGAAAATGAACCTGGCTTATGTTAAATCCCCACTGAGTCAGTCTGTTCGTGGCAGATATCACTCCAGGTAAATGGCCATCCAAAAATCCCAAGTCATCTAAAATAGAAACAAAACAACAAAAAAAGGGCTTGTTTAGTTTTCAGTCAGAGACTTCAGTTTATATATGAGCAAGAAATTCTTCCTGTTTAAATGACAAGGGAGATGGGATTTTCCAGATCTCTTGTTTTAACTTAACTTCATATTGTCAAAGTCAAAAAGACTGACTGGAATAACAAACTGAGTGAGGCTTTACCTCTTAGAAAAATCTGTCTCAGTCTCCAGGGTGAGAAAAAGAGATTATTTTTTTTTCTTATAAGAGTTCTGTGGAACATGTGTCCAGTGTAGGATCCTGTAATTCCTGCTTTCTTCAGTTAAAATTTTCTAGATTATCACAAACTTCCAGTTGGGTCGGTGCCTTTGGATTTGTTCTTGGTATGCCCAGCTGGATTTTTAAATGTGCTGAAAAACCTAGTCCATAAAACACTCCTAGCAGGTTTGCTAGTGCTGAACTAAAATAAGGAGGCCTGAAAAAACACTAGAAAAATAGAATTAGGCCAAAAAGGTTAAGTGAAAAAGGGGGAAGCACTTATTTCATAGTTAACTTTGAATACATTTTGGCTAAAGTTTTGGAGAGGCTGCAGACAAGACTGAGACATATTGGCTGTACAGCTGCTGTTTTTCAAACAGCCAACCCCCTGCACTTCCCCTGCCAGCCCCGTTCAGAGAAGATTTTGTACTTGGACAGTTTTAATGCCACTGTAATGTAATGCTTTGTCCTCTTTTTTTTTTTTTTTTTTTTTAGCTATGGTTGCCAATTGCAGGAAGCTGTTTGATGCTTTCAACATGGGAAATAAACAGACTTAGAGAGAAGGATGATGGTACGAAATTCTTTTATAGGGTAACTTGTGCCAAATTTGAACTGCAGTATGAGGACTCTGCAGTTGTATCAATATATAAGTGCCCAGTAGCTTTTCTTGTAGATTGGACATGATTAATTTTAATGCTGTTTGTAAATTTGGTGGTGAGAGCAAAAGTTGTCTAATGCCAAAGGTATTGTAATAGTGGTGTCTTCCCTCCTGTGTCTTTCTCCTGTTGATCCTAGAAAATGTCTCTGCAGGAAGGAAAACAGCTGTTTCTCTCTCTGCCTTTTGATCTCTGCACAGATAGTTGTGTTCACCTCTTTTATTCCATGGGAGACATTTGGAGTTTTGAGGTTTGAGAAAGGGAAGACAGTTTTATTTCTCATTATGTACAGAAAAAAATTCAATTAAAGATGAGACTGTGACACAGGTAGCCTGGAGACAATGAAATGAAAAATCCATGAAAATATCCTTAATCACTGTAGTCTCTAATTATGGGTGGTGGTGGTGTGTTAGCAGATTTTGACAAAAAAGGCTCTGAATCTAATTTATACCTTTAGTTTTGTTTTACCATCCATGTTAGGATTAACCTAATCACACTTCAGGCCAACTACTTGTCTATTCCCAAAAATAGAAACATGGCAAACCATGTCCAAACAGCTCTGTGTGTAAGACAGACCTGACTTGGAACAGTTTTCCCAGGAGTCTGACTGAGATGCCACAGCTGGAAAGGGTGAGCATGTGTACTCAGTAACACAGGAGGCAGAGAGAGGCACACGGACACGTTTGATCAAACAGGTAGGAATCAGGCATTCCTTCCTCTAGACACTGCTTGAGGAACCCCTGAAATTACAAAACCATCTGATTTTAACCCTGCTCTGAAATCCTTTGCAATTTTACTTGAAAGACCGTTGCTTTGCCTTAGGTCACCTCGTTCTCACTGAGATTTGCAGAGGTGCAGCCACCTCAGAGGTGTGCAGTAGCATACCAAGGTCTTTCACAAGCAAATCTTTCTTAACAGCAGCTTTACTAAAAGCCCATATTTCTAACTGTCCTTCTGGAGGAGATTCAAAGGATGATAATGTTGTTAGAGGCTGGACATCTGTGGAAGATGCGACCGTTTCTCCTCTGCTTGGAGAGTGATTTGACAGCATTCCTTCCTAGACCACTGACCTGTTCTCCTTCAAACCCAGTGTGGAACTGTAAAAACTCAGCCATGAGAAGAAAGTTTCTGGCATTTGTTGTTATTTAAACCAGGAGTGTTTTATAATGACAGGCAATTAAGGAGACGGCGCTTGCTGAACATGACATATCGCCCAGTAATGTCAGAGCACATAATGGAGGCAGCGCCCGCCGAGACGTGTGATGGCTTGTGATATGCCATGAGGCAATTCAGTCAGGAATTAACTTGTGTCTAATCTGATCAGTGGGCTGCTTCAGGTGATTCAGTCAATGTAAAAAGTGTGGACTGAAGGGTGGGTTTTTTTTTTACAGGCAGGTGAGGAAAGGTAAATAATTTGCAGTTTTCGAGCTGCAGATAGCAGATTTGTTGCCCTTCTCCTGAAACTGCCTTCAAGGTAGACTTCTAATTGTTGAATTTTGCCTTGAAGGGATGAAAAATAGAACAGTTGCACACATCAAATTATCATATAGGGGACATTAAGGCCATATCTTGAGTTAACAAAAATCAGCACAGCTGTACAGCTGCTGCTGCAGTTGCACTGCTCTGAGTGTTTAAATTCCAGGCTCTTATGTATACATATATTACAAAATAACTTTGAAAGATTATAGTGTTTCAGTCTTCCAGTTCACTTAATAGACAATCTTTATCAGGTGAAACAGGGAAATACAGCCAGATATTTAATTGCTACTGGTTATGTTGCAAATGTGTATATGCATATCAGTAAAGATGTCTGCACGTATTCATTCTGATCTGGTCCCAGGCTGCATGACATATTTCAGTCTTTTAGATGGTTTGTTTGTTTGTTCATTTATCCTCTCAGATTTATTATTAAAAATCTGCTCAAATGGATCTAGAAATGTTGTTCAATTTTAAAGGTGGAAACAATGATCGTGGTTTGGTCTGTAGACAGGGATTTTTGTAAAAATAATGTTTTAATGAACCATAAAATTAATTCAGCTGTTTTTTATGGCCTATTACAATTCTAAAGAAAGGTGTTGAAGCTTTGGAATTTAACATGCTGTATTGTTCTTTGTAGTCTGGACATTGCAACATTTCATGGTGACTAATACCCTGAGATCCCACTACATAGGCTGTTACATATGTGTTGAATGTCACTGAGGGTTTTTTCCATTGCCAAGCAAGAAGTGGAGGGCAAAAATAACTTGAATGGGCAAATATCTAGAAAATGAGAATAGAATTAGATTTTTTAAAAGCAGCAACTTCAAGTTTTAGTGCATAAAATAAACATGCATAAAAGAATTTGCATTATAAGAGGGTATCAGTTTTAATTTGACACTACTCCTGGCATTGATTTGACAATGTTTAACAGACAAATCTGATGGTCTTGATACTTCAGGTCAAGTGCATGTTCTGTAGGACTGATGAAATAATTTAGTTTAGTGTGGAAGACTCTCAACCAATATTTGTATAGAATATTATCTTGTTCCACAAGTGGCCTTATGTAATTCAATAGGACCTTTAATGGAGCAAGATGTTCCCATAGCTGAAGGGTAATCACACAATTATCAGTTCCTTCCTCTAAAATTAAGATCTAATTATGTGTTTCCTTTACTTGAACAGTCTTGTTTACAGGGTTCAGTTTGTGCTTTTTAACATGCAAAAGGGAAAGGTGTTGGAATTCTATATGGGACTGAAGGCATTTGTTTTAGTAAAAAACCCTATAATTTTCAGAGCCTAGACATTAATGTATATTGAGAAGCTTGCCTGCTTTTGCACCTGTAAATTATGGTTGAGTGTGTATGGCACTATCAGAATAATAGTGTCAATTACTGTTAGTCCCTGAAGTGGAAACGTTTTTCTTGTTATGTCAAGGAGAAGAGAGCGACCACCCTGCTTCTCTTTAACACTGAAGGTTATTAGTGGCTGATGGCTTTCGATACCCACTGTGATCATTAACTGTGTCAAATATCTGTCAGCTGAAGGAGACAAAAAAAGCTGCAGAAAAATGCAGCTCTGCCCATTTGCAGAGAGCTGGATGGTCTCAGAACCACTGAGGTTTTGCAGAGATCTCAAACCATTCCGAGTTTGCAAACTTTGCTGCTTCTTTTTGAAGCCTGATATTTTGTCATAGTTTCCTTGTGAAAGAAATGTTCCTTCCATTAATAACAGCCCACATTAAGCCTAAATAGATACTCATAAATAGAGAGGGTTTGGACTTTTCTTCCTACCATCTTGTTTCCAGGTCTCCTGTAAGATTCTGAATTTTAGAAGCAGACATGTCTACTTTGTGCTAGTTAAGATTTTCTCCTCTGAAAGGAAGCACCATGGACAGTGCTTGTTGATATATCTGTAAGGTGCTGTGAACTTTCTAGAATTGTAATACATTTTTAATTGAATAAGCATGCTTGGCAAAGAGACAGAAGTGATAGAAATACAAAGAAAGAGGGAAGTGGGAGAAATGGGACACAATTTATGAACTGAATAACTAATCCATTGAAACTCACAAAAATAAGTCTCCCAGTCTTTTCCGGAGCTTCTTTACACAATTACATCTCCCATCAGATCATTCTTAGCTGACATTTTTCTTTTGTCTCCTGCCAGGGCTTTACATCTGGCTTATGCAGAGATCTTGAACACTTTACAGCTACCATCATGACATGATGTGTGTCCCTTTGATTCAGAACAAGCCTGATTTCTGAAGCAAGATGCAAGTTATATGTATGAGATTAACAATATCCTTGTTAAAAGGTCAAGAAACCATTCTTTTCATCCCACCCAAACACGCTTTACAGAAGGTGATACACTATCCTACTCTTCTGTCCCTCTGTAACAATCTGGTACATCTGTCATGATCTTCTCCCCAGATCTACTCACAAAGGTCTTCACTTCTTCCCTCTCCATGCTATTCAGTTCATAATTCCATCCATTTTGCATTAATTTGCCATTAGAAATTTTGTTTCTAGCCAAGTCAGTTCTTTTTTTCCCCACTTCTCTGAATGCAAACCCCAGAAGCCATATAGTTAACACATGAGTAGAGCTTGTAAACAGTTGATGTTTAAAAACGTATCAGCTCATGCATTTCAGCAGACTTGTTTTTAAGGATCATTATAGTATTATGGAACACCTTTTAAAATGCAGAATCTGGCTGTACTGAAATAGTTTAAAAGTATGAAGTCCTATATATGCCCCAAATCTTGATAAAATCTCTGTGCTGGTTTGTTTTTAAGCACATGTAGTGCAGTTTAACCAGTCTTTTGCAGGCACCTCTAAGATGCTGTGTGACCTCTGAACCAACTAGAAGCCATATTGGCAGGGTTAATGAGGCACTGAGTCCGAGATAATAAGCTCAGCTGGGAAGGAGGAGATTAACTGAATTTCAGAGTCTTGCTACAAACCTATTGCTGTGGTCAGCTGGAAGGAGGGGCAGAGAACATCTGCTTGGTGTGTACAGAGAATATGATCAGGGTTATGTGAGAGGATCATGTACTTCAATTTTAGGGGGGAAACTTGTAGACGTGGTAGCAAGGACTTTACTTCTTGGTTTTCTAAATAGTTTGAAATATGCAAAACATGTTCATCAGTCTATTAACATAGCAGTGAACTCTGTAACACTTGTCCTCGAGGAAGAACTATTTTCCATCTTGGCATTCTTCTCGCCTTGCAAAGGGTTTTGGTTGCACGCCAGTCCAAAGCCATGTGCTGTGATTGTTAGGTGTGACATCTCCCCATCAGTCATAGCTGTTAGTGAGTAGTGAACCATGTTCTATTTGCTTTCTCCACCCTAAAGGCAGAGTAACTCTCCTGGTGTCAGTCGAGTTACTTATGATACATATGTGGGTGAATACAGGAACAGCTGAGGATAATCGAGTTGTTCCATCTAACTGAATTCCCAAATCCCATCTTTACTTTCAGCACTTGTTTCTGATTTATGTATCTATATGCTTTGGGGGGAGGGGGAGGGGGAACAAAACAAAACAGAAAATATCTCAGTGGCACCAGAATTAAATCTGGAATCTTAACCTTAGTGTTTTTTGCAATACTGCAAAGCAGTGCTGTAATCTTTACTGGGAATGACAATTGTAATAAATATCTCTGCTCAGTAGGTGCAAGTGCTATACTATGTAAATTGCTTTGAGAAACAAAAAGTGAGGACAACACTATTAAAAACTGATTGAAAGGCCAGTTGAAAGTTCCTTTCATCAGGCTATTCAGTCCACAGACTGGAAATTAAAACCCCTCTGGGATATTCAACTGTGAAGACAAAGCTGTTTAAGAAGATTTACAGGTTGAAAAAGGCAAAATTCAAGTAGTCATCAATGACTATTTTTTTAGATGAGCTCTAGTAAAGGGGATAACCCCATAATAAATTCTTCTGTTGAGGACATCCCAGATTAGAATCTCTGAATCATAGAATAATTTAGGCTGGAAAAGATTTTTAAGATTGTCAAGACAAACTGAAAACTCGGCACTGCCAAGCCACCACTAAGCCATGCCCCTAAGGGCCACATCTACATGTCTTTTAAATATCTCCAGGGATGGTGACTCAACCACTTCCCTGGGCAGCCTGTCCAATGCTTGACAGCCCTTTCCATGCTAAGAATGTGTACTAGAGTAAAAGTCCACGAAGAAATTTTTCTAATATCCACTCTGGTGCAACTTGAGGCCATTTCCTCTCATTCTGTTTCTTGTTACTCAGGAAAAGACAATGACTCATAACTCATTACAGTGTCAGGGAGTTGTAGAGAGTGAGAAGGTCCCTCTTGAGCCTCCTTTTCTCCAGGCTAAACACCCCCAGGGGCACCTTCCAGCCCCTCTGCCCCAGCCTGGAGCTGCAGGGGGTTGTTGTGACCCAAGGGCAGGACCCGACACTTGGCCTGGTTGAACCTCATACAAGTGGCCTCAGCCCACGGATCCAGCCTGTCCAGATCCCTCTGCAGAGCCTTCCTGCCCTCCAGCAGATCAACATGCATACTTTGTCATCTGCAAACTGACTGAGGGTGCCCTCAATCCCCTTGTCCAGATCATTGATAAAGAAATTAAACAGAACTGGGCCAGGACACACCAAATTGTGACGAGCCCCAGCTGGATGTGACTCCCTTCACCACCACTCTTTGGGCCTGGCTGTCCAGAAGCAGAATAACTGTGCTGTCAAACATCAAATACCTGTGGTAGCTCAGTGAGGCCTTTTTGCTGCTTCCCAAGTGCTGAGATAATTAACAAACTTTTATCATCTTGCTGGACTTGAAAGCTGAACTGTATAAGATGTGCTGTTGCCAGATTGTAAACACACAGCCCTCTGTCAGTCATGCTGTTCAGAGTTTGAATTTTGTCTCTCCCAGGGGTAGCTCACGTGGTCTTTCTCATGTAGTTTGTTTCTGTCCACTTTTGTCTACGTGATGATTTGTCTCGAGAGGTTTTCCTCCTTGTTGTTTTTTTTTTAGTTCATTCCCAAAAAGAATTTCACTTAAATTTCACATCTCTCTCTGTTTCTTGCTCTGTTGCAACATAAAGCTAAAATTCTCCCTTCTGTAAATTCTGCAGCAGTAGCTCTGCTGAGTTCCACTTGGTTGGTGAGACAAAATCATTTACATATCTGTATTTCTCAAAAATTCTTTGTGTCAGTTTGAACCAATATGAATTGGTACTTGGCAGCCATATGAGCCAAGAATATGGCCAATAAAGTCATATTCTGTTTTGCAAATCAGTAAATTCCTGTTCCCTAAGATGTATCTTGGCTTGCAAATCCACTGCAAATTCACCTACGTTTTATCATTTGATTATGTCTGGAATAAGTAGCGATTTCCTCCTGCTGCTTGTCAAGGTGTATATATATTCCAGGTCGTATTTAATAATGCAGCTTCCTAAGGTGACCTCTTTTCTGCATGAGTGTTGGCTCTGACCTTCATTTGTTGAGCTCAGTTCATTACATATTCTCTCTGCTTGCTTCTGCATTCTCCAGGGAACACTCTCATTTCAGCTCACAAGGGGTTTCACTGCTAATGAAAATCCCTAAGCATCACAATTAAAATTTACTCTGCTGTGCTCAGTCTATGAAAAAGAACAATGTAAATTGCAGTCAGTAATCTTGATCTCGTTAAAACCAACTTATTTGTTTCCACATCAAGTCAAAGTCATTTACATGCCTATCTAAGGGGTTAAACAAAATGAGCCATATTCTGCTATTAGTCTCACTGGAGCCAGGGACATCTGTTTCAATATAACTCAGATACTGCTCCAAAATAAAGCAACTTCTGTGTTTCTTTCTTCAGACTGTCAGAACAAGCTAGTGTAACCTAGCTAGAGCTAGGACTTAATTGTTGAGTATCTCAATTTCCTTATGCTGCTTGACTACTTCCCATGCTAAGGATGTGTTTTAGTAAAAGTCTTTCCTTAGAAAATCTCTTATGTCTTTGCATTGCTCTCTCTAGACCTGAATGAGTTTTGAAAACAGGTTTAATTAGAATGAGTAAATAAACGTTCCTTGTATGATGGAGAGAAATGGTAGAGAGATACTATCTGTGTCCATTTGGGTAAATCTGAATAATTGTTTGTCACAGAGTTGTCTCTGATGTAAATACTTCTATATTACTGTAAATACTTTCCTATCTTGGTGCACATCTCTCTGTCAATCACTCTTCCTCTGGGTTGAAAGCAGTTCTCTGAATTAATGGCAGGTTAGTAATGCCAGAGGTTCCACTGATCTCAGCTGATTTCTCATCAACCTGACTATAAATCCACAAAATCTGCAGCGAAAGCAACTGTCCCTGCCTTCTGATTCACTGGTGCAGAGCATCTGTGTTAAGGCCTCTCTGATGCTGGAAAGGAAGTCAAAACATGCCTGTAAGCTGATATTCCCCACTTCTTTCCTGTCCCAAGAAAGAAGCCTGAGCTTCTTCCCACTCACAGAATCTCAGGCAACGATCTACCCCACTGACATTTCCTGAGGCATCCAACTGGGCATTGCTACAGCAGCAAGGGCTGTGATGTCCAATTTAGTATTTATTCTTCCCTTAGGAATGTATCCATGAGTCCAATCTCCATCTCTGTCTAACACTTGGCATCGGTGCTGATGCCTCGTCCATTTGGCTTCAAGGCTCTGTATGGGCAGCAGTCACAACAGCAGCAGCTTTTAGCAGCTGTTTTTCACCATCATCTCTGTTATAGCTACTCTGTAATTTTAAGGGACTGGAAAATTCAATATATTTGAAGGGAAGATCATTTCTGGATCACAGTGAATGAGGGTATTCTGCAGATTTTTCTTTAACATAAGAAAAAATATTCGAATTAGAATGGGAATTGAATTCATCAAGTTGAGCCTTAAATAAAATTAATAGTGATGGTAAACTGTAATGGAAGTGAGATATGTGTCTCATGAGTCTTTATTCAGCACAGTATTAACTCTTATTATTTCTTATTATCACTTCAGTTCCTTGTTATAACTTTACATTTAAATGGTATTTTCTCTTACAGACATCCAAAAGATATTATGTTTGAGAAATGTACACAAAAAATGTGTTTAATTTCTTAGCATCAAATACCCTTTGGCTGAATCAATGAATGTCCTTCTCTTAGGTGGACTTTCAGAGGTCTTTGAGTCAGACTTTAAGAAAAGACTCAGAAACTCTCAGAATATGCAAAGTTAGTGAGGCTCAATGTTGGTAGAAATACCAAGCAACACAGCACTGGACTTCCCATGTTCCAATTAAAGTTTTCCTTCTGGAACAAGGAAAGTATTAGAAGTCTTCAAGATCCAGTGAAGAAATTTCAAACTCTGACCTTGACAAGAAAAAATTTTTTGAAATCTTAAGAAAACATTATGAAATGTGGCAGTCGAATCTCTATTTTCCTAAATTCATGTCAGAATTACACTGGGGGTTGTCATTGGAATATCTCATATACAGGCATTTATTTTCTAATTTATTAATCTAATTTGAAGTTTAAAATACATTCATTTAAGTTTAATCATCAGCAACTCATATTTTTTGGATTTGAGAGCTTTTCCTTTGATGTTAAAAATATACTAGGTTGTAAACCACAGTGCTGTAAATTTTTAAAACTACAGAGAGCCTAACACTTGAAATTTTTAAGAGGCAGAGAATATTTCTGTAAGGAATTTTGTATTACTGTTGATGTTTTCCTATTTCCAAGTTCCCACTTGGAAATTCTGAAACTAGTATAGTAGCATTGAATTATCTCAAGCAGTTTTCTGCAAAAGAACCACTGTGTGACAAGGAGGCCATTCTTGGCATATAATGCATATGTATGACAGTGTCTCACAAGGCAGAGAAGTTCTGGAGCAAAGGAATTTGTGAAATAAGTGGTGTCCTGCAGCTTAGTCATCTATGGAGAAACCAGGCAAATAAATGGAGGTTAAGTGCACACATTTAAGAAGAAAGAATATTCTGTGTCTACAAGCCAAAATGAGTAATTTGCTGGTTAAATAACGACCATAGGCTTGGGTGTGTGAGAGCACCAGGATGCAGCATTCACATCTGAATGGTTAATGAAGTAACACTCTGAAAATTTTGCTTTGGTTTAGTCACACATTCTGAGACCCACTTCGAAGAATATACATCTGTCCTTAAAAATTGATCAGTATTTTATCATCAGAAGGTAAGGTGATGACCTCAAAGACATTAACAGCATGATACACGTTCCCAGTATATGTAGTAACTTTTTCATGGAAAGTAGCAAACAACTCAGATTTAAATTAAGAAGTAGGATGTTTATGGTAATTTTGTGCTATGGAAAATAAGTGAGAATAATAACTATGGAAAAATAACTATGGAAATAAGTGAGACAGGAATTTTCTACGTTTACATGCAAAAGGCAGATTGGAGTGAAAAGGCATCTTTTCTGGTCAGCTTTTCTCATTGTGCTCTCCAGTGAAAAGGATCCAAGGCTTGCTGAGTTCAGGCAGAATCCTTTGTGTGTGCATTTGTGATTTATAATAAACTTGGACATCTTGGGAGGTGTTCTAGAGAAGGAAAATTTTAAAGCAGATAAAATCTAAAAGCTTTTAAAGTAATTTTCTTTTTCAGATCTCACTGTGAGGATAAATGACTAAAAGAACCATGATGCTCAATTAGGAATTTCCTATTCCTGTGCAGTGTAAGATCTTTTAGATAAAATGCATCACATTAGTGAAAAACACAAACACCTAGTTCATTAAAGATAACTGCATCAAGAAAGGCAGGAAACAGCCTTCTGAAAGTGCCCTGCAAAGCACATAAAACACTTTTACTTATTTCAATTCAATTTGAAATGCAAGCATTGTAAAATAACCAAACTAGATTTTCCTTATCAGCATAATTTATGAAGCAGAATTTCTGGAACTGCAGTTGTTTGCTTAGTTTCCATTTTCACCCCTATTCTCAGTAAAATAATCATGTTCATCACTAGAAGCAGGGGGGAAAAAAAAGAACTCTTCTCCCACAGCAGCTTACAAAGTGTATTGAACTCAGATTTCCTACACATTAATACCCCTTAGTTACTTCAAACACTTTGTGCATGAAAGTGTTCATACTGGAATTTTCTCTTTTGAGTAATTGAGTGCAATATCTTCTAATGCTATTAGAACCACAATGCAATAAAATATAAAAAGATGCTGTCACCAGCTGATTCAGTTACATTTTTCATATAAAATTTCAACACCAGAGACTGTGAAATGTGTAATAATATGGTCTCCAATTCTTATAAATTGGCCAGCATGGTTCAGCCCTAGCAGGAGCCTCAGAGCCATCTGGCTGTAGCTTGAGATCTCTCTCCAGAGAGCAAACCGAGTGTCAGAGTGCATCTTTCTGGTAGTTAGAGTGAAGCAACTATAACTTACTATTTCAAAGCTTGTGGTTTGGAAATAACCACAGTGAACCTGCAGACAACTGCATGATTTGAAACCCAGAATTACACTCCCTGCAACCATACTGACACTGAAGGGAACTGAGCCCTTAACTCTTAGATGTGTAACCACCACCAGCTGCACTTTTGCAAAGCATGGTTGGAGTGTGTTAGGAAGGTGTGTGGAGTGGTAAGAGAAGCATCACAGAAATGAAGAGTCACTGTGACCGTGAGTAGCAACAACTTAAACTTTGCAGTAACCTTTACTCATGGAAAGTCTCTTTGTAATTAGTGGAAGATCTTTTGTCAGCGGGAAGCTGGGTAATGGATACTGAACCGTTCTTGGCTGAAGAGATAATGAAATACCTTTGAGGCTACAGGGCTGCATCTGAGGATGCAGAGCTGCAGAAAAGTGTAATTAATAGAGGAAATTTCATTCTTTGTGGCACAAAGATTGTCATCTTTGAAGAGGATATTACAGACCTTGCTTGGTCTGGTGTTCTCAAAATAGCCTGAGCTCCTGTGGTAAAATTCCTACTGTGGATAAAGTAACATGAATTTAGGTTTGTGTTCTACTATTTCTGTGAAAGCACAATATATTTAACCACTAAGGCAACAACCAGACTAGTATGAGACAGAAGAATGTCACTGAGGTGTAACAGCAGAGCATTGGTGTACAAGTCCTCTGTAATATTCACAATCCAGTTCTCTGTTTAAGAAGTTAATAATAATAATAACAGTAGTTAAAAAAGACACAGAAGCATCTCTTTTAAGGAGAAGGCTGCTGAAGCCTTTTGCAGCTGAATGGTGGGGAGGTTTCTAAGCCAGGTAGGTCAGTGAGATTCTGGCAGAAGGATCTTTCCCCGCTGTGTTGGCTTTGGGGTGGTGTATATGGTTTAGACTGCCTTTAGAAATGTTAGCAAAGGAACTGAGTGTGAATGGTTGTGTTTGTGTCTCCGTTCTTATTAGCTTAGTTTTTAAAAAAGATGTCTCAGAGGATCCCAAATTAACCATGGTGTGAGTTCCTTCCCTTTGTCATGTGGTGTCCAGCATTGCTATGCCACTGACTAAAGCTTCACTTACTGGGACTCTCTGAGTAGGTGAAAATAATTTCTGGGAAGAAAGGATGAAATACTGAGCACACAGGTTGCATAAGAGAGGTGAATTCTTCTGTCATTTCTTTGACCCTTCAAAGTGAATTAGAATGCACAAACAGCTGGTACACACCTGCTCCTGGATTTAGGTCCTACTCACCTCATATCTTCAGCTCAGGAGACTTTCAACTTTCGTGTATTTGTTAAAGGTTACTTTTCAGTATTTTCTAGTTTGATTTTGCTTTCATGCATTTGGTGTTATACATGGGATACATAAGCTTTTAAAATTTTTGTTTACCAGAAACAAAAGTAAGAGGCTGAAGAAAAAAAGTTTTCTGCTTGGGTCCCAGGTTCTCCCAGTGGATTTAGATCATCTCCAAGAGCAAAAAACCTACCTAAAGCATTATTCTTACAATCCAGCTTTGACTGCAATCATATTGCACAAACCCTTATCAGAGTAAACAACTTTAAAATGCAGGCTTTCATTTGTTCACTGTGTTCTAAGCAGCAAGCTGGACATATCTTTAGCTTGAGATTCAGCAGCCATTCAGTTGTTTCAAATGAACTTCAGCCCTGTAAGACCACTGTTGTGAAATCCCTGATGATTATTCTGTGACACATGGATAGTAAAGTTGTTCACATATTCTTTTTATTTACAGTAAATGTAAGTGAACAACATAAAAGGGGGAAGCACAAGAAGAAAAGCTTCTAAGTGTATTTGATGAGGTTGGAATAAAGTAACACATTGCACAAGGTCTTCATTACATTCCAAATGTGAACAAAAGGATCAGTGTCTAATGAAATATTAAATGTTGGCATTTTGTACAACATCCAGGGAGAGTGTGCCACAAGCAACTAGCAATTAATTCTAAAGCACCCCTGTGAACAGGTTTTCTGTTTAGAGATGAGAAATAAGACTCAGCTCAATAGACCCAGGGTACTGCTATAGGCATATTTGACTTGTTTGCACAATATGAGCTCCTATGACAAAGAAATAAGATAATAGAGATCACTTACAGCAACAGGAAGTTAAGCACAAATGCCAAAAATTGTGTACTTGTCTGTTCAGACTGAGACTCATCCATTTACAGCCTGGCATATTCTGTGATTGATTTTCAGATGTTAAGAGCAGTTGTTCTCCTTGAGCAGAGGAAAAGATCCACATTCTTCTTCTGGGGAACAGGTTAGATGCTCAGACTTGGAAACTATTAAAGCCCATACTTTAAATTATATCTGTTCAATAGTTTATGTAAACATACACTTAATACTGACAGGAAAAATATTTGCCCATATCCTGACCTATTCTCACTTGAATGTGGTCTTTGTGTTTTAGCTTTAGGCATTATGTTTATTCTTAATTGTCTTAAACAATTTAAACATAAGCCAGTCAGATTAGCTATTATGTGTGAAGACAGCAAGGTGATGAAAAGAGGATAAAGTAGGAGGATGCATCTGCCTTTTTCATCAGAAGGAAACTTTTTTGCCCATTTTTTCTTAATTTTTCTCTGAGTTGTCTCCAGCTGCATGACTTGTTTCAGGCTGGTTTTATTCCAAAGGACTGCCATAAATTAGTACCTGAGAATTCATTGGGAGGTGTGTTTAAAAAATGAGGGATTTATTTTGGTTTGTTTTTTGGTGTGGCTTTTTTTTTTTTAATAGGAAACCTCAATACTTATAAGTTTAGGTTAGTTTGTTTGTTTTTCTTTTAGAAGTTTTACAACTTTCCCGAATTAGAATTTGGAGCCTATTTTCTGTCTGCAAAACAATAAAATGGTGTAGGTGTCAAGAGGCTTTTTTGGAGCCATGTTTGCCCTGTGTGTTCTATGACTAAATTCAGGATGTCTGTATGTGTGTAAATTTAGGAATTACCAGTGAAGAGTTTAGTCAGCTTCTCTGTCATTGCTTTCTCCCTCACTGGGAAGCCAACCTCGAAGGCTCTGAACATCTGCTGCCATGTAGCAGAATGACAACACTGGTGTCAGAGTGTAACACTGGTGCTGGAATTAGGGACAACTCTATCCTCGTTTAGCATATGGCAACATGTGTTCTCATCAGTCATTTATCTGCTAATCTGTGCCTACATCTGAATCTTAATGAGGGGGAGAGAGTGGTGAGTGAAAGCCTGCCCTTGGATACATGTGGTGGTTCAGAATCGCCACATACAAGGTTAAACAAAGATCAGTTGAAATGAGATGCTCCCAAGAGTCCACATTGCATGCTTAGTTCTAATTTCTACAAGTAATTGGAAATCTAACATTTCTAACTCTCAGTTTCTGCAGACAGTTCAGGTTCTGCAGCTACAAGGGGCATTTTCAGGTAACTGGGAGCAACCAGGATTATGTCCATAAAATAATGACTAGAAGCTCTCAATTGATGAACTGTGTATTGGAAAAAAACACTAGATTTTACTTTAAAACATGGAAAAAGAATAGTGCTCTTTCTCTGGTAAATACTTAAATCTGAATAGAAGCTGATGAAAGCTTTACTGATAATAGTTCCCAATTGATGAGAAATGAGATGATGGATAAAACCAGAACATCAGCTTCAAATACTTTATCTGAGCTGTTATGACTGAAAACCAAGTGTGAGATATTCATAAAGTTAAATTGTCTCAAGGTCATATGACAACACTAATGGCTCTTCAGATTGCTTTGTTTTTTTCCTTTCAAGGCTGAACAGCGTGTCAGTTTTGCGTGTTTCTGTAAATGGATGCGGTTGAAATTATGTAAACATTTGCAATAATTTAATTCACCGCATCTCACTGGAGCTCAAGTGTGGGTACTCTGCTAGCTGCTAAATTGCAGGAAGTGTGGAACTGATCCAAAACTTGAAAAGGGCTGTGATATCTACTTGATTGCCTTTTTTTTTTTTTTTTAATAATCAAGATACAGGTTTGAATAAATGCCAATAGACCTGATGCAGGTGTGTGTAAAATCTAGTCCTAAGAGAACAATCCAGCTCTGTTAGAATGGATAGCAAGCTTTCCATCACCATTAATTATTTCTGGATTGGAGTCTAAACTGTTTCCAAGTGTGTGTATTTGCAGTTCTATGGAGAACGTTTCTATTAGAAAAGTCATACTTGCACAGGTGATGTCTGACAGTTTGAAAGATGTGTGAAAGACTAATCCAGTGGGGAAAAAAAAAAAAAGGAAATTGGAAAAAAAAAAGAAAATTATGACTTGTTGCAATACTATTTTTCTGCTGTTTGACTGGGGAACACACCCAAGTTACCTGCTTTCCTTCTGAACACGGAGACTATTCCCACATTAAATCAATTGCTGTTGCTTTGTACATACTTCATGACATTGAAGTTTGCTCCTCAAACTATTCTAATGATTAATGCTTAAATTAGTTTGCTGTTTAAATGACACTTTTGGCTTTTGTACAGGAAATGATTTTGCAGTAAGAATAACCAGGATCTCTCAACTCCAGGAGATTCCTGAGGCAATCCTGACATCTTAATGTGATGTTAGTACCCTTTCTTGTTATAAAATTATTTCCATTTCCCTGAAACAAGCATTTTTCATACAGTTCTATCTGGAGTTTCTATCTAAGGTAAATGGGAGGTGGAATAGAGGTAAGAATTGGTGTTTAAAATTGTAGGGAGAGGGAACTGCATGTGTTGAAAAAAAAGATCTCAGGACAAATGACCACACTGAATTTTGCATTTTTTTTTCCTTTTGCTTATGACACTGATATCCAATTTCCATTGGAAAGCATTTTTTAAGCAAATCAGGCTTTCTTGTGTCAGTTCCACAGGACAAAGAGTAGCTGCAACTACTAGCTGGAGAAAACATGTTATGAGTAAAAGTGGCTGCTGGAGTCCAGAGTGCCTTGGTCTCATTTTGCACTGCTGTGCTCTGTTGGCAAAGGGTAAGTTGAAGCTGCATAAGCAGCAGGTTCTGGAAACTGTCTTTAACATAGAAGAACTCTTTAAGTTGGCCAAGTCTTGCCAGAGAAGGAAATCCTATCCCCACTTTTTCATTCCAGCCACCACCTTCTGTTTTACACAAGTGTCATTCATGTGGTAATGCAAAAAAACCCCAAAGTCTGGGAACTGATGTGTATTTATTTGGCCAGGAGAATTATAACTGAGATCAGTTCCCTGAGCATTTCTTCTGGCTGAAGTGAAGGGCTGGTTTGGTTGGGATATGGAGGGCTTTTAGCAGCCACACTGGCTTAGCACAGCTTTCAGCGCTCGGGGAACTGTGAACGCGCTTCTCGAGGAAAGACGGGCAGCTCGCTTTAAAGCTGGGAAGTAAATGGAGAAAAGTTTACCTTAGCCTGGAATTTGTTCTCACTGTATCTCTTGCATTTGTAAATCAATGCTGCACAGATTAGTGCATGCATCACTAAGCCCACAAAGAAGACATAGTAGTGCATTCCCTCTGCCAAGCACTGAGTTTTGTGCTACTTCCATTAACACTGAGTCGAAAATATAGCCCAAAGCATGAATCCAGGATAAATACCAGATGCAGAGAATAAAATATATGCTTTAGTCTATCCTTTATCTGGACATCTGCAGTTTCATGACTGTTTCCCAGCTTATTTGTGTTAACCTGACTTTATATCACACCCAGCTTCTTTTCTTGCTTTATCCATTGATGCTCCCTCTGGAGCAGACTGTTCCTGGCTGTGTGGTGAGAGCAAACAGTCTGTGCAACATCAGGATGTGTCTGCAGTTCCTGCATTTCCCTCTGACTGTTTTCTGTGTTCAGAAAATTAAGGATTTCTGTTCTCCTCGAAATTAAGGATAAACTAACAGAATTGGAACTATATGGGTCCCTGTCTTCAGTTTGTATCCTTGTACCATGTACAATGAAGAAGGTGAAGACAAAACCAATTACCTGTTTTCCTGGTCCTCACATTTATTATTTAGTCATCTGCAATTACAGAATGCTAATCTGATGGGTTAAGTGGTCAGCTCCATGGCACATTTCCAGTTTGTCTCACCTCATTGTATCACTGCAAGGGGAAAGCAGTGAAATTGTTTTTCTGCTATTATATATTTCAAAGAATAACATTCTTGCCTGGGCTGAGACTTTCTATGACAAGTTTCAGGGCCATGTGAGTTCTTTATGCTTGAGCTCTAAACCAAGGCAGGGAAGAAAGGATTTTCATAATAGAAATGCTCACACACCACATTAATTGTATCAGCATGAACTGTGGCACTACAATAAAGGTTGTTTTAATTTGACTAAAAATGAATAGATTACTGAGAATCAATTGAAATCTAATAAGGGTCTTATTGTAAAACCTACTAATGAGATGGAGTGGAATTGTTCTGAACTGTGCTCCTGGGAGTGAGATTTCAAGAGAACTTATGCTGACTTTTATAAATCTTTGATCAGTGATACTAATGGAAATATAGAAACACCTATCTCCCAGTGTTTCCACTTTTCAATAAACTGTTGCCAGATTATTACTAAAAGAGAATTTTCTTTCTTAAAACATTAGTCTCAGAGGAACTGAGCTGCTCCTGGGTAGAGCAGAGTGCTCTTAACTCCTATTGTCTGCACAGGAAGCTGAGAATGCTGAGCAAGACACAAAATTTGGCTCATAAGCATAAAAAAAGGTGCAAGTAGATTGTCTAGAGTTTCTAGGATGCCTGAGTCAAGTGTGTAATGCAGGAGTGATTTCCAGCCTTAAGCAGTTGTTTTCAGGTGGACTCTAAAATCATCCCATCTCTGCATTGTCCCAAACTGTAGCCTAAATAACTGTGTTTTGACTAAATGCCTTATTTTTTTTTTCTGAACTAAAATTAGCAGGGAATAAGAATCAGAGTACATCTTAGTGAAAATACTTTTACTCAGATTATTGGGAATCTGAGCCCGAGAGTGCTCCACGATTTCCATGGTAAAACACAACATGCTGAAGGTTAAGTGACCCCTAATCAAACCTTGTCTGTGTGATAATTCTTTCCCCCAATAGAATCCAATGTAAACTCTATCAACTTAAACCTGATCATAAGAAATATAAAACATTTTTGTGTCTCCTCGAAAAAGGAAAAGAAAACCAAAACAGAGTTCAAAATTTCTATTTCATGATTAGAAATACGAAGTGTTTTTTCAGTACTTTTAGATACATATTTTGACAGCTTTTCTATGTTGCTGAATGTATTGATCCTGAAAGTTTTGTAAATGACTGTTTGACTAAGCATTTGTGCCATCAAAGCTATATTTGTCACTTGCTATTTTGGAACAAAAAAAATCAAATGGCAACAAATTGACACATATAAAAGTATCAGGAATATTCATAGATAGAATTAGTAATGATGACAGCATTTGAAAGCATTTTGACTTCTACTTGCAGATGTTAACCAACTATTTCCCATCAGAGTTCAGGCAAAGAACTGTGTGAGTTGTCTTGATTAGTTTCCCTTTGCTGTTACAAATTTCTTCTGCCTTCTTTTGAAGGACCCAGTACTGAAACCTGTCAGATGCAAAGTATTGGACTATATACAGGATAGTTTGTTCCAGAATGGCACATTCTATGATCCTAGCAGCTTTTTTCTAATTTGCAATTCTCATATATTTCTTTTTTCCTTTTCCCCCAAGCCTCAGTCACACTGTCAGGGAGAAGAAATAACTCTGTGTGATTTACCCAACCAAATATGTCAGAAATCATGAAAAATTACTACTCCTATAGTGAGCGATTAAAGAAAAGGAAAGAGAAGGAAAATTATATACCCAGACTATCTGGCAAACACTTATTGATAGGAAATGCATTTGTTGATCTTTGGAACAGTTTATGAATGATTCATAAGCAGGATGATGATAGATTTTGCAGCAAATAGAATCAGCAGCAAATAATTTGAAAAACCTTGAGAATACAATGTATGATAATCTCAGATTAATCACTTGACTGAGGCTCTGCGGTTTAAATTAGTAATCATTAAATTCAGGCAGTCATATTTATCTGAATTTCCAGGACCTAGTTGTAGATTTATTATCTACACAGTGAGGCAGGTTGCTAAGGAATAGTAGTTTCATCTCTTGCCTTTGTTTTAGAAATATTGTTTTGTGCATGGTGAGAGCTGTCTAGAAGAAGGTGTGAAAGTGAGGTTAGGAGGTATGATCAGCTGAACAGGCATGGGTGGGAATAACAGCAAAGAACAATAGGATGGGATGTTTAAGCCAAAAAGGATGAAGAAAAGGTGATTAATGATCAGTTGGCTTTCAACCTGCATATGGTGCCAAGACTGTATTAAACCTCTATCACTGGCATCAAGGGCTGACATTTATACCACCATTAAGGAATTTTCTGAATGGTCACACAAATCTAGTAAATTCATGAGTCTCTCTATTTTACAAGCCAGAAATCACTTGAACCTTTGTATTTCTATTTATGTTCCTTGGCACTGGTCCTGTGCCAACAGACCCAAATTCAGTAGGACATTCTGGAACTTGCTCATTTCTGATCCAAATCATGCCTTTCTCTTTTTGACAATCTCCCCAAACACAGTCACTGCCCTCTTCATAATGGCCAGTGAGGGGAGAAAAAAAGAAAAAAAGGGAATGCATGAAAGTCTGTTGCCCTGCCTAGTGATAAAAAGAAGAAAAAAAAAGAAAAAAAACTTCTAGGACTTGAATTTGATATAATTTGCTACAAGTGTTCCTGTTTTAGCTCTATGACTTAACCCTGCTCCCAGCTGAGCATACACATTAGTGGCCACAGAGCTGGAGTCAGTGACATTCCTCCCAGCAGGTCTGCAGGTATTTCACATGTTTCCTGGCTACCCTGGGATTACTGCACATAATGCTGCCAACCTCCCTTGCTCTGGGAACAAGCTTGTCATTCCAGATCTCTGCTGACTACTGCAGAGTACCAAGTTGTTTAAGAAGATAGTCATGAAGTGATGGCTCTTTCTTCATAATTAACTTATTTATTCTTTATCCATAATAGCTGCTCATTACAAACACTTCTTATTCATTGGGAAAGCTACATCACTCGTGGATGCTGTATGGATTTTTAATTTTCTCCTGTAAATATATGATGCCTGTCAATTAGCAATTTGGTCTGAGGCTTTAGGAATTAGATCAGCTTCATTAAAGTAGAACAAAGTAATTTCAAAGTAAACAGAATATTTTGTGCTGAGCAGATGAAAAAAAAAAAGATACACTAATCTAAAATAGTTATTTTCATATTGATCAGCCAGGCTTTCCTTGAAACACTGTGTGGTGGTTTCCATTCCAATTAGATATGGACATAACCACTGTTTGCAGCTGTAAATGGGTAATAGAGCTGGACCTTGACACTTGCATGTAGCTTTGTGTCCCAGCTCCCCAGTAATCCTACAGTTTGAGGATATTTAAAGGCTGATTCCTTTTAGGGCTCCTTTCATATTAATTAGAAGAATTTAAATGCATTATTGAGCATATGTGAAAGTCCATGGGAACAAACCAGATTCTAATATAAATGTGGACATTATTAATGTTACATATTAATGTTTTACTGAATAAAGAGGGATTTAATTATTGCTTGGATATTTCCCTGAATCAGTGATTTGGGTTGGTCCATTACAGTGTAAGGACATCTGTGAGTTTTAGATGTAAATCTGAAGTCTGGGAATCTTTGGGACAGAACAGATATGTGTTGTGGTATTTAAGACTCAATGTGAAAACTTCAGAATAATGTTGTTAACATTGTTTGCATAACTGCAGTAGCTATACATTCTATCTAGTCCAGATGGATAAAATCTCTGAGGGACATTTGTTTTTATGGCCTCTAACTTATTATTTTAACGCCTAACTTTTATGAGGCAAACTCATTATTTTTAGAAGACTTTTACTGTCTATTAAAAGCAGTGAAAGGCAAAAGAGGACCACAACTCTGTTATATTTAAAGCTACTGAACCAAATTTCAGCAATCACCAGAGACCTCGTGCATTTCTTAAATGAAAATATGGGTGACTGTCTCTTGCCAAGGCTTTTCCCCTCTGAATAAGACTCAGGCATTATATTCAAGGATTTGTCTATATTATTGACTCAGTGGTGTTTGGTGATAATGTTCCATCAGGCTGTGTTAATTTGGCTCAGAGTTCAGCTCATTACATGTAGAGCAATCTGTGTTTTAGAGCTGTTAAGAAAATCTGAAGATGGACACAGAGCCACAGTAACAGGATTGATGGGACCTCAGGAGGTCACTGGTTTCCTTTATTAATCCAGGCAGATTCAGCTTTACCTAAATAATATTTGACAGCCATTTGTCCAAACTGTTTTTAAAAAAGCCCAGTGTTACAGAATCCCCAGCTTCTCTCAACAGTTGTGTTTTAGCACTTAAATCTCTTCCCATTCAACATGTTCTTAATGTGTAGGATAAATCTCTGTTGTGATAACTTAAATCCATTACTTATTGTCCTGGAGAGCACATTAATGCTTTCCTCTCTTTGTCAGCCTCTTGATGACATCACTGCCATTTGAAGTCCATACTCATTTTTCCCCACTTTTGGATGGAAAGCATTACTTTGGATGGAAAGCATTACTTTCCATCTTTCTTCACATCTTTTCTGGAAAAGTCTCAGTGGTTTTCTGCTCCTTTTGGAACTTTCTTTGGTTGATTCAGCTGTAATGTTGTGCCCAAATCTGATGTTGCACTCCAGCTGAGCCTCAGTGATGTTACAGAGACTTCAGGTGTCTTAAGTACCACATTATCTCCCTAAGATGCAGTTTAAAACAATTTCATAGCACTTTATGCTGAATAACAAGAAGGGTATTTTGTCTATTCATGTTGACCAGAACTTTGTCCCAAAAGAATTTCATTTTCAGTTTCCTAAAAATTGAAAAATATACATTTGGGGAGTTTTGAATCTTTCTGGCCCACTCACATTTCTCATATTTGCCTCCTGTAGAATGTTCCTGTAAGTGAACAGGAAAGATAATGTTCAGATTTTTTTTATTATTATTAATCTTTGTTATCAAAATAGTGAAAATCTAAAAACATTTTATATTTTTATGGAAATCCCGCAAACTAGGACACTTAAATCCTTTTAAATAATTTAAATAGTATCAATGAAAATAATTACACATATATGTTTCTGGAAAGTTGTACACGAGTTATGTTTCACATGAAGCTTTATTTCCTCACAAATGTTTGGTACTGAGTAGTACTGAAGCTGTATCAGCAATTTGTTGTGAAACAGCATTAAATGTGAAAGCAAACCAATACGAACCTAAGCAATCCTCTTAGGGAAATTTCTGTTTGGGTGGCAAAAAAGGGTTTGATAAATTTACTTTGTTCCAAAGAAATTACCTGGTTCTACATCATTTGCAGCCCAATATAATTAGATCTTGAGTAATGTGTAACTGATTCTATTTGAAGTGCAAACAAAACCCGACCGTGGCTCTGTAGATCACAATATTGATGATTTCATATGGAAAAATAGATTAGAGACACAGATGGCTGAAGAGACCACGCTGACACTACAGCTTTTCGAACCTGCAGCATGTTAGGGGTAATCTTGCACTGTTGGAACTACTAAGAGACGACCTGTATGGGACACTAGATTTCTGTTAATTATGGGAAGGTGCAGAGGCATCCATAAAGCAGAGAGCCTGTAGCTTATGTAGATACCAGACAAAGTCAGAGCAAAAGTGTCAGCTTTTTTGTTCCTTGACGTCAGCGCTGTGCTCACTCTTTGCTGAGGACAGCACTGTGCAAAGTGCTACTATTTATTCCATGGCAGCTCTGAGCCCTCTAATCCTTAATCTCTGGGTTGATGATTTTTTGTCATAAAACTCTCAAGCCCCCGAATAAATGTCAGAATATTTTCATATTTGCATTCTTGTGAAAATGTTTCCTCTGCGTACTCATCTTAGATTTTGACATTAAATGTGCCTTGAGCGTTCAGAGACACATCCGGACTGAATTCACTTGACAGCTGGATCATAAACGAAAGAGAATCTTGATGTTTAGCAGCATAAACATGTTGATGGATGTTTGCTGATCACTATCAGCTTAATTCAGTGTGCCAGCCCACAAGTCCTTTATTAAAAAAGGTAAGAGGGAAATGGAAGGATTCTTTCAGATGACATTTACAGATTTCTGTTGAACTATTACTGAATGAAGTGCAGCCAATCCATAGCGTGGATGTACTGAAGAACATATGTGATCATATTTGCTTAAGTGTTTTTCACTGGGATGATGCATGTGAAGGTTGAGGTTGAAGATGTGATGAGTTTTTATTTCAGGAAGAGATAAGGGAAACAAATACAGGGGAAATTTCATTAAGTGAATAGAATGATGCATTTTAAAAATGGCAAAGGGCAGAGGAATGGGTAATGAACTGACTTATGTAAGCACAAAACTGATGGACCTACTCTGAGATTATATTAAGAAAATGTCCTTTGGAGGCATGTTTAGTTCTTTAGGGAATGAAAAAGACAATTAGAAAATATTTGAAACTGTGGAGCAGGGTAGCCCTGGTGATCATTTGGACTCATTGAGAAATCTCAAGAATGAGCTTTGTGTAAAGCAGAAAAGATTAGTCATCATCAATAGTTATTTAACTGTAAGATTGCAAGGTTTTAGAAGAGAAGAAATGCTTCAAAGAACTAAGTAAAATGTGAGTTGGGTTGAAATAGGCAGCTTTTTAGTAAATAATGAATCTATCCTATTAAATGATTAATATTTTCACAAACGGATGATTCTTTAATCTGTTTGATGAAAGCATAGAGGAAACTAATGTCTGGGACTTGAAGCTAGCAAAATTGAAATAAAGAAATTAAAATAAAGAGAACTTATGTAAGCGGGTATAACTAATTATTAGAATTATTTCCATTGCATTATTGACTTTATCACTTACTGCCTTCCATCAGCTATACCTGCCATTCTATAGGAGGGTTGCCATTCATAAACTAATCTGAGGGTCCAAAGCCTCTTTATACAACAAGAGAAAGATGTTCTGGTGTTTATTCTTGGTCCTGATCTCTTAGAAAGCTGCTAAAGTTAACAGAAAGAACTGTCTGTCCTTGGTACCTGCAAAAGACATTTCTGAGAGGTATCTACACCAGCTTTTCACTGGTTCTCAGCATCACCAAGCCTGCTCTGGATCTCACTATGCTCTTCAGATAGGTTTTCCTAATTGAGCAATGCTTTAGAATCAAAAGTGATATTTTTCACAGCAACTTTTCACATGAGCTGAGATTTGGGGTCTTGACTAGTTTGTTGTTTTGTTTGCACATTTGGCAGGTTTGTAAAGTTTTTTTCTTCCTAACAATCCAACCTGATTACACTTTTTAAGTTCCTTTTTTGAAAGACTTTTCAGGTTTGAAAATGCTATCAGTATTTTGCTTCTGTTTTGTTTTTTAACTGAAAGGAAAAAAACCCTAATGAAATCAAACTTGTATTTGGGTGGTGTTTTTTGCTTTTGTATTTTTGTTTGTTTTGCTTTACTTCAATAATTCTTTTAATCAGAATACTTGCATTTTTTCAACAACTCTACAACCCAAATGCATATACTCTTGTTTATGTAAAACTGAAGGATCTAGTGGTTCTCTCTGTCCTTAATAATTGTCAGTGCAGGAAAGGCAACACTCTCTTTCTTTTGCAGTGCTGGGAGAGAAGGGTGGGTTTCTTTACCTCAAGGGCTGGCTGCTGGAAAATTAAAAGGCTGCTGTAGTCTAACATAAATAAATAGACATGATCATGAAGTGTTTACTCTCTGGTTTTATTTTCTTTAGGTCATTCAGGTCTTGTCTAGATATGTAATCTGTAGGGGGAAAATAATAGTGGTAGTATTAATTGCATGCTGTACTAATATGTCTGTTAACGTTCCACTCAGCACGCCCATGGTTGGGTTTGTTTACACATGATATTCAAACCTGTGCCTGAGAGAATTTTTGAAGGAAAACAATCCATCAGCTGTGCAGGTATTTGCCAGGTCTTTCTCCCCAGCACAGAGGGAACCAGGGGAGCAAGCACTGAGATGCTGGGCTGCTTCTTTGGCTGTGTCGTAACGGGCAATGGATGCTCATGTTGGGGTGGAAGGAGGGAAGAGTCAGTAGGTGTTGTGTCAGAAATATCTCAGTCAGAGAAAGCAGTTTTTCCACTGTTGTTTTGGAGGGACCACCATCAGCTGCTCTAAGTGTCCAAACCATCTCTGAGGGTCCTTCTCACAGCCCTTTCTGCATTGCATTTGTCTAGTTTTTTGGGATGAAGCCTACTCCATTGAAGCAGGCATTTCCTGACAATCTCAAGGCTTCCAGCAAGGCTCTGCCTGCTATTCTTCATGTTCCCAAACATTCATACTACAGAGGAAGAGAGAAAAACTGCAGCTGACCCTGCTTTGCAGACAAAAATGCGCATTCAGTTGGTTTGCAAAGCTGCAGAGGGTCATGCAGCAACGTATCAGAGATGTCCACACAGGCTGCTGCTTGTATCCAACAACCAGCATCACAGCACTGAGAGATGTTTTATTCAAAATGATCTATTAGAAACCTGAAACCAACTCAGTAATGAGAGCTGGGGCTACAGTTATTATATTACAAGTACTTAAAATACATCTTCTTGCTTAAAAATACCTTTTCTCCCATAAGCTAGACAGTTTACAAAGTTAGTAAGATAAAATAAACCAAAGTCAGTCCTAAAGTACAGGAAAGCTATTCACATGGGGAGGCATTTCCTGGTGCTGGAAATCTCTGTGATGCATAATTTTGGTGATGTTCTTATACAAACTATTTTCCACCTGCTCTTGGTCAGTGCTGTAATTCCTTGGAGCTTTTTCAACTGTGGATGTTGCACAGAACTTCCAAAATTAAGACATTCTCAGAGTAAATTGGTGGAAGACAATTCAAAGAGTAGCGTGTGGGGTGACATTCCCTGTGTTACATCTCATTTAATAAAGCCTGCAAATGCAGTCAGAAGGACCTTTTAAATTGAATTTCATAATTTGGCTTAGAACCTGAAATCAACTTACCTCCACAGAAATCAACAATTCTGTAACCACAGTAGTACAGAACCTGGGAGTGGGTGAAAATGTGTAGGCGGAAACAGAACATAATTTTATTCTGCTTTCTTGGTGCTGGTAATGTCATAAACATCCTGCCATTCTGATATTATTGTGTTACTGTTAAAATATTTGGTTGATGCAAATAGGAGTCGAGATGTAATATTCTTTATATGGCATTGCCCAGAGCAAAGTAAGAACACCATGACAACAAGTAGCCTGCAAGCTGTCATGTTATTTGTGTTCAGCTTGCAGAACAGCTTATAAAAAGCTATCAGCTGACAGTCATCCTGAATGTCAATAGTAATTGGGAGAGAAAGAATAGAAGAATAACAAATGGTGAACATAAAAAAAAAATACAATGAAACACCCTAGGAACAATACTTTACCATACACTTTGAGTTTTCTTAAATGACAGTCATTATTAAAAAATACAGCTTCTCAAATAAAAAAAAAAAACATGAATGCAACCACTTTAGCCCTCAGACATCCCCATTCCCCCTGTAGAGAACTTTACTAATCAAAGGTGACAGCACACAAGAAACCCTTCTAACGTTCTGCTGAACAAAACTATCAAACAATTATTAAATTGACAAAGATGACTACAGGGGATATGAAGAAATTTCATAGAAAAAAACATCTGAGGAACTACGGACTACGTGAACAGTAACACAGCATTTAAGAATACTGCCCACAGTGCTGTCAGTGTCTTTATGGATATACCTCTTGTGATTAAGCCTCACAGCAGTTATTAAACTACATTTCCTTATTCTAAAATCATCTCTCATTGTTTAGGGTTTTGGAGTAGTTTATTATTGTCTTGCCACAAACAGAAGCAGTAAATGACTATGAAGCAATGCACCTTTTTGTGATGGTGAATGTCATCCCAGGTCTTGGGGAAATTCAGTTCTAGGAAACAAACAATAAGCAAGAGTCCACATTTTACAGAGCTGGCTTAGTTTCAGTGGGACTATTTGTGAGAGCAAAGTGAGTGGGAATTGATCCTTTAACTATTATTGTTTCTTTTGAAATGTAACTTAGTTGACATGTAGCAGAGATTAAAAAAGGGTGATACAAAGCTGAAAAAACCTACAAGTGGCACTCCTAGCTCTCCCAGGTTTTTCTGTATCCCTTGACACCTAACATTGGCATCTGTCAGGAAATGCAGATATGCTACTACTGCTGGAGATGCAAAGCAGTATTTTAGCACTTACCTGTGGAAAAATCAAATCTGTCAGGAAGAATGCAGGGCACCATTAACATACGCTGCTGATTTCCTTGAGTGACACGTGGGATTTAACAAACTACTTTTGCAGTGGTGCTGCACCACTTTCTTAATACCAGGGAGCTGAAAACCTGAGCTCATATTTGGCTTCATTAATGATGCACCCTACTAAAAGTATGAACAGTTCTGCTGACAGGCCATCTGTTTGCTGTCAGCCAGGAGTCAATACTGTGGCCCTCAACTGCTTCAGCTGCACAGGAACTTCTTGAAGAATTCGGTGAGCAATCCCTAGAAAGTAAACTGCTTAATTGTGCCTGTCTCAGCTGCCACTGCAGGAAATTAACATCTCCGTTTTTCTCTAGGTGTTAAGTGAACAAATAAAGAAACACCCCCAAAAGAAACAACCAGACCAAAAATGCGGTGATACATTATTCATTCCAGGGAGAGAGAGAGCCAGTGATGGAGAAAGTAAATAAACAGATCGTCAAGGGTAAGTTTCCTGGGTTTGGACCTAATAACTCGACTTCTGAAGTTCACAGCGTTCCTTCTTAGCAGTTTTCCAAAATATAAATTGAAAATATAATTGGGAAAAGCTGCTTTGAAGGCAAAGTGCCATTGATGTAATTATAATTCAGTGAGGAAAAGCAAAATTTTATTACTTCAGTACATAGTTTTTGTCATATGTGAGTTTAGATGGGGGTTAAAAGGAGCTAATGACCTAATTTGCTCTGATATTAATGGATTCAAAAAATTGAATGTAGAGTATGTTCAAACAAAGAAGGAAACCGAGCCTACATTTCATGGTTTCGGATCAGTGCTATAAACTTAAGGTTAACCACATTAGAGGATTGTCCTCCTGACATGAGGTTTGTGCTGCATTTTAGAAAGAAGAGCAGGCATTTCCTTCCAGGAGGACACTGCAGCTGTGGATCCCTGCAGGTGATGACTTCCTCAGACTCTGATTAACTCCTCACATCAGAGAAGAGTAGCAGCATTTCTTTGTTATCTAGGTAAGCCACTCTACTGCCTTTAAATGGGTTTAGAATTAGATTTCACTCCAAGACCTAGACAGCTGGAGTCAGGTGTGAGAGCATCCATATACCTGTTTGGATTCAAGCAGTGATGAGTTGCACAGTGCCTGTACCAGGGCAGGGACCAGAAATGAGCATTTCATTTCCACTGCAGTGCTGAACTTCTTGTCCGTGCCACAGCCACGAACTGGAACTGCCACTGCCTGTCTGGCTGTCTCACAACATGACAGAGGAGAAATCATTTGGGCCAGAAACACTGTGATCTTTAAAGGCTGCAGAGAACAGTCTGGCCTTTGTTTCTCTCATCTCCCAAAAATCTCACCTGGAATAAAATCAGTTTAATAGAATTTAATTTGTCTGCTTCAGAACTATAAACAGCTGAGTCAAACCTGCTGGCATTTGCAATATGAATGTTGATCCAATTACTGAAACTGTCAGCAGCTTGCTGTAATAATAAAATAATGATTTACCCAGGGCTTTTTGAGAGCACCTTTCATTCCAGGCCATCCTCAAGTGTGCTATGAACCCATACACAAGTTATATATAGGAAAAGCTTCACCCACCCGTGACAGGCAGCCACCTACAGATGAATCACAGCCTCCTCACAGCTCCCATCATGGGGACCCAGCAGATCAGCACTCAGAGGAAACAAGGATGGCAGAGGGCTGATCCTCAGCTCCCCCATGCTTGTTTTTCTGTGCACTTATTCAGGCCCCACACCAAGGGAAAGCAGTTTGTATTTTTTTTTTCTCTTTTTCATTATGCAGCTCCCAGGCTAATATTTATTCATTTATAATTAACACCTGTATTCTTGCAAAAATAAAAAAAAAAAAAGGCAACAAACAAACCCACAGAGTGTTTTCTGGTCACATTTGGTCAGGTTATAAAGTTTCATCAGCACAACTGTCAGTTTACATAGGTGACCTCTTCATTAATATATCTCATAGCTATTAGTGATTATGTATATTAATTTGATAAGAAATGTTTTCTATCACAAACAAACAAACAAACAAAAAAGCCACCTCTCTGTCACCAGTGCCATCTCCAGAACTGTTCCTTACACTTCTCCCATCTCACTGCACTCAGCCTGTGAAATGTTAATGCTGTTGTGCTGTGGGATTTGTCAGCCTGGAGAGGGTACTTTGCCATTGCCATTATGTTTGCATCACAAAGAAATAATGTCAACTGTAAGAGTGAAGCAAAGCCCTTCCTGTGCTGTGCTGACACCAGCTGGGTGCTGGGGTGATGGTACCGACTGCTGAGCCCCAGCACAGCCCCAGCACCTCCTGAGCATCCTCACCCAGCAGGGTCCAGAGACACACACAACCTGCCATCCTGCAGGGACCTTGAAGGAATCCTACTGAAAGCCAAAGCCATCACAGTCAAGAGATTTATATTCTTTTTTTTTTTTTTAAACCTGAAACAAGATTATATTCCATGTGGGAGCTGCAAAAAACCTTGTGGAAGCAACCTAGCCTTAACTTTCAAAATCAAATGCTGTACTAAAAAGATCTTTTAAACCTTGCAGAGCAAGATTTTTACAAGCTATTGCATTTTTTTCCACTTTTCAGCACAGGAAAGAGTCTCTTACATTTTTAATAGAAAAAGAAACCAAGAACAGGTTGGAAGTATATGTTGAGCTCTGGAAACAGCTGCAATTCAGCCCTTCTTTTGGCATATGCTAGCTCAAAGAGAGCTCATAATTTTCAAAGTGTTTTCTCAAAGGAAACTGTTGCTATTTGAGTCAAAAGACTGTTATTCAGACGTTTGTGTTTGGGGATTTTTCCCTAGTTCTGAAATTCAGCTTAATTTCCTGTCACTAAAAATGCTACATTTGGAAAAAGGAAAAGAGATGCAGTTCAGCTGCTGAACACTTTCTACTGCTTTTATCTAGCACTGCCTCACCTTGCAAACTATTCTTATGTCATTATTTGCATTCAGTTATTAGTTGGAGTGAGTCAAGCAAGCACACTGTGCAGTGTCTGCTGGATTAGCAACACTCATATTTAGATCTGGTTAAGAATAAAAGTTTAGAGACTCAGAATTTATTCAGATAACTCTCCCAGTTCACAGTACTGAATTTTCTATGTGAAAACTCTTGTCACATTAGTGAATCTCCATGAAGAGTTTTCATGAATGTACACACAGAGAATCTGGCAGATCCTTTGGTCACAAGAAGTAGGATGTAGATGTTTCCTACCCAACACCTAAGATTTAGGAAAAGAAAAATTTGCATTCATCCACACCTCCATAGCGCACTTTAGTCATGAACCTGCTTTAACTGGGGAATTTCCTGTTTGGATTGTTGTTTTGAGGAAATGGCACAAATTATTTCTAATTGAGATTCAGGAAGTTGGGGGCACTGACAGACTATTTCCCTGTCTAATGAGTCCCGTGCCAAACCTTGCTCACAGCAAAATCTATGAGATGGCAGACACACACACACACAAACACACACACAAAGTGACAGCTGATGTTGTGTAGGATGCCTCAGTTGGAAACTGTGACAAAATTGCAGATTTAACACGAGAAGGTGTAAAATCACAGGCCATGACTTTATGTCTCACTCTTCTCCCAGCTTTTTTTGTTCTAATTTAATTTCTTCCATGGCTTGCACTAAAATATCATAGTTTATTTCAGGTATGATCATTCCTAAGTTGGCAATCACAGCTGTGAGCACATAAGACAGCATAAATTCTTATAACAATAGCCATAATAATTTAGAATAAGGTAGAGGTTTTTCACATTTACATGATTGCCTAAATACCTTTATGATGCTGTATAGTAATTTCATTCCTTTTTATTTCTACTCTGTTTTGGCAAAATTAAAGTATATGCATTTTTGAAGTGCTATTAAAACACAGAGGAATAGGAGATTCATTTGGAGTTTAATATTCTATCAATAGCCATATTCAGATTTAGCAAGATTTCTGACTTACACTTCACGCTTGTTCACTGCCTATATTTTAATAGCTCCTTTGGGGTCCTGCTAGAGAAAGAGAGAAACCAATGTGTGTTCCATATTGTAGATCTTTAATAGAGTATAAATTGTTCATAGAGTTATATAATGTTACAGAAAGTCATAACGATTTTCTTAGAAAAATACATTTCACACTGAACCGCAACTTTAAATTTTACAGATCTCAGCTATACATTTGTTACTATTTTCACAGCAATTATTATTTAATTGTAGAGTTTTTCAAATGTGTGCTGCAGGTTTATGTTCTAAACCAAAGAAAACTAGTGGCAAGGATGCCTTTTTATGATAAACACTGACTATTCAGTATTGAAGGCATAAGAATTTTCTTTCCAAGAGAGTTAAGTCTCAGGCCCTGTGAGCAGACAATTACTTTGGTATAAAGAGTGGAATAGTTTTGGAAGTGAGTAAGGAGAGGCTCATTGAAAATACCTCCTGCCCTGATGTGCTGGCACACCCAGTCAGGCCCACTGTCCTGAATTTTCTATTAGAAGATATGAAGCTAAGGGAGTTTCCTGACCTAAAAGAAAAGCATTACTGTGATTCCTGACTGGATGGATGCATCAACCTCCAGTCCAAATTACAGGTCCACATAACATATTTCTTCTCAACTACTTTGGCTTTACTTCCTGGTTGCTCTCAGTGCTGGACCTTCCAAGGTTAAGTTATGCAAAGATGAGCTTACATCTTGGCATTGTCTTCTGTCTCTCCATGTCCCCATTTTCAAAATGAGGAGACTCTTTCTTCATTTTATAGGGCATATTGAATGCCAAATAAACATGGGACTGGGAGGAGATGCTCAGATGTAGTCTCAGGGGACTCAGAATGTCCAGGCTCCTCCTCACAAGGCAATGTGCCATCAAAGCTCTGGCAGACCTGGTTCTCAGTCTTCCACATCTCACCTCACTATTCCTAATTCATGGCAGTGTCCTCTGACCACCTCAAAGCCCTGCAAAACTGGTCCCTATGTCATATTGATTCATTTCCGTTTTAGAAAGGTCTGATAGAACTCTGTACCATTTCTCAAAATGTATTAATATTAAACTATCATTTAAAAAAAAAAAATATTTGCTTCCTTGGGAAATTTTAAAAAAAACTCCTACTTTCATCTCCTTACCGAAATAAAAACTTGTTCAAAATATCCTTAATTCCCATGAAACAAAACTGAATTTCAGCCAGTTTTGATCTAAACAGTAAAGCCTTTTCCAACATCAGAGTCTTTTAAGGAGCTATTAAAATACTGAAGCCTTGTTGTGATAAATATCGGCCTGTAGAGGGAATTTTAGTGGCAAAATTTTAATCTATCTTATGAAAATGCTGACAGGGTCATAATAATTCTACTATAAATAGAAACATGAACAGCCTACCTCAGTTTTTATTTAACCTCAAGGTCCTTAATGGTTCCTGTGCCAAAGAGCTTGATAGCAAATAACACTTGATTTTGTGAAATTGCTTTAAATTCAAGACACAATGAAGTAACCTCAAACAGACAGCAACTGATTGAAAGTCCAGTATACCTCCACATTCTGCAGTTATTGTCTTCCTAATTACAGGACCTCAATTAATTTTTAATGAAAAAGAACACGGAAGGTGAATGAATAAAAAAATATATATTTCTGTTTACAGCCTTGATCGCTGATGTTGACTTGGCCATTCAGAATAATTTCCTTTTCCTCCCTCCTTTGGACTCGCTCCAACAGGTCCATGTCCTTCCTGTGCTGAGGGGGCCCAAACCTGGATGCAGAGTGGAGGAGAGGGGGAGAATCACTTCCCACAGCCTGCTGCCCACACTGCTTGTGATGCTGATGCAGCAAAGGATGTGGTTGCTTTCTGGGCTGCAAGCACACATGGCCAGCTCATGTCCAGCCTTTCGTTCATCACATGGTAAGAATCACTGTGATATTGGGAGCTGTAAACTTCTAAGGCTCTGGATGAACTAGGAGGTGGGTGCTTTGTCAAAGCTTTATGTGTAACACATGGTTTGGGTGTGCTTGTTGGCAGTGTAAGCACAGCACTGAACTGATGTCTTTGGGACAATCTGGATTCACAAGGACATATTACAGGGAACCTCAGCAAAATCTTCTTCCCTTCCCACTTTGAAACTTAAAAGATGATTGCATAGCCTTTTCTGGTGGTTCTAAACTGTTGTTAATTTTTTTAATAATGTATTGAAGAATGAGCAGAAAAGGATTTTTGTGTTGCATGTGCAAAACCGTGTACTTGTTTATACACACCTTTTCTAGTACAAGGATATAGTGCAGACTTCATGCAGTCTTTGATATTCAGGATGTCATAATTGCCCTGTGTAGACTCCTGTGCCAATTGTCATTGTTTCCTGGCAGCATAAATGCATATATTCCAGCATATTTAACTTCTGATATTTATTCCATTAATTTCTTAATTTTTATTTATTTACATTGGATCTGAGTGTGTGTATAAATAATTACCCTTTTAATCATGACAGCTTTGTAAGGCACCACGTATTAAACAGTTGTTCACTCAAAAGGCAAGGGAGAGAGTCTGGGTTTGCATTGTATGTGGAGCCTTCTGGCCCTAAGTATTAAATTCCAGGATAATGAGGACCTTGTGCTGGTTGTATACTAGACAGAGATTTAGCTTATACTGCCAAAGATCTGGCAGCAATGTAAGACTGAGCAGCAGCTGCCAAAAATTACTTGATATTGTGTGAGCCCTTGTGCTGTAGAGTTTGATAGTTGAAAGGGTTCGTGTGCAAGAGCAGAATCTGCAAATGAAATGTATACAGCAAAGCAACATTTGTAATAACCATCTGCTGTGGGTTCCCTCCTCTCCCTTTGTCCATGCACACACACTCCCACAAATTGCACCACATAAAGCCCCGTGAGCCCCTCTTAGCACTTGGGGATTAATGATATGGTGAAAAACATCCTGTATTCACTATATGATATTTTTGTCTGTGGAGAGGAAGAGGTGTTATTTGAGCCCCAAGGAAGCAGAAGCTGAGACTAGGCCCTGCAAAGGTTGGCAGTTTCCACTAAATTTCCTTATTTATTTTTTTTTTTTTAAGCTGCAAAATGGATCTGAAAGTGTTGAAAGTGTGTTTGGGGAAGCTGGATGGAAGGAGTGGTTTGGAACAGATTTCACGTTAATTTTTGAATAACAGCAATGAAAGAACTTCTCAAAATTACACCAAAGATAATCCAAATAGTCTTTAACTGAAGAAAAAATTCCATTTATTTTTAAGCCTTTTCCTATGTAATTCCTTTTATCTTTGAATAGAAGTGGTTCTAATTAGCTGCTCTTAGAGAAGTACTTGACAAAATGATTGCTTATGTACCCTGTTCACTTATCCAACCTTTCTCCAGAAACCAAGGCACAGGTCATTTTAACATAGCTTTGTAATATTATGGGTTTAACCTCTTTGCAGTCTATGCTATGAGTTTCAGGAATTTTGTGAACATGAAAGCACAAGCTTGATTAATTCTGTATTTACTCTTCAAGATGGTTAGCCTGATTACAAGACAGTCTGAGAAACCAAGATGGCATTTTAAAATGAAATTCAAATAATTTTTGTGCCCTGACAATTCTTTTCCCCTTGAAGCATCTCAAGAGGATAATATGGAGGGTGACAGTAGTGAGGGAAATTAAACAGATGAAGACTATTTGTAGAGAAATTGCAGACATACTAATCTTGTTAATTTACAGTAAAACCTAGCACTTATCCAGACCTCTGTCATGACAAAAAGCAACAAAAGAGAGGCATTTCTAATTTCTCAAGTGTACTTCAGATTAAATTATGTTCTGCTACATTCACTGAGGAATCCTATTAATGTTTATTTGCAATTACAATCCTTGGGTCAAATTTGGCTCTGTTTTTTCCTGGTGAGATTAGATCATTGTGTTAGTTTATTTGCTTGTGCTTCTTCCCATCCTCTGTCAATTGCTCTCTTTCTCCCAAATATTGCCAGTACCATAATCATCATCATTATACAAATTATGCAGAAGGACCCTGTGCTTGCATATTCTTACCATTTTCTGCTGCATTTGAATGAAACAATGTCAAAACAACTTTCACTCATTGCTTTCTGCTAAGTACACACAATTATTTAACTAGTCCTTGTAAGCCATGCTGGTAACAAGAATGTGCCTGTAATTTGCATAGAATTTATATCACCTAATTTAGCCATCTAGAATTAAATATCTTGCTGCAGCCAATCATCTGGATCCACTTTAAAGTCGACAGACAGTCTAGCACCTCCAGAGTGTGATTCTTCTCAGTGATTTTAGACATCTGTCTTAGGCTGAGATGTACCATCCACACCATTTCAAAGGCATCTGGTCAAAGATGAAACCTCCCTCTTAGGATTAGAGGTTGGTGAGAGCTGTGCAAAGTGTCCATGTCTGATACCCTTCCCACCTGGAGCAGAGTTATGTGTCATTTTAAAGGCTCAGTGCAAGCTCTTGTTGTCACATACATATGAATAAATGAATAAGCATTTCTCAAAGGTCACAGAGAACTGGTTGGGATCTGACAGGCTACTCATACCAACAGGGATTCATTCTGTTAGGATCCAAACACAGAACCCTCCCCCCCCAACACAGGGAACATTCACCAGGACTGTGTCATATTTTCAAGTTATCAGCATGCAAAGTGTGCAGCACAGGTTCCTACAAAGAAAAGTTACACGTCCTGATTGAGTGACTACATGTGTTTCATGGGATTCTATTTCCTAAAGACAGCAGATGGTCATTTTAAGCCTTTAGTAAAAGCAGAAAAATTATGTACTGTCTGACTGAGTTTCTCCAATACAAAGCAAAAGTCAAACCAAGACAAATATTTCCCATTTATTTAAGTAGGTAGCCCACAGCTGCACTAAGGTCTTTGGCTTTGGTAATTCCCAGGTACTTACCATCATATACTCTCCAAGGAAAAAATATTTATCTCTTTCTTTTAATGAGCACTCAGAATTTTTGCTAGCTGCCAACAGAGTTATTTTATCAGGCTGTTGGAACAGAGGGGGAAGATGGACTGCACTTGTGTAGGAAGGCATTAATTGTTCAGACCATATCTTGTTGTGGATTTCCATATGTAACATGAAAGTAATTTTGAGCAGTGACTTTGAATAATTAACACTGTGAAGAACTATTTTGCACAATTTACTACTTCATCTGAAGCACAGATTTAGTATGGTAGAAGAATGACAAATGAATAAACATGTATTTGAAGTACTATGAATTGGTGAAGTGGATCAGCGTTAAATAAATTTGAAATCAAGACTAACAAATATAAACCTCCTTAAAGCCAGAATAGAAATGTAATGTAGACATTCTCAAGCAAGGCTGAGGATTAAATGATGAAATATTTGACAGGAGCTAATGAGCCATCATCATAAGCAATAGGGTGTTAAAATGGAAAAAAGGAATGGCTATGAAACATTTTTTCTGATTAATTTTTAGATTTTTCTGAGTACATTTTTTTCCCCACATGCATATGAATCCTGAACTGTGCTACTTTCTTGCCAATTTGGTTCTGCAACTAATGACTCGTGACCACATAATGAGTTGTAATATTTAACTTGGATTCTCTGATACTTAAAAGTTTTGATATTTTTGTTCTACGTGTGGCAGTGCAAGGAAAATGTCCTCCTAGTCACATGGAGCTACACAAATATTCGTTATTTTGAGATACAAAAAATTTATACCCTCACCCTTTCTCCTGTCTTTCTCCATAGGAAGGAAAGCAGAGACTGCATTCCCAGACTCCTCACACGCGCTTCTCACCCCGTCCTCAGCAGGTGAATGAGCATCTTAAAACTTCCCTGCAAAGGCAGGGTGGGGGTTGGAAGAGGTGACACAGGTGACCTCCTGTTTCTTTTAAAGCCTTTCCACACCAGGTTGGCTGAAGTCACTTAGGAAAAGCTGTTTCAAAGGCCATCATCACTGATTTCTCTCCCCTGCTGCTGAGGTCAATGAGTGAGCGCTATCGTGATTCCTACCCGTAAATATCGATGTGAAAACTCTCATTCCATTCAGCAGAAGTGAGGACAGGGCAATACCAGACACTCTTGGAAATCCCATCTGCTGCTCTGCAGTTTACTGTTCCATAAAAACAGGCAATGGCTATACTGCATGATGTATTATGAAGGTTGAAGTACTGGTACTTGAAAGAGGGCTTAATTAGTTCAGATAGGACATAGGTCCTAAGAAAGTATCAATTGTTACTGAGATTTTATTCTCTAAAAATACTGATGCCAATTTTTCCCCAACTGACAGCTGGAAAGTGCTTGCAGTGACCTTGTCTGGATATTTCTTTCTTTATCATTTGCAGAGAAGTCAGAAATACGAGTAACAAATTCCTTTAATAATCTGAACCACATACATCTTTCCATCTAAGCAATCTATGTCATCACCTGATTTTGAAATAAGTTCCTATTAATAAGCTACACCATCTAAAAATAATTATCATCAGGAAATCAGTTTTCAGATTGCCACAGTGCAAAAGATTAAGCATTCTACCACATGGGGTTTTTTCCTATGGTTGGAAAATTTTTTCAGAAGTGTCCTTAATTCAGGACACAACTAGGAAGAATCATTGTTGCAATTTCTACATTAAAGGGAAGACTATTAATTTTTCTGATTTGTTCTTAGTTCAAGACAGTTTTCTTTACTTTGTTAGTTTTTAACTTCCACTGTTTTTCTTGTACTCCATGTGGTTGAACAGAACACATCTACCTGTAGCTGTCAATCCAGGAAAACTGAGAACTCCATTCTTTTTTAAAATATGGCAGCAATCAATGAAAAATTAAAGAACACAGCTATAAATTATTCATGACAGTAAATCCCAATAAGTGAAGTATGCCACATGATGCAGAACATTAAAAATTTGCATTGCTTGCCATATCCAGATCAATATTAAGCAGATTGTTAAATTGAGATCAGGGAAAACAGCAAACATGGAAAAAATCAAAAGTGAACCGCAACCTAAAATCCATAGATCAGTCAGTCATAAATAATTAAGGTGAACAACCTTTCCTTTTGTAGAATATACAATACAATTAGAGATCAGCACTTGTTTTGATAAAATTTCAAAACTTACACTATGCAGCTCTCTTGTTTGAAGTTTTATTTATTAGCAGCATTAGTTGTTCACTACATTGCAATCTGATGAAACCTCAGAACACTTTTAGCTGATGCAAACCTATTTACTCCACTAAACCTGTTGACTTAATATCTCTTAATATTCTGGATATCTATATATACATATAGATATATACAGATATATATATGGTGGCAGTAACAGGTTTGGATTCTTCCAGAAAGACATGGAAAGAGCCAAAACACTGCAAATTATCTCCCTGGAAAAAAAAAAATAATCTGTTGTTGTACCAGCAAAATAAACATTTTAAGCATCATTAGCAAGATGCCAAACTGTGTATTTTGAATTAAGTTTTGTCACGTGCAATTTATTGCTACAGAAGAAAAAAGTGGCAGATTTATATGCAAAGAATTATGCCTATGAAATGACTCCAGCACTGGAGACAAATGAAAAATATATTTGTAAATACAGTTTGCATTGAATTCAAATTATGCAATTGATAACATTTTCTAACATGGTAAGTAATGAGAATTCACGTTGAATTTTTTGCGACAACCATTTGAACTGAAGGAAAGAGACAACTCCTTCTGAAATGAATGGGAATGCTGTCTACAGTGGCCAGAGGCAGATTTTGAGAATCTTATTCCCGATCTTTTTTGATTCAGTGGGTTCTGTTCTAGTCAAAAACCAAAAGCTGAATGAAAAGCTGTGTTTCCCTTGCTTTCTGACAGCCATGGTTAAATTGCTCCTGTCAATGTAGAGTGACCAAATACAGATGGTTTTTGCAGTACATACAGTTTCCTTCTCCTCTTAACACTTTTGTCTGACCTGGTCTGTTTTCCACTTAAATACACAACTTTGGATTTGCAGAAAATAAGTCCCTTGACTTACTTTCCTGTTCTTTAGGCATCATCAAGACATCTTTTGCTTATATAATTAGAAGGTCTGAAGTAATTACATCTAGGTAATTGTTAATCCCTCAGTGCTGAAAAAACCCCTCAAACTCTCTTTATTTAAGAGAGTCCTGTTATCTCTGATTACTCTGGAAGTGACTTCTGTCTAATTCAGTTCATTTAGTAGAGAAGGCAAAGAGCACAGACACAATCCTGTCAGGTATTGGAAGTGTGGAACCACAATTGCTGACCAAAGTAAGAGCAGGAGGAGGTGATTTCCAATGTTTTTATAGCTAGGTCGAGAGGAGAATGTCTGACTTTAGTCACATAATGCTGGTATCCAAAGGAATCCAAATATGTACTCATATTTGTTTGGAGTTGCCTAATTTTGTCTGGATGGAAACCATTTTTTTGATTTCCATCTTGTAAATATGAAACACACACCTCAAAAAGTAACTAAGTTTAATTTGACTTCACATTAAAAGGTCATACTTAAAATGTATTATTCAAGAACACTTATAAACGTTTCTGCTACCTTTGAATAATGTGGAATTCCCCAACAATAAAAATGTAATGGAACTATGAATTACAATTAATTGTGCTTAGACTGCTCTTTTATTTATCAGAAATAACTCTTGAAAACACTTCTGCAATAGCCTCCATGTTTTATTCAGAGTTGTGAATTCTATTTTGCTCATGCATTTCCATAGTTTGCTTCAATGATTTACTATTGTATTTTTCCACTTTAAGTGTATAACTGAAGCTTGGTTAATGTTTACAGTTCACTGCTGTAGATCTCTAATTTTACTGGTATTCAATTTAAAGTTGTAATTTTATGATTCCTCACTTTCACGACTATTAATAGAAATGGAAATGCATTTTATGTAGGCACTTAACCACTCATTACAACAACAACACAAAAAATCAACCCCCCATAAAAACAAACAGACCACATTGTGCAGTTGTGTTCATAGTTTTCCCAGTTTTGAGAAGAGCACTGGAAGGTTAGAGGGTGGACAGGGCTTTCTAACACCAATCTTTCAACAAACTGAGGGTATAGCAAAGCTCGTTAGACACATGCTAAATAAAGAATCAGGCCCATTGGTTTAATTGGATTTAGCCCCATGGAAGGCAGGCAGACACTCCAGGTTTTGCCATAGTAGGGACCCCACTAGGGCAGAGTGTTCCTGACACAGCAATACCAGCCCTGCTGCTAATGTAGCACTTTTCCAATTCATGAATTGAAGAGTCTCCTCTTAGGGAAGATTAATCCAGCACCTTACATGAGCATGGTACTCATTAAAGTGTATCTTGCATTTCTAAAACCTTGTCTCCAGCTAAAAAAAACCCCTCTTACACATGGTGATTATAGTTATTCATATGGCCTTCTCATCTTCCCCACTTCTTGGGGTCTTAATCCCGAAGAAAATTACTGTATTGCATTTGTACACCCACAAATGACAATAAGCCTTTTAAAATGTAAACACCACCGTGGGTTTGCATGTCTTTTGAGAGAAAATATGGTGAGAGAACTTTGGAACCCAGCATATTTTCATTAGTTTATATAAAAATATAATTTTATTACTGTTATAATTGCATCCCAGTCCAACAGGGTGCTGAAGCTCAGGCCCAGCTTTAACTCGTGTCTATTCCTGTTGTCTTCTCTGAGAGGTAGCAAGAACCCAGGCAGTGCCCAGAATGGGGCTGTGTGAGATGTGGGATGTTTAGGAAGTGCAGAGAAAGCACTTTTGTTGGCACCTCTCTTAAGCATCCTACCTGAAGGTCAGCATAAATCAACTTACTACAGAAACTGATTTTAGACAGAAAGCAAATGAAATTGCCCCGAGTACAGTGGGTATTTTAAAGTAATCTCTTAAGATGGAAGATACCTGTTGGCAGTGCTGTTACTGTGGATACTATAGATGAAACTTTCTGAATGTGAAGGTTTTGGCACTAGTATGACTATTCTTGGTCCCAGGTAGAGGAGCAAGAAAGGAAGGGAAATATCCCACTATCTTGTTGTTAACATTCCTGACAAGTGAGTTAAGGATACTGGTAAAGCACCATACTGCTAATGCTGCCATCTGAGCAATAAGACATGCCAAATTTTAAAATACACCTCCCTCAGGGGAGCAACTGAAAGCTGTTTACAATAGATCAGAAACTCCTGTCTGAGATTTATCAGCGGCTGTCACAGGTGAGAACTGTTTACTAACAAAGCCAGAACAAGTGACAGAGAAGGTGATGACTCCTTCAGGATGCTCAGCCTTTGGAATAATTCATCTTTTAGCAGGCAGATGAGGCAAAACCCACACTGGAGCTTTCAGCAGGCCAGCTTGGGCACAGCAAAAACATTCCCTTCACTGGGTAGATCTAATCTAGCCCAACTGTATCTCCAGCTACCCTGAGGCAGTAAGGGAAATGGAAAATTAATCAAAGTGGATCTGATTCTGACTTCCACAAGAGCACTGCAGAGATTCATTTCCCTGTATTTGATTTGATTAGATTAGACTAGACATTAGGAAGAAGTTCTGTACTGTGAGGGTGGTGAGACACTGGAACAGGTTGCCCAGAGAAGCTGTGGATACCCTTGGAAGTGTTCAAAGCCAGGTTAGATGGGGCTCTGAGCAACCTGGTCTGGTGAGAGTTGTCTCTGCCCATGGCAGGGGGGTGGAACGAGGTGATCTTTAAGGTCTCTTCCAAGTCAACCCATTCTATTCTGCTCTCACAGTCCATAAATGGAACTCTGAGAATCAAGTGGAAATTGAAGTTGGTTGTTAAAGAAGAACAGAGAGAATTCCCTGAATGAAGATGGGACTCTTCTTATAGATATCTCATTATATTTTGTCTCCTCACCCAGCTGTTTTTTTTTTTTTTTTTTTAACATAAATCCCTCAGTCCAGGTTGGCTGCTGTACATCACAAATTTTTTGAGATTCCAGAGAGTGTTTTTTTCTACTCTTGAAAGCACCTTTCAGGGCCTGACAAGTATCTTCCACGAAAACTGACTCCAGGTGCACTTGTCTTCTTAAATTAAACACCCACAGTCATTTACAAGCAGATTTCTTAAGAGACAACCAAAATCCATGCAGACCTCAGCCCCTCCTTTTTTAGGACTCCAGCAGCCAGTAAAATGCCACATTCTTTTAGGCTCTATCACATATTTGCATCAATCTTAATACAAAACAATCTTGTTTCCTCAACACACCAACATACACTGCTCATTACAGCTATTAACAGTCTGTGAATGGGAGGGCAGATCGTTATCAGGTTTGATGGATTGGTAGCCTTTCTGTTCTGCATCTTCCCTGTCAGCTGATACCCTGTGCCAGGAACTACATCAGAAAGATCTTGGCATCTCCTCTTTTCTGTGGCCACATATTAAGCATTCCTACTTAAAGTCTGTTGTAACATAAATATTCATAATATAAATATTACATAAAAAACATAAATATTCATCCAAAGCAGGCTAAAGGAAGATGGTATGTGATTACACCAAAAGGTATTTCCAAAAAAAAAAACCGTGTTTTCCTATTTCTTTGTCAATTCTTGAGAGCAATATTGAATTTCTGCTTCTAGTGGGGCTTTTCTTGTGGCCTGGATCACAGGGCCTCAACAAATGCAGATAATAACACTCCCTTTCTCAAATACTGACTCCCCTGTTCTGACTGCAAGCTCTTTGGGAAATAGATGACCTTTACTCCATAGCTTTAGAAAGAGCCAAAAATTGTTCTGTAATCTCAGTTGCTGTTTATGTGTTCCAGCTTAAATAGTGCTAGATAAAAAAAAAAAAGCAACTACCTGTGTTTTTACATCTATATCTTTACAGTAGAGTCATTAAAAACTTTCTCAGCAACACCTACATTTAAAGGCTTAAAACAAAATTCCATTGAAGCTCCTCTAGGTACCTTGAGGTTACAATAGGCTGTGATAACCAGAAGTTTGCAAATGGTAGCCTGCAGCCATAACAAAAGCTTGCTTGATTTCTCTATTCAAGAGGTGGAAGAGTAAAGCAATAAATATGCAACGTGCTTTCCTCTGTGGGGAAAGAAAAAAAAAAAAAGCAAAACCACAACAAACAGGAACAGACAACAACATTTGGAGATAACACTGCTAAAATAGAGACAAGTTGCAGCCTGAGGGCACTAGACTGCCTTTCCTTAAACTTCTACAGTGTAGAATCATTGCCTACAGGACCCTCGTTTTGCTGAACTATTCAGCATCCTACAATCATTAGATGGACCACATCAAACCAGATGATGACCAAATGAACTTTTATCCCTTCTTGCATCTTCTCTTTCCCTGCACCATAAATGAAACCAACTTCCATCATCCATCCTTTGTAAACTTATCACTTTCCCCTCCATGCTGTTTACCTATTGTTTCTAGGATTTTCTTTTTTTTTTTTTTTTTTTTTTTTTTTTTTTTTTTTTTTTTTTTTTTAGGTTTTGAAGAGCTTAACAAAAGGAAGAGGCAAAGGAACAAAGACATCTATCTGAGAGAGCAAAAACTGGGTGGCAGATGGAAAAAAAAATCACATGAATTTAGGCAAGATTCATAACAACTGAAAGAGAACGTGCCTCCACTGACACCAAAAATCTAAGAAATGTGTGCAGATATCCATGTTTTTCTTATATTGCCATTCACAGTACCAGCACTGCTACAGGAATCCCCTGACTTTCCACTAACACAGTGCAATCCTGTTTCTCACACACTACTAAATACATTTATACCTAAATCACAAAATTTACTGTTTTATTTTTCACTTCCTGACACACAGTCATGGCTGATTCCCAGAGTTACTACTTCTCTCAGCAAAAACTGTATTAAAACCCCTGCAAGTGAATATCTAGCAAATTTATTATAGGAGGAAATGGTTAGAAAATTTAATCTATGCATCAAAATACTTGTTGTTCTGAATACACTGAAAATGGAAAATGTAATACAGATCTGAATTTGGAGTAGAAGCAAAGAAAGTCACTCAAGTAGTTATGCTATCCCAAATTGAAGTACTTAAGATTTCCTAATTCAAAGCTATAAAAAAATTCTTTCCTGTGGGCACTATAGAGAAGTAAATTATTTTTTTTAATTACAGTGAAGTCTGGACTTCTATCAAATGTGATTTGGTTTTTGTCTTTGGATTTTTTCCACAATCAAATAAGAAATGCAATGCATTAGAGGGAAGGCAGTATGTTGAAGCTTCATTGAGACAGCAGATAGATGCAAAAATCTTACTTTAGAAGTGGGAAGGACTTTGATATCAGCAATCCTGAAGCAATATATAATTTGCTCCTTTTAGAAATGCTTACAATTCCCACTTTGTCACAGAAACCAAAGTCTAATCTGCTAGGACCGAGTTTAACAAGTAATTGAGGAAAAATACATTACAAGGTTTCAAACCTTAAACTTTTATGATTGAAACAGTGTTGTTACCTTTATCAAAAAGCCCCGAGCACGACGCAGCTCAATGACTGCACATTGCAGCTCTCTGAGAGACTCACTCTGCTCCAGCCAGAGCAGCTTAAACCTGCTTTTTATTTTTCTCTTTCAATGAGTCAGAAATTGTCCTTTCTATAACCTGAGGCAGCCTTTACTGCTCTTCTAGCTGGTAGAGCATTGTTATCAGTGTAGATATTATGGTGCCCAAATGCCATGTCATCCAGTGAGGGAGCTGTCAGGGCTGTGAAGCTTGGGTTTATTTTTAATGTAACAAATTAGTGAGTTTCACATATAAGCGAATCCCAAAGCAGGGGGTTTTACAGCACTCAGGTAATTCAGTCTCACAGGAATGCCAGGTCAGCACAGAGCCCTGGTATCAGCAGAGCCAGTCCCACCTCACGCCTGTGCTTTAATCACTAAGGGAGGAGGAGACTTCTGCTGCTTGCACAGCTTGGGCCCCACTGCTGCATCTCAGAACCCAGACTATTAAAATTCTCAGTTGCAGAGGTGGCCACAGCTCCCAGTACAGAGCTCCTGCAGCAGTGGGTGACATTACAGGGGCACTGCACATCCACAAGGGCTTCCCATGCAGACCCGCTCGTCTGAGAGAAAACTGAGATCCACGTGTCTTCTGATTGCTATAAAACAGTAGATTAATATTAACTATAATAATTAGCCCTATTTTTAAAGGTGTGCTGCCACTATCTTCTAAAACAGGTGCTTGATATTCACAAGTCCTTAAAGCTCTGAAGATTTGAGTCTTGCTGCAGATCCACACAGCCCTTTGGAAAGTGGACAAACTGATGGGGAGCTCTCTGGATCCCCAGTTCTTTTAAAAATTTGATCCCAGATGAAAAACTGGTTTTGCCTGTCAGAAAACTCTGTTGGCAAACAAGGAGAAAAAAAAAAAAAAGTACAAAGTACATGCATAGGCCAAGCACATCCTCCTGACTTCTTTCAAATTTCTTTAAGAAAGCCTTAGCGACTTGGGACAACCTGATTTCTCTGTGCTCTGAGGCAACACAGCCTCATCTTAATGCAAGAATGCGAATACAACAGTATAAATAATGGGGGTGGATCCAGATATACATTCTGGACCTATATCAGTTCAATTCTTTGTGGGGTTTTTAGCCAGTGAAGAAACAATTCAACCATAAACTCAAAGCAGAAGTTAATTTTGTGTTTTCTCATATTTTTTTTTCTTCAGAAAGCAACATATTTGCATAGCATCTTGAATTCTTCAGGGGTTTGGTATAAAATCTGTCCCCTTCCACTAAAATGCCTTATAGTTTGATTTTGGTTGCTGACTTTTTTTTTTTTTTCCTTATGCCATAAGCAGAAAAATTCTTGCTGGCTACAATCTGTATTCTCTTACCCTTACATCTATTCTTTACCTTTTACACTATACAGGTAAAAGCACATTTGCTGATGACAACTGTAAACCATGTTTGAGTTATACTGAAGGATTTTTCTCAGGAAGAGTTTCCCATTCAAGATTTCATAGCACTGCTGAGCCTGGGTAAAGTTGGCAGCCTCCAGTTGTGACACTGCCTCTGCTGGGGTGAGCTGGGAAGGGCTGTGCATGTAGCAGTTTATGCTAAGGGCTAAACACTGGATAATTCATGCAAGTACTTAAATGCAAGATGCTATGAGCTCTCATTCCCATGAAATTGTACCACAGCCTTAGCATTTGAACCAGTCTCAGGCACAGCTTCCAACCTCCAGCTGTTTTATTCTCTAGCACTTTTAATATTTCCACATCTGCATATGATTATATGTCAAGCACATACATTGTTCCTATTAAAAAGGTGCTATATAAACCAATTCCACTATTGCTGCTGTTAAAAAGTAGGAGTTGTATTTTGTCCCCTGAGGAGAATTTAATGCACAAGAAAAATACCACTTGCCTGAATGTGGCTGGAAAATTTATAAGGACTGGCAAGCTTTTGTCCATGTATCCTTGCATTTACAGCAGTGGGATCCGTCGCTCTGTACGATCAGCACGTTCCAGATCTACAGCCCTGACAGGGCTCCTTTGTTCCTTTCTTAGAGAACATAAACCATCAGTAACATGTGACTTATCATTCTTTATCTTAGTCCATTTCTGTGAAGTCAAAACTAATAGGCACCATGTGTAAAATGCACTTTACGTAGTCCCCCTATGGTGCTGCATTGGAAGTCTGGAGAATGAGGAAAAATAAAAAGCAAAATATTGATCTATTTCTGTTCTTACATTTATACAACTCGAGGTCTGTCTGTGTTGTATTTCTTAATGTATATGGATATTTAAACCATAATAATTATCTTTGCATGCAGAGGAGTTAGTACTCAGAATTCAAATGAGGAAGCAAAATCCACTCCCATTTCACTTATGAGTTGATGAAATTGTATTGAATTACATCAATTCCTCTTCTCCCTCTTCATTTCAAATAGCACTTTCTGCTTTAAAAGGGTAATAATGGTCAAACAGCCACAACTGGCACCCACTGGTAGGCAAATGAAGAGCAACAGAGTGAGCTTGAGTGACTGGTTAACTCTCTGGAGTAGAGGTTTCAGTATTTGTCCTTAACAATCATGTAAAAAGATTTTAACAATCCTTGTACTAGAAGATGGTTCTTTTTTGTGCAAATATAAACCAAAGAAATATAAATAGGAAATAGGAAAATGCAGATTTCCCAGTTATATGTGGAAAAAGCAGAAGGGTTTTTTTGCACACTCAAAAAGTGTGCATTCCTAGCAATTGTCCTATAAAGAATGGTCCCCCTTATCTATTTTAAGTACAGAAACAATGCCATCTGATTACAAAGCACAGAGGATTAACACTTATTGGCAATCAGCTGGAAGGATAGAATTCTTTCTCACACTTTGTCAATTCACACTTTAGGAAATACACCTGCAGAAAATCAAAGCAGGTGTATGATGACATTCAGTAAAAAAGGGGTAATTTTATTAAATAGCTGTAAGTAGCCATGTTGTTTTCAGCAACCTACAAAAGAAGCATTACATTTTTTAAACTTATTCATGTTATCTCCTAACTCCTTCACCAAAAATCTCACCTCAATCCACAAGAATCTTTTATTCACTGGCTGCACTTTTAAATGACCAACAATTAAAACAGTTGAACTGCATTACAAATCTAGCCTTCTGGTTATGGATTTTTAATTACTCTCAATTACTCTTTCTCTTTTTTGATCCCTTATTACTTGTTTTTGCCAAACAGGATCCCAATCCAACAGCCATTCAACTCAGCAGGAGTCATTCCATTAATGAAGTTTTGATCTGTAACAGCTTCTTTCATTTGCACTACAGACTATCAGGATCAAATCACAGCTGAATGATGTGGTAAAGCAAATTGACTCATGAATAACAGAAATTAAAAAGTCTGGCTTCCAGATAATTCCTGCCTTATTACCACCCCCACCCCTTCTCCCCCGGTAACTCCTGCTTCCCCACAGCTCTGTCACAGCAGTTCTGCCCTGCACATTCCCAGTCCTCCTGGCATTGTTTTCCTCTCCCACAGCAGCTTCCTCTGGTCCCCAGGCCCTTCCCCTGTCATACTCAACATCAAACCAGCCGCCCTGCCATGCTGATGGCTCTGCCTTGTGCTGTGCAAGCGAGGAGCTGTCTGAAAGGTTGTTGGTTTTATGGCTGTTGTAAACTCAGCTGAGAGCAATGCAGTACTCCCTGTTTCTCTCTCACTGAAGACTCTTTCCTATGTACTCAGCTGCCAATTTTAACACAATATGTAGGAACTTGAAATCTTCCAGATCTCTCTGTGCTATCAAATTAGTGGATATTTTGCAAATTTGTTTGGAGTTTGCTAAAAAAAATATCCAAAGCTGCTAGGAAGTGACTCACAGGGAGATGGACAATGTCATCACGAGTTGTGTTTCCTTAAAAAGCTAGACTAAATGTTCCCAAGAAGAAGGTTACAGTCTTATAAAATCACAGACCAGGTATGAAAGTGCACTGGCAGCCAAATCATTCATTTTCAAGAATGGGGTCATAAAAGAAGAGTTCATTTGCTCAAGTGAAATAATTCTGATATACATTTGCAGTAGAGTGCATAAAGCTCTCAAGGTTATTGAATCTGCAGTGAGGGAAGACTTGTTTCCAGCTCCCTGGCTGCAGGTCATTGCAATCCCAAGCAAGTGATCACAGTTAAATAGCTAATCCTGTTTATTCTAGAGTTTAGCTTGAAAGAGAACAGAAAATCTCAGGTACAAAATTCAAGGGTAGTTGCAAACTGAGCTGAACATCACTATGTAGGCTTATGTCTTTGCAAGACTGAATTGCGTTCTGAAATCTGAAATGCTCACTTTTAGGGGGAGTCATTTTCATTTTATTTTATCCACAAAGTCTACTTCTCCCTTCTGCTTTTGTGTCAGGAAGAGGAAGTGAGTTTCGCTCACCAAGAGAGCCCATGCAGAATGTCAAACCACTGTCCTCTCTAGCTACACATTCGACTGATGTTTACATCTGCAAGTTCCACTGGAGAAACACACTGAGCACAGTGTTGCCATCAGTTAAAGTACCAGGCTGCCTCTTTACAAGGCAGACCGTGCATAGCTAAGTGTCGAAATATGTTCCCAGTACTCTTATTATTATGATATGACCAAATAGTCTTCACATTTTAATGATGTTGTCTTCTGGAGGGATGATAATAATTTAATCTGCTTCAATGGAGGCAATAAAAATTCTTGTACTCTTACACATCTGCCTGCTGTCGATACTGGATTTTTTCCACGTCCTTCTTTATGTAGAATGAAGAACCATTTACCAAACACAAATAGCAACTAGCAAGCTGAGATAACCCCATCTAAATATGGTTATTATAAGATCCTTGACTTTTTTCCTCTCTGTCCTTCAAATGAAAACTCTTAGAAGTTAACAAACTGAATTCTCTTTTTGACAGAGACACCAAACAATGCTTGAAACGCTGCCCACATCTGTGAAACTATATCTAATCAAATTCACGCCTGCATTGGTTGCCTGGGCAACAATCAGACAGTTGCTCCTACAAACAAACTGCAAACAGCAGAAGGAAATGTGCTCTAAGTGGAAGCATCTACTTCTCTGAGCTTGAGCCTTGTTAGTTTAAGAAATAATCATATAATTTGATCTTATTCACAGGCAGCAGATGAATGGAGGGGGGATATTATACACTGATTGGTTCTCTCATGAGGATAAGGAAGACACAGGAAAGGTTGCGAGCAAATGAACATAAAAGCACCGTTCCATTTTTATCATTCTCTCCTTTCCTTCTCCCTAAGAAGCACAGCATGGCATTTGGATGTAGCTGTATGTCACTGCATAAAAGGGTGATTCATTCCTTCTTTTTCAGGGCATACTTGAAGTTATTGCCTACATTTTCCCCTCACAGCCCAGGCCCTTAATTGATCGGCTTCGTTTTGGACCCCTCCTGATGACACGCACGAGAGATGGCTCTTCTGAACGTATAGAGATGCGACAGGCACTGCAAAGGCCGTCGTTTCCACAGCAACAGGGACCATGCAGGAGCTCTGAGCCAAACTTCATCTTCACCCCTTCCCTCCCCCCCCCTTTCTAAGTCTGACCACACAGGTTTCCTTCTTCACGCTCACCACAGGCGCTTCCGGGAGGATCCAGCTACGGTCAGACGGGTGAATGTCCCTCACACACTTAAATGCAGGAGTTGCATAGACAAGCGTTGGCTTCAGGGCTCACATGATTTTCAGACATTGTTCACCTCAAGCGTTCAAAAATTGTGTTGAAAAAAGTAAGAGTTGCTTACGTAAAATCTCGAGACTCAGGTAATAAATGCCTTCGCATAATTCACACTGATTTGGCTTCTGGGTTGTAAGACTTAAGCCCCTTTCCATAATCAGGTTGGCTTGAAAGTTAGATGGGTGTTTATTGGTGGTGTTGCTTTAAATAATAAAATGTAAGCTGCTTACAAAATGACTCAGGAGAAAAAAGACCTAAATAAACAATTATTATGATAATATTCATAGTAACCTGCCTTAAATTAGACATACTGCAGTTCTCCTGTAGCACTCGTTTAAAAAAGGAAAGAAAATAGAATTGTCAAAGGGATGGTCCTTATCAAAACCTGAATTACTTACCTGCTAAAAGTAAGCACTGCAGAGGAACATACTTGTACTGCAGATTTCCCACACAGCACAAAGCCCCTAAATAGTGCCTGACATCATGGGTTTGAAGTTGGTGGGTGTAACTGCAAAACTGAAATCACCAGTAAAAAAACAAATATAAAAAATGCCAATCTGACATCCTGGCCACAGTAGCAGAGCTGCCAAAACCAAAACTAATGTGGGAAAGGTACATCAGCAGGATGGTTGCTTGCTTTGCCAGCAGATAAGCCTGTTGCAGTAGCAAGGATGAAACGCTGGCTGTTCTTCATGGTCAGTTTTTTCCACCGCATTCATAGCTCTGTTTATTTCATTTATTATCTTATGCAGGCAGGAGCCACTCACTGCATAATGCTGCACTGTTTACATGGCACAGATTAACAGAAACCAGCTGTGAAGGAAATGCTTTCTTCACCAACCTTTACACTTGTCACGTTTGTACAGAAAGGCTTCACCTCTGAGCATGGGTTTGTGGGCATGGGTGCACATGTGCCTTCTCACCTCACCTCAGGGCAATCAGCTGGCAGGGAACTCCCAAATTCCCTTAAAAACTCTGGTGTAGTTCCAAGTCAAATAGAGCTACTGCTCACAAGGTGTTTAAATTCAACCAAATAGGGGGACTTTCTAAAAGGTTGATAAAGGTAAGGGAAAGCTTCTTGCTCCGTTGAGAGCTCTGAAACAAATCCACATCTGGGCTCTGGAGAAAAAGGGGATTTCTGTTTCTGGTGCTTTAGTTTAAAATATTTTTTTTTAAGGAAATGTCATGACCTTAATCAAGAGCAACTGTTCAGCAACCCTTTGCCTTTTTCCTCCTTCTCACCACAGTCTACTTATGCATACATTAATCAGATTGTAAAATAGGGTTGGAACAGGAGCAAGGATCATCTCCTGAAGACACTGCAAGCCCTGCCCTTCCAGCTACTGCAGTTCCAGCTTTGAACAAATGTCCTGAAGCAGTTGACTTTGGTGGCTGCTTGCTGAGATGTGTTTCCATATCGAATCAAATGCAGAGGAAAGCATGAGACATAAAGTTGTGAACATGAACAAACAGATAAAAGCACTATAAAAGCAAACACAGCCCTCAACTCCTCAATATTAGAGCATTCACCATTATGCCTCTGTTGAGCTTACCTAGAGGGATTTGGTAGGTAACATGGAGAAACTGCCATCTATACTTTCTGAAGTATTAAGATTTTTAAGGACTGCTTTGCATTGTTTGGGTTTTTTTTCTTCCAACTCTGGAAAAATGCAGACAATCTTCAATTTCATAAAAATTTTCCCTACAGGCTTTTACATACATATCAACTTGAAACAGATTACTCGGTTTTCATTAACAAAAAATGAGATTTTTCCCAGTGGTTTAGCAATAAACACTTAGAAATTATTTTAAGCTTATTGCAAAGCAAAACACTTTAGTGTAGTTTGAAGAACATTTTTTCCTAAGAAATACATTTTTTTATTTCTTTCCTGTCCCCATAGTATAATTTTCCAGCTCTAGAAAAAAGCCAACGGGGTCATGATGATACTGATAACACTTAGGGAAAGCAGGAAAATGGAAGTTGCCTTGTGAGCCTTTTTTCCTGAGAGATCTGGTTTTTGGGGTTTTTTTTTTTAGATGTTTACTTGTTGCTGAGACATTTTATAGTCTTAACTGGGCATCCTTTCTAAACCTATCTTGAAACTGAGTGGCTAAAATGAATGAATGAATAAATGATTAAGACATTAACCTAGGAAGTAGAGACTGAGGCAGATTATGTGTGCTCTGAGGTAGTACAGAAAGAAACAGATGCCAACAGAGAGTTAGAATGCCTCATTTTGTCTGAGGAGAAGAAAAAGTTCTCAACAAACTAGTGCTAAATGAAAGACACCCTTACAAAACTGCCTTATGCATGGAATTCTGTTAAAATATAACAGGAATAATGAGATACAATAAAAATAAAAGATAAAAGGCATGCTATGTATGCATTAAGTTTTGCTTTAAAAACCGTATTTTTGTGGGAGAGTTTATTATTTGCTCTTACAATAAAGAGCCCTGGGACATTTAGTGCCAATATTACAAGTTTTTTAACCAGTTAACTGATCCAATATTCTCTATGAAAACAAGCTTCTATGTCAGCAATCTGTGCCTGACTTTAAATATGAAATTCAGCCATGGCCATCATAGCCACAAACCCACAGCCATCCACCTTTACTATAGTCACAACAACTGAAAGTAGAACTTACTACAGAACACTGTTTCACAAAAGTGGAAGTTATTTTTACTTCTTATCTCCTGCACATATGTCCCAGGGAGAACTCACAATCTGTGCTTCTCATTTTGGGAAACAATGCATTTTACTTTGTAAACACTGGTCTTATGCACCACTTAGGTATCCGTGGTTACATGGATGTAAAGAGCTCTTGAGTTGCATCCTGCTTCTTTGCTCATTTCTATGCCACTGAGAGTTGCTGCAGCAACAACTACCATGGGTCTGAACCAGAGTCTACCATGGTTGACAAGAAGACATCATTAAATTACAAATCTGAATATCTAAATAAATTAGGCAGCTGGTACAACCCCAGTTGGTCTCAACTGATATGCAGAATGAGCAAGAAAAGAGGAGAAGGCTTTAAAAAGTATGTTTTCCAACTCCACATCATCTTTCCATGGCATCAACTGAAAAAGCCTGTTACTTGTGCTTTCACCACATTGCACTTCCATGAACACCAGTGACACCATGGGGTCTAGATCCACTGATAAAAAGTAGGGCTACTCGGGTCTGTGGAGCTCTGCTGACTCCAGCAGATGCAGGAGATGCTAATCAGAAGGTCTCCATGCCAAGCCTACCTTCTCCAATCCCACAGTGAAGGCAAGGCTAGAGACACCCTCAGCTCTTTTCCAGGGGGCAGTGGGTTCCCAGGTGACACTGCTGCCCAGTGTCCTGCAAGCCATGAAATAGGAGCAAATGGTCTCCTGTTCTTGCCTAAACATTGCAAACTTACAAAAGATGAGCTATAATTTTCTTCCCCTTGTTGCACCCCTTCCCTTCACCAATACACATCCACTGAAATGGAGAAAGGTGTCCACTGCTGCCCTTAAAGTGATTATAAAGAAAGGAGGGCGAGACTGGCATTCCATATATACCCTTTGCTGCTCACTGTGTTAAACTGAGGAACTTCACCATTCACATACCAGAGTTAATTACCCAAAGAGAAAAAAAGTGTTATGAAGGAAGCTGAAATTCACTGTTTTTACAGAGGTTAACACATGCAGTGGCTCATTCCAAGCTATGTTCTAAAAATGAAGGTGATCTGTGTTCTGCCACCACATTTCGTAAATTGCTGTTTAGTCTTGGATCAGAGAAGAACTTGACAACACATTGCTGTAAAAATAAAATGATAGATTCAGGTCTGCATTTTACAGTCCCACAACACTGATCTTTGATATTTCGTAGGCAAACTTTCTGTTTGAGGTTTGGAGACGGTTTTATTGTTTTTCCTCTCCTAGAAAAGATTTGTTGCCCATATTCAACCTCTGAAATCTCTTGCGCACTCCCTGTCATACTATTTTTTAAAAAAAAACAGCGTTTGATCTTGTGGAATAAATAGTATGAATAATTCATGGGAGAGACATTTTAAAGCCCGAATTCCACCCTTCCTTTCTTCCTCATACTTTTTCATTTGGCATTAAAACTATTATAAACAGGCCCATTTTGGTAACAAGCTAGACTGCCCGTGGGCAGCAGGAGTATCATCAGTCAGAGAAGAGAAACCACGCACAGAAAAAAAACCCAAAACTTTAAATAAAACACTGGAACAATAATACTGCCAAGGCAGTATTGATTCAGCATACTCTTGAATTATGTTAAAGCTTTTAATTCCATGCTCTCTTCCTTTTTTTTCCTTAGGACCATGTTACATTCAGTCACATACCTTTCTGAGACCTTATACTACAGCATTTAAACATGACTGCCAGCATTACCAGCATTTTCAGGTTCGTGAATAACATTTACTTTAAAAACATATCTCCACAAATCTGTGTTCCTAAGCTTATATTTTTTTTCATTAATATGTTGTATAAGCCATTATTTAACACTTTTAAAAGCATATGACATATTGCAAAGCCTTAAACTTCTCATCGTTCGTGAGTGACAGACAGTGGTCAACATTTTATATTAAATGGGGGAAGACTGCAGTTCCTTGGCTCTGTTCCTTGTAGGTTTTTGAGATGATACTAGGAATGAGTAGCTGGGGTGACAGTCCTTGCAGAGGGGTTGGCACTCTCCCCTGGTTGAGAAGGGATCAGGAAGGTAAGAACAATCTCTGAACTTGCAGATTCCCAGGGAACTCAGAATCATCCTGTGGCCTGGAACCACTTCACCCTGCCACTCCCTCGCTTTGAAGTTCACCTTTCATCAAGATTGCTGCTCTTACAGCTCTCCTAAAGGCTCAAGGAAGAGCATCAGGGTAAATTAGCCCATCTGTTTTCATTTGGCAGGGATTCAGCAAAACACAGTTTAGCAAAGTGCTTAAATAAATGCTTAACCTTAAGCTTTCTATTAAGTACCTAAGAAAATGCTTTACTGGATTAAGAACAAAAACTACTGGAAAAGGAAGGAGGTCTTCATGGTCTGCTGCACAGTCAGAGCCTTGACAATGGAGAGGAGACTGCTTTCAACATTTGCCAAGATTCGTGTGTGTGGTATTGGACAGTGGAGATGGTGGCCACGTGTGACCACAGCACAGGAGAGGGGCTGTGGCACGGAGATTTCACATGCCATTTTCATGGGAAAAAAAGGGGGAGGATTGCACACCACTGCTCTCTACCAGTGTTTAAGATCTACTGGCTTGTGTCTTGGGCTGCTTCACCCTCCAGCTACTAGAGTGGCACAAGTCCCAGGGAGGCACAGAGGCAAAGGCCTTAATTCCCAAGGGTGCAGAGACCATTCCCCCATCGGTGCAGGGGGACACAAGCTCAGAGACACTGTACAGCTTCTCTGCCTCCTTTGCACGAGGGCCAGTGCTGATATCTCAACTCCTCACACAAGCACTGCTCTGTTCCCTCAGCCATGGGAGGTAGAAGCAAACAGCTCAACTTTTGTGTGATGATGGGGGTAATGAAGATCCAGGTGGCAGTTTCTCTACAGGTTCATAACAACTCTCTCTTTGCAATACAAATACTGCCTGCAGGTGTTTACTCCTACCTTTTTGTACTAAAATGAGACAACAAGTTTGCACATGACTAATCTCTTCATAATGCATTTTACCTCCTGCAAACTGGTTATAAATACAATTATTTTTCAAAAGACTGAGAAATCTGCCAGATCTTTATATAGAGGTCCTTGTGGAAAACACAATCCATCACCTTTCTAGTAAAGAACTATACAAAATGAAATATTTAATAAGTGATAAATATTAATGGCCAATGCATCACAGACATCTCCAAATGTTTACATGAGTATATATGTTAGAGTGCTTATTTTTGTAGCAGCTCAACCCATTCCCACCTAATTTGCTTGCTAACTGCTTCACAAGCCTCTAAGCAATCCCACGGCCTCAAAGTCACCTCTAAGCAAAAGTTCCAGCTCCAGGCCTCCAAACCCAAGCTGTTTCATTTCCTCCTTCAGCACCTCTCAAATATCCCCTTACCTTACCATGGGCTTCTGGGCTTACCTGTGTCTGTCTCCACCACCCACATTCAGTTTTACTGTAGTTGGAGGTTGTGGTGACACAGATAGAAATCATTAACCCCTGCTTTCACTCATACCAGAGGGAAACAGCATCCTCCTCTGCAGAGGGAACTGCAGAGGTTTTGTAAGAAGTTTTGAGCTGGCAGAGGAGGGGAGGCTGAGGAGGCTGCTCAGGAAGCGCTGTGTAAAGAGCAGACCATCCTGCTGGGGTAATTAAAGAGCTCCTACCGGATTTATTCCAAGATCAAAGCCCTAAACATATTTACTTATTTAACTCCCATATATTTGAAAAGCTGCACACAAAGGACTTCTGAAATGCCTGTTCTGGGATGGGAGGGGGACCTCAAGCCCAGGCCCCAAAAGTACTTTCTACAGGGTCCCAGTGCCTACAGTGATGCTGCAGAGCGGGGTTTAACAGCTCAGATTTTGGCCAGAGCCCAGAGATGTTCACCACAGTGGTTTCCACTCTCTAACACCAATGTGCAATGCAGCCAGATCCAATTTCCAAAACAAGCATTTCTGTGTCTTTGTCTTTGTGTCTCCACTAAAGCCTCTCATGTAGCACCTCTCCCCCTGCCCCTGTGGTGCCACCCTCCCCTCCGAGTGAAACCAGCCTGCAGAAGTTATCACTGCTCATTAATGGACCTGTGGAGCAGTGCCAAGCCAAGAGAAGAGCTCTTTCCTTCCCTCCCACCACCCTGGAGCTGAAGCTGCTGCTTTGGAAAAAATATCCCTGCTGGGAGAAGGAGCTGGATCGAGCAGCACAGAGATGCTCAGTGGCCATGGGGTCAGGCCTTTTGACTGGAAGTGACCCCTGAGCTTTTTGCACAGCTTTTTCTAAAGCAATGCAATACCTGGCTGGCTTTGCATCACCCCTCACAGAGAGAAAAGCCCAGTCCTTCTCAAACAGCCTAAGCACTTCTCTCCCTGCAGCCTGTTATACAAGTATGTATTCTGAGAGTTTTGAAAAAGTCAGTTCTCCCCCAAAATCAGCTTGCTGACAAAGAGTATTAGGTCATCTGGGACAGCTGCTGTCTCTCATGGAAATCAGTGGGGTTTAAATCCTGCAATTCTTTTCTAAACACCTGAAAAAAAGCCCCATGGTGGCAGTTCACGCAAATTCTTCCACTGACTTCTCAAGAGCAAGACAAACCCTTAAAAGAATGTAAGGTTTCCATTTCTAATCCCCTTCAAAATAGCTTAGGTATGTACGATGGAAGTAGCTGTGAGAGGTAATTGCTGCATGGGGGCCCAATTACTCACACAACTTCAAAACAACCCAACACTCCTGGCTGCTATGAGTGAAGGGCTTAAAAGGCATGGGTCAAGAAATGGATAAAAGCATCATTTCAGACCTATATAACTCTCAGTTTGAATTTTTCTTTACTGTTACTACAAATTATCATTTACCTAAATATGACTTTTATCTGTCACTGACGTTCTTTGTGTGTAGTTGGTTGATTGGGTTTTTTTGTTAACTTGAAGCTCCTGTTTCAGATGAATAAAAGCCTTCCAACTCTACAGAAAACTGAATTTTGGAAGGTTTGTGTAGTGCAACAAATACCATAAAGCCTTGCCTCAAGGTTCACTAGGTCTGCTGTGGTGTTACCATGCCTTACCATGGCCTGGAAAGGTTACAGACATGGAGAACTGATATCCTTAACAGAAGGGATTTTCTTTGTTGCCTTCCTTGTTTTTTTT
>JAWWLV010000158.1:14617269-14647508 GCA_035041135.1 Platyrinchus mystaceus | reverse complement strand
AAAAAAATCACAATTTCCCAGCAACAAACACAAGCATATCTTATCATTCACAGTGTGAAGTTGTTACTACAGTGCCATCTTCAGTGTGTTCCATAAAGTGGAGTTTTCCTGTAGAGGATTTTTCTTTGTTCTTTACGGGTTGGAAATGGATTAAAATAATTTCAACTGCAGAGAAGGATGAGTAAAAAAAAAAAAAAAAAAAAAAAGTGAAAGCCTGCTCTCTGTTAATAAGAAGCAGAGTGTTGTGATTCAGAAAACAAATTATTATATCAGAAGCATATAATTATTAGGCAAAACAATCTGAGTCTGGCCACCACAATAGGCTTTGAGGTAAAAAATGGTTGTCCCCATCTACTGCCAGAGACACTCAGTAATACCTCATGGAAATGACAATTCTGCATGTGCACAGGCATTATGTGTAGTACATTCCAGAACCATTAGAAGTTGTTAATGCAAGTTGGACTGCACATTATTTACAGACAGGGAAAAAACATGCATCTCCTCAAATGTGGCAGAGAACCTGGTCTAGCTGTACTGTGGAGGACATGACATTTGGCCAAAAAAGTTCTTCCAGCCACACCACAGAGGTTGCTCCACAGGGTGCAGGAGAAGACACTTCAGCAAAGGTTGCTGCCAATCTTCTGTTGTCTCTGGGGACACCTTTTTCATGATGCCCATGGCAAATGCCTGCATAGCAGGTGTGAACACATGTTGTTGCTTCAACCTCACATGACACTGAGAGACAGCAGGCAAATGAACCTCACCCATGTATAATGTCAAAGGGAATACTTGTGTGGAGAAGGGAGATAGGAACTGACTCCAGTTCTACACCTCAGCCCCACAACTTGTCAGCAGAGCAAAAACAGCCAGAGGTGCCAGTGTTATTGGAAAATATGAGTGATTTTATTATTCTAATGCAGATGTTCTTTTTTGGATGTTCTATTTGCTTGTCATTTTTAGGCTTATGTATTTTGTTGCATATGGCTCAGAGCTGTATTACTCCATATAAACAGCTCTATTTAATAATTGAAGGAGAAAAGTCTACAGAAAGGAAAACACAGCTTATCCACTTTAAGTGATATTTCTCAATCTGAACAATAGAGCACTATGTACAGTACAATGGTATTCCCCTTTTGAAATGGATTGCATGCTGATAATACTCATCATTTGCATACTGCTTTCATTTTGAAGGCACATTACAAATGTAAAGGAATCCTTACCAACACACTTTACAATTTATAATCCTTATTATCTTTGCTGTCATATGCTGGTGGTATAAATTACTTGACAAAGCTACACAGAGAGAACGTGTCACACTCATTTTGTTGACCATTACTTCTCTAGATATTGTCTATGTGACTATTGCAGCAAAATCATAAAATCTTGCTCGTGGCACAGCTGCAACAGCTGAACTGAACCTCCAAATTATAGGGGAAGCTACTGAAAAGATAAAACCTCTTATAGCTTCCATAGCTTATATATATTCTTGAGAAAGGATTACAAAATATGGGCCTCGTTTGCTGGCAGACACCCAATTTTCCCAAAGCACTTCCTGAATATTTCGCTTAGTTAAGGCAAAAGTCACTTTCATTGAACAGAAAGAAATCTTAAATCTAGGTTATTCACGATGTTGTTGTTCTTTATTTATAACTTGGAAAACCATGAGAATTAAAAGCAAAGTTTTTTGAACCCAATCTCCCCCGATCACATTTGTAAAACCACTGATTTACTGAACTGATCCCCAAAGTAAAGATCTTCATAAGTATAAAACAGTGTAACCAATGGCAATATTTAAGAATTAAACTATATGAACCCCAATTATTTCAAAGTGTTAACCCCATCCAAAGAAATCACCCCTTGTACGACATTTGTACTCTTGTTGACATCTTCCCCAAATTGCAGACACAACTCAACAGGAGCTTGAGGAATTCCTACTGATCTAACTTCCATGAAAGCAAACAGACAGGGAACATTGAGAACCTTCCATTTAATTTCTACCACACAAAAGGCAGCAAGATATTTAGGATGAATCTTTGCAATTAAATTGTGCCCTGAGCTGCACATGTAAGTCCCTTGGCACCCAGGGGCATATTCTAACCCAAGAACGGAAGAAGTTGAAAAGCTGCATGCTAAAAATATAAAACCAACTGCTTCATTTCTCTCTCTCTCTTAGTAAAATACTTTCTAAAGACAGATATTAACCAACAATGTGACCATTCTTTAAAATATTGATATTTTTCTTTTTCAATCTGGAAAAAAAAAATCAAATTCAGCCCATTTTGCTTTACAAATGAAAAAAAAAATAATTATTCTCCTGCCCTTTTCCTACCCATATCCACACAACTGTTTTTGGGTATAAGCAAACACAGACTGCACATACACAAGGCTGGTGACCTGGAGTCTTATTTGCAGTGTATAGACAAGAATACCCTGCTGAGAAGGACTCAGAGGGTCTGTGAAATCCTGCCAGGGAGCAAGAAAATCTGCTGTATGGTACATCATTTCCTGCAGTTTCTTGCAGTGAAGAGCTCAAAATCTGTCAAAACACGCTGCCCTTTGCGACTCTGCTCATTGAGATGTACTTACCATACAGCGTCTCATATTCAGATGTGAGCACTAATGTGCCACACGAAGAGAGTCTCTGCCAAAGCAATTCCTCAACAAGCATTAGGTGCAGACTGACCTCCACACCCAAACAGCACCCAATAAGCATCCAAGTGCATCCACACCTCAGCCTCATTAAGGAATACGTATCACATGTGCTTTAACCTAAATAATTTGCCCAGGACTTCTGAGTGAGTGGTGACACCAAAACCTAGCTTGGGTTAAGTGGGTGCAGGTGCCTGCAGGATTTAGCCCACAGTCTGTCAGGACCCAACTGACTGAATCACATTTGTGTCACACTGCACAATTTACAGTCATGGAAAGCCATGATTGTCCAGCTGCAAAAGCCCAGCACGAGTCTCCACAACAGGAGCTTCAACCATGTCCCACACTTCTCTGTTTTGTATCGTACACCACCTGACATGACTCAGGAATCATCCAGGACAGTCTCTGACAGTTTGCCTTTTTTTAGCTGGGTTTTAGAAATCCACAAATCCTCCTCCTCTGCCTCCTTGGAAACTGCTATTAACTGAAGTCTAGACAAACATCCAGCTGGAAAGGTCTGACTCACTGAAGGTGAAGTGAGAGCATGAAGTGGAAGGGAGCCTTGGAAGGTCACAGCACACACATTTCCAGGAAATTACATTGAAATGAGAAATGAAATGCTGGTGGATGGGGGAAACTGAGGAATATTCTTTGTTACTGCATGTTTACAAAATGACCACTAAACCATACAGAGATCACCTTCTGTTTTCTGGTTAAACAAAGACCAAAGAGAAAATGATGTAACACTCGTAACCCATCACAGTTGTTTTACAGAATGTTAAACCTTCACATACACACATATAAAAAAATTCAGATTTAGTAGCAACTAGGTCTTTTTTTCTTATCTAATCTTTATCTGTGCTTTTAAGGAATTATTTGGTGTTAAATGGCTATAAAAATTCCTGACAAGGGAATGAAAAATCGATATAATTCAGTATCAGTCTGTTAGCAATGACTGGTATTTTAAAAATAACAGACTGCTCAAAGTGTACTGTTTTCAGACAACAAATGAATTATCTCAAGTATTACTAGTGAATACAAATAAAATTAACAGTAAACCAAATATATTTGCACTAAACTCCCTACTTAATGAGAAAGAAGAGCAGGGTAACTTTGTTCCATTATAGGAAGAAAATAAATTGTATTGTTAAGAAAGCATTTGTATTCTATGTGAGATCTATCCCAAGTCTATGCATTAAACCAGCAAATTGAAATAGTTTTGTACCCATAGTACATTTCATGGATGCCCACAGTTCTTCAATCATTGTAGAGTTCCAGCCATATCAAACTGACCCAGGGCTCCACTTAATCTGTATTCTCCCTATAGCAATTTGAAAATAGTAACAGCTTTACAACACAAATCAATAGAGCATAAAGAAAGATTATATTACATTTCAAGTAAAAAATTATTTATTTTTATTTCAATGATGGATAGGTAGCTCCTCATCTAATATTTTCTGCTTTTTTGTTTGTTTGTTTACTAGGAAAAGGCTGATTTGATTCAAAAGTCTGCTCAGTCAGTCTGGATTTACAATGGTAAATTTCTGAGAAGAGTTTGTCCCTGAGCACTAACATTCCTATTTTTACTTTCCAACAGAGCATCAATCAGAATGCATAAGGATGAGTAAACTGAAATTGGAAATAAAGACTCAGTAGTGACAAAGCAAATTAAAAGAAAACTGTCAAATTCCTCTCCATTCAGGAAAGCAGTGCACACATTAACAAAACATGAATACTTAATTCTTGGTTCTCAACTTTTTCTTCAGAAAGAAATTATATGGAATATATATGCAGGCCTTTTTCAGCTAATGCTGTGGGTTTGCTCCTGACGTTACACTTCAACTGGAAGTGAAAAAAATCCGTATCAAGTCCCAATTTTCTAGTCCATATCACATTCTGATTCTCATTCACTGCTATTATAACACATGTTAAATCCTACACAACAGGGAATGTTTGATCTAGACATAATATAGTTCTGTTCCTGCTCCTCTCCCTTGCCATGGAGATTTCTATGAGGCTTTGTAAACCGTTTTTACTACAAAATATAAATTTGGAAGTTAATCTAAAGACAGCTTTTCAACTTTCACTTATAAAACTACATTTACTATGAAACAGTAGATGGATTGACATTTTTGGTTTTTCTACAGACAAACTAACTTTTCTTTCCTCTGAGAAACTGTGTAATTGGAAATAATAAGAAAGAAGCAGAATCAAAACAAATACCCCCAGCATTATGTAAGTGATCCTATAAGCACTTCTGTGTTGAAGAACTCAGAATCCAACTACAACTAAATTCTGCTTGTGAAACTAATGCAAAAACACTTCACTGACTTTGGAGGGATTATCTGCACAATAGGAAAGGAAGATTTTGCTGGACAACAGAAGATGGAAAAACTTTCTTAAAATATGATAACAAATTGTTGAAGTGATTAGAAAACATTACCGTTTAGCTGCTTTACAGATTCCCTGTCATCCATACACAAATGATCCAAAAGAGATTACAGGCACTTAACAAAGTCTAGTTTCAGAAATACAACAGTACCAAACAATTTTATTAATATTTCATACAAATTCTGAAGTCAACACTGGCTAGTATTTTGATGTTGATGAAGGCAAACAAAATGAATAAACAATAGCTTTCTGTGTTTTACACTGGGCTGGATGTCATAAGCAACTATCTTAAACTCTAATAGTAATGATCAAAACAGGGTAAAGCCAATACATTTTGTTTTCTTTACTTTATTTCAAAATAGAGTGATTATAAATACATTCTTGTTATATTTCCTTCCTATCTCTTTGGATGCAACCAAAAAAAAAGAAGTCTCACTGTGCTCATTTCATACAATATCAACATACAAATCATGCAAAAGATATTATAGATATTATACCACCATCAAGTTCTGGATGTTTTTTCTTGATTCTGAAACATTTGTTAACATTATTCACAAGGCCATGCCTTTATAATTTATGGCTTTAAAAAAAAAAAAGCATTTAAAAAAGATTTTTATACTAGATTGCTGCATTATTTTCAATCTTGAACACTAAATGCAAAACATAAATCACCTGGTCTTGTGTTCTTGCACTGTGGTATTTTGCTTTTTGATAAAATTGCACAATTTTTTTCTTTTTTTCCAAGGAAAACGATTACACTTTATTGATTTTATTTAAAAACGGAAACTTCTTTATAATACAGTGGAGACGACAGATTATGTTAACACCTTCACTGGTTTAGTTTATGTCTATGGGTCTTAACAGCCATTTTACAAGCATGGCCACTCAAACCAAGATAATGAACAGACAGACCTGTTAAGCCACATCCGAAGAGTAACCTTCTCAGAAAGACTGACCAGGGATTTGAATGGACATTACACTAAAACTGCTGTGCAGACACATACACTGCTTCAAAAAACATGGAGAAAATAAACTGACATTAAGGTTGCCATTCAGAGTAACAATTCCACAGAAATATAGTGTTTTGCCGGCTTCTGCATTCTTCACTCACACTATTATGCCTACATATTGCACCATATATTGTCAAACACTTAGGAACAATTTCTACAGGAAGGTCCAGATTGTGCAACCTTTAGTGATGCTGGTGAACCCACACTCCACTGCATAACCCCAGTCACTGGGCTCTATGTGTTATATACAATGTTTGAGCTGGCTTGGTTTGAAGTCAATGATAGAACTCTATCTAATCCCCACTCTTGGGCAGGTGTTTAATTGTTAGCTCATCAATAGTTCCTCTGCACAGGGTTTAGGTTGAGCTTAAAATGCTTTACCGGATTGGGACCTTAGTGGTCAGGAAACTCTGACCCACTGTAATGGTACAGCATAAGAGATCAGTTCTTCTTTTGATCAGCAAATGGAAGACACCGTAACAAAAAGACCAAAACAAAAATCATAACCAAGAAAAAAAAAAAAAACCAACAAACTAACAACACTTCCCCCCCCTAAAAAAAACAAACCCAAACCAAAACCAAACCTCCTCAATTTTTTAGCTGAGGAAGGTATGATCATTTATCACTGAACTCAGGGCAACACGAGTCATAAGCACGTCAGTTTTACCATCACTTAAAAGTATTGGCTTATTTGCTACTTTTCATATTTTAACAGGTCTCTCTCAAGCAGGGAAAGGGCTGTGACAGTCTGGCAATGCACTGAGCGTGCCAGAAGCTCCTGCTTTGGCAAATCCCAGTTGGACACATCCTGAAAACCACACAGCACTTAGTGGAGCAGGCACAGTGACCCCTCATCCTTAGCCTGCTGATGGAGCCATCAGTCTACCATGTCTGTGCATCATGAACACTCCTTAATCCACAGACAACAAACTCATATGTTTGTTTTCCAGCCTTCGCCATCATTGGTCAACCAGGAACTTGCCATGCTAGAAATGCATATGTGTGTAGTACCCATGTCCTGAAAATCCCTATGACATTCTGAATTACATTAATTATTCTGCACAGATAGCCACAGCTTTTTGAAAGAAACCCAGCCATTAATTTATCTGTTATAGTTTCATCATCTGAAGTCATGTATATACTTTGAAGTACGGAGAAAAATAATAAAACAACCCTCTTTCTAAGCCACAGGAGCATAAAAAAATGACTAAAAGTAGAGAAATGTTTTGTTTGCTTTCTCTTAAATAAAGAAGCAGTGCTTTTTTTTTTTGTATATTTTGTTAAAAATATACTGCAGGCTGGTTGCCAAGTATCATTCCAGAATAAAAATTTCAAATCACTGTAATAAAGCCCTGAAATTAGAGGTTTATATTGGAAATAGCTGACACAGCCTTCTCCACAGTAGTATTATTGGGTCTTGCTCTAATTTTTGCTAGTTTCAAATTCATGAAAAACATTCATGTTTATATCCTACTATCTTAACTGACTGACTTATTGATTATAAAAGGTAAGGAGGGGTAAAGGTTCTGGAAGCAAAGGAGGGAAGAGGGTCTTATTCAAAGCTCATGAAGACAAAGAACTTTTGTTAATCTGATCACATAGATTTTTTTTGTGGCATCCTTTACCAATATATCTCCATTCTCATGTCAAGGTACCATCTATCAGTGAGATACAGTGGGGATTTTCCATTCTCCTACTTTTTTTTCCTTAGCTATTCAGATTCAGCTTTCACAAAGGCAAGTTTTTACGTTCTAGGTATGAGCTACACAATACTCTGAACTGAGACCACTATATTCATTTTACACTGTGGTTTTAAATAGACATGATTTGCCATTTTGTTCACTGTTCTGATCAGGATTTGCTGACTAACAGCAGCCAGAGAGATAATAAGAACAGAAAACTTCTGCATATGCAATTAAAATATTACCCTCAGCATGAATTCCTGTAAATGCTTGTAGTGAAAACTATTTAGATTAAGCTGTAGAGACCTGAAAATCAAGAAAACTGATGGCAAATAATTGCCTGAGACACAATACTAAAAAAACTAACGAATCTATTTTAAAATGCACCATTGGTAACAAATCTGAAATAAGATAATATGCTAATCTCACAAGAATAGTACAGAACAATTCTTTTTATTATTATTATATCTGATCACTTAATTCTGGATAATGCTATACATTACATCCCCGGTTGCTGTTTGGTATATTGTTCTGGTTTTATTTATACTGAATGATTAATGCAGTGTGATCAGGAAAACAAGTCAGGCATATTAAATACATATTAAGGAGTACATATTCTTTCCTATTTAGTATACAAAGTATTTCATAAATATGAATTATATTACAAAAATAATTTCTGCTACGCTCACACAGTAAGCACTTTGACAATTTTGGACAACCTGTTGGGTTGCAAGAGTTTCACATAACTGAGAAGGAACTCTAGTTTTAGTTGGAGATGAGTCTTAGAACAGATTCTGCATAAACATCAAATATTTTCTTCAGATGTCACAAATACTGCAGAAGTCAGGTTAAACTACTTTCTTTTTTTTTTTTTTAATTTTCTGTATAGACGTGTATGTTTCAAGTGGTCAAATTTATTCCATAGGTATGTAATGCATGGTATATTTTAAACAAATATTTGCACAATTTAACATTATAATTCCAGTGGTTTCAAGATGCAGCCCATAAATGTAACCAATTTACACATACTATTGAATGTTCTCTCTTTGCATGCTTGTTACTTTCCAGATAAGCTTTAAACAGTGCCATTACAACACCACAAATCAAAGGTTTGCTCCAGTTCCACCAACTTAAATCCACGTGCAGGATGAAGGACCCAGCTGAGGTACAAATATCAGTACCAGGTTTCTTGTGTTTGTTCTAATAAATCACAAGGAGACGATGGTTTGCATTTAAGATACAAAACATATATGCCTCTTGAGGTTAAATTCAGTGTAACGTGTATAAAGCATCCCTTTGGCAATAGAGTTTGCAGTATCCCTACAGGATTCCACTGGGCATGAGCTTTATGGAATAAAATCTATTAAGGAAATTCTCCTCTACTCGACAAATCAGACGCAGCTACAGTTAATCAGACACCCCTGGATACACCTGCCTCTATGCCTACCAATATAATATAGTATTTGGAAGTTAAAAGTCAACAAAAGGCACTTTCATCATTAAATAAATGTCCTCTGTAGGCAATAAGATTGTATGACCTATATTTTATTCAAAGCTGTTTGTTCTTCAAGGACTTGTAGGTAGTCTGGTGAACCTTGAAGTTTAGCTTTTAGTTCAAAATATTCACTTTTTCTTTGTTCTACTACAATTTTACTATGATTACCACCTATTAGCGATTTCTTCGTTTTTTTGTCTTGTAGTTTCTCTGGGTAACGTATTTCAAAGCCACTGACCCCTATGCTGTTGTATTCTTTTTTACTTTCAAGAAAATTTTGAATAAATACATTGGAATCCCTCCCAGGGAATAACTCATCCAGTTCATCAATTGTGCTAAGTCTTTTTCTGGTATCCACATGCAACAAATCTTTCTCCTTGTCATTCATATTTCTCAGAATGACTTTTTGCCCTGGTGGGTCAGCGAACGTGAAGCCTGTTTCAGACTCTTTCAAGCCACAGGTATGACTTTTGCTCATCTGCTCAATGGTTTGAGGAATGAAGGCCTCTGCGCCCAGTCCATCCTTTTTGTTTGCCTTGTGGTCGTGCTTTCTCAGCTGCAGCTGCATAGAACTGCACTCTTGATTTCCAATCCCTTCGTGCTTTACGGTTGGTTTTTTGTTGCGCCGAAGCACAAAAACGAGAAGACAAAAAGCAACAAACACTGTTAAAATCAGCACAACTAATATGCTTAAGATTAGGATGGATAATGGAACTGGGCCACCAGGAGGACTCCGAACCGGTCCCGGTGGTGTTGTAAAAGCAACAGCAGGCATAGGGCTAGTGAACAGAGCAGATGGCTTGTTTAAAAGTTTAGGACAGAGGATCTCATTTTTCAGAGACTTAAGTTCTATGTTAGCAAACTGTACAGGTGTTTCACATTTCAACTCCTTCACCACAATACCTTCACTTAGCTTTTCAAGCCACAGCTTTAAAGCAACTAAATCACAAGTGCAGTCCCATGGATTACCTTCCAAATCTATTTGTGTAAGAGATTTTAGCTGATCAAGAACACCACTTACAGGTAAATACATGAAGTGATTGTTCCTCAGATTCAGTCTAGCAAGTGGTGCACCAGCAAAAATGTAGGCTGGCAAGCTTCGGAGGAGATTGTTGTTCAGGTAGAGCAGCTGCAAATTGGGCATTAAGTCAAAGGTGCCTGCTAGGATCTCTTTGATAACATTGTATTCCAGATACAGATACTGCAAGTTGTGGAGGCCAGCAAACATTTCTGGGCTCAGACGCTCTATCTGATTGCCATTGAGATACAATCTCCGTAAATTTGTAAGGTTGCGGAAAACGTCTCCTTTGATCACTGAAATCCGATTGCTGCCTAAATGTAGCAAATCCAGCCCCTCAAACTCAGTGAAATCTGTAGTATCCACATCCTTAATATAATTGCCGTTTACATGCAGTTTCTTGGCGTTTAAAGGTTTTGGTACGAGTTCACCCATGGATTCTATGTTTCTCTCTTGGCAATTTACACTTAATCCCAAGTCTGAAGGATGAGTTTTGCAAACACAAGGGACCGGGCAAGGAGTTAAAGGAGGCACCCTGGTCTGGTACGATACGATTTGACTGAGATTGCGATTAGAGAACGCTTTGCCTGCTACTATCCCCGAGATCTTCGAAGGATTTGTGGTCTTGGGCGGCTTTGTGACTAATCTGTGCACCGATGTTTGGGTGGTGTGGCCGTTTGGTGTGCTGTAACCGGGCTCCAGCTGCGAGGGAGGCAGGATGCGCACGTCAAAATCGCTCCCCGTCCCCATGGAGCACAGCTCTTGCTTATTGGTTTCTTTCAGCAGCCTTCCATACAAGTCACTGGGTGTCTCACAGATCGCCTCTCCAATGTAGATGTTGTAGGGCATGTTCTCCAGCCACGCCTTCAAAGGCAGCAAATCACAGGTACAATTCCAGGGGTTGTCTTCCAGCTGCAATTCAACAATTCGCCCGATGTGTTCCAGAACTCCAATGTACGGAAGTTTCTGTATTCGATTCCCCCGTATATCCAGATGGGTTAGAGAAGCAAATCGAAAAATATTATCAGGAAGGAATGAAATCAGATTGTCATTAAGTATCAGGACTTTCAGCTTGTGAAGCTTATTGAAGGCTCCCCGTTCAATAAACTTGATTAAATTGTAGTCAGCTTGGAGATACTCCAAGTTCTCTATGCCAAGGAAAGTGTCAGCCCGGAGAATCTTTAATTCGTTGTTGTTTAAGTGCAACTGTTTTAATGAACTAAGACCCATAAAGGCCCCTCCCTCAATGTTCTGCAACTTATTATTACCCAGTTGCAAGGACACTGCATGTGTAAAATTAGGAAAGGAATTTGGATACAGAACAATTAGCAGGTTGTTTTGAAAGTTGAGGTGGTAAAAATTAGACCATGGTGGTTTGAGCTGATTTGGTCTGTAGACTGCAACCTTCTCACAGTTGACATAGAGTACATTCTCAACTGACACACAGGAGCAAACATTGCAAATTTCCACAGATATATCAGCATCTGCAGTTGTAGAAGAAACTGGAGATGACAGAACCAGAAAGAGCCACAGAAACATCTTCTTGTGATCAGCAAGCAACCTTAGGCTCCTGAACAAAGACAAAGAATCTAAAGAAGAAAGAAGGAAAGAAAAAAAGAAAATATTTTTCAGTTGACATTGCTCCAAAACATCATTTGGGCTAAAAATTGTATACCACTGAGCTACTGTACCAGCCAAGGATTGTAGGTAAACTACAAGCACTGAATTTAAAATAACATGAAAGATTTTAACAACCAAACAAATTCACGGGAGCTAGGATGATTTCAAACACAGAATGTAAATTTCTGTAGACAAACACAAATAACTCTCCGGTCTGTCAAATACATTTCTCTCTCTTGTACACGCCAAGCATGCATAACTAACAAGGTAAAACAACCAAAGGAGATTCCAATTTTATGCATATTTACTCCCTTCAATCCTGCACTGCTCATATTTTGCCGTGCATTTCAGGGATATTAAACACAAATGCCAATGTTATGGATGCCCAAACATCCGGGCTGGGATAGCAAAATACAGAAAGGATAAAGGTGCAGACACAAAAAGCACTGTCAGTACTCAATGTATGTATCTATAGCATCAACGCACTATGATAACAAAGACATTCACTCAAGTGATACATAGACGTGCACACACATTGTTTCTGTCACTTCTCATACCTAGCTTAAATAAATAAGTGGTAAACTGATTGCAGAAATACAACTATCCACAAAACAAGAACATCAGCTCTGGGTGACCAATGGAAGCACACAGACACGAAGAAGCATGCACAAGCACACAGCCCCATCCCCAGGAATGATAATACGCTGACTTGCAGGGCAAAACAAAGTCACAATTCACCAGCCTGACACTACTGAAACCTGAGAACTATTTTTTTCTAAAACATTATGTAATTTTCTCCTATTCCCGCATTGATAAGAACCCTTTGCATATAGTCAGACCAGCTGAGCTGCCATTTTTTACGCAGAACAACTGGAGCCACAGCATTTCCTCTGAGTTAAAAGGTAGCTTTTTTTTTAACAAATCAGTCAATAATCAATATGTTGCACTGCCCCCATCTTCCCATTACCCCCCATTTCCCAACTTGTCCCTTGCATTTCCTGCTGTGGGAAGCCACTGAGTTGCCAGGAGGGAGCCAGGATGAAAGTGGAGAAAGCAGGAGCCAGCTGGAGGGAAGAGAAGCGGACCGGAGGGAGACACGAGGGGAGGATGTACCGGGGGGACCTGTAAGGGAGGGCAGAGGAGGGATGAGGAAACAACGCAGGACAGAAGGACAAGTGGGAGAAGGAAAGCTTCGAGGAGGCAAGGAAGGATAAGAGGAAGGGATCTGAAGGGGTCAAGGCGGCCGCGGAGCGGGAGCACGGGGAGAAGGGGAGCACAGGGAGAAGGGGGAGCATAGCAGCCGCTGCTCATTCCCGCAGGCTCCCGACCCTGGCCGCGGGGAGCGCGCCCCCAGGGGCAGCCCGATGGCCCCGCGGCCCCTCCGTTCCATCTCCCTCCCACTCCCAGGCGCCGTCCTCCCGTATCCCTGCCTCGCCCACGCTCGAGTCCTCTCTTCTTCTTCAGCCGCGGGGCCCCGGCCGGTGCCGAGCGGGCACACTGCGGGCGCTGCGCGGGGCGGCGAGCCCGGCCAGCAGTGCCGGCACTACCGCAATTTTTTGCCGCAACCGGCTCGGCTGGTGCCGGGTCCCCTCTGCCGTGGGCGCCCCGTCGCCCTCTGCCTCCCGGCGGGGGAGGGCAGGAGGGACACGGGCGCGCACACAGGCGCGCACATGCCAGCCGGGAGCGGGCAGAGCGCGGCGGTGCAGCCCCGCATCCCTTCCACCCTTCCTTGGCTAAGAGGCACGACTGTGGTCCCCGCCGCCAAATGCTCCAGCCTCCCCCCCACCCCCGCCGCCCCGATACCTTTGCGAAGTCCAGCCCGCAGCGCATCCACACACCCCCTTCTCCAGCCCCACTGCGCAGATCCTGCTCCCCCCGTCCCTCCCACACCTCCGCCGGCTCCTCCGGGCCGCCCCGACCCCGGTCCCTCCGCTCGCCCGGGAAAGATGGGAGAGGGCAGAGCTGCGCTTGGTGCCGCTGGCCGGGGCTCTGGGCGGCTGCGGAGAGCGGCGAGCGCGATGGCAGAGAGGCTCCGGCAGGAAGCCACACTGTCGCCTCCTCGTGTGACAACCCCCTCCACCCCCCCCCCCCCACATTCCCCTTTAAAACATCATCAGTTATTATTACAGCAATGAAAACAAAGCCTTCGTAACAATTAGAAGAAATCAAAACGCCAACGCACACGCGGCCCCGCCGTGCCCCCACCCCCGCCCGCACTCACACGCCCGGCGGGGCGCCCGCCGCCCCCGGTGATGCTCCCGGCGGACAGCCCGGCACCGTCCCTACCTCGGCGGCCGCGCTCGGCTGCGCTCCGCCGCTCTCCCCGCTCGCTCTCGGCTCCGGCGGCTCCTCGCCCGCAGCGGGCGGTGGGGGCAGCGGGGCGGCCGCCGGGGCGAGCACCCCCGGCCGCACGGGGCGAGGGGATGCCCGGCGCTGCGGTACCCCGCGGGCTCCGCCGCATGCAGCAGCAGCAGCAGCAGCAGCCGCCTGGCTGAGCCCTGCCCCGGCACCGCGGTCCCCCGCACACATGCGGGGAGAGCATCCCTCTGCACACGGGCGCCCGCTCCCATCGCACTGCTCTCGCCCACCCCCTGCACGCAGAGAGCCCCCTCCCCTTCGCCACACGCACACCCGCACACTCACACACACAGCACACACACACACACACACACGGAACGCACCGAGCGCCCGAGCGATGCTTCGGCGGGCAGGGAGACGCCGCTCCGGGGGAGCAATCCCGGCGCATCGCCGCCGCCGCCGCCGGAGCCGCTCCCGCACGGCCGGAGGCGCCGCGCCGCCCGTGCCGCTCCCGGGGAGGCGCCGGGCTGCGGCCCCGCGGGGCTCAGGCGGGGTCGGCGGGGCGGGAGGAGCCCCCAGGGCCGGCGGGGCCGCGGGGCTGCCATGGGCGGCCGAGCCAGCTACAAGTGCAGCCCGAGGCGCGGCCGGGACGGGGCATCGCCGGCCCCTCGCCTGGAGCCGCCGGGTACCGCGGATGGGAGAGCGGAGTGGGTAAGGAGAGAATAAAAGAAAAAAAGGACTCCCCCCCCCCCACCACACACACACACACCCTCCCCCTTCTCTTTTCTATCTGCCTCCCCGCTTGAAACAAAAGTAGAGGTGGAAACTGAGTGGGCAGGATGGTAACATTTGCTGCATTTAATGTGGATTGCAATTATGGAGCGAAATCGCTGCGAGGAGACATACCCGACCCGTTCTTAAGACAACGCAGCTATTTGTCTATCTTATTCTTTGTGGTTAGGTGGAATTCCTCTTCTCTGCCTAGGTAACAGCTGCAGTGTGATGGAAAAAATCCTCTAATATTATGCACTTGTGCTAGACAGATTCTGCTAATTAGGAACTCTTATCGACTCTACCTTTCATAATACACTTTAAAATGGTAATGAATACCCCCAAACAAGGTGACATCTCATTCCAAAGCAGAAGAGTCGGTTAGCCAACTGAAATCTTGCAAGGCGAGCTCAATTGCTTGCCCTTTACCATGAATTCTAACGTGATCCAGTTAGGAAACTGTTTATGTGCTGTACACATACCAGTTGTGAGTCCTAGTTCTGGGCAGTAAACACCAGGGAATGGAAAACAGCAACTGCTTTCTTCATTTACTGAAATGAAATAAATAGCTTGCTCCAAAGGCTGACTGCATCTAATTGAAATAATTGCAGAATGTTATTTTGCATTATGTGGTTAGACTGATACCTGAAAACAAATGCAGCTGAGGCATCAATAATTTGCATATCACAACAGAACTGAAAGTGATCTGTGATTAATATTCAGCCAATTAAAAACTGAAGTCTTTAAAATGTAAACTCCCTTAATTATTGAGCCATTAACAAAGTACTGTTCACATAAAAGGGAATGTGTGTATATAAAGGGCCCAGTTTAGAAGGATTTGCATATAGTTTAAGCTGAATTTTTCAAACTCTATTTAAATAAAGCAAATAATTAGAGAGCAAAGGTCTAGAATAAAACTCATTTAGGAAGATATCTGGCTTATAGCTCTGTTTTAACAACAGGCACAGAAATGCAGGTGTAAAGATCAAGATGCCTATTTTGTTTAACCATATACCTTAAGCAGTATGTTAAACTCATTCCTTGCTTATTTAGTTGGTGAAAGAGCATATTGACAGTTTCAAAGAAATCACTACTCCCACCACCATTCAAAGAACTACTTAAGAGACTGAATCAAACATCAAACAGGGAGCATAATTAAATATCACATTTTAACCAAGTAAACCATGATATGGGTATGGATTTGAGAACTGAAATTGCACTATAAGTAAATAATTTTACTTGTTTCTATTATAAGTGGCTATTGCCAATGACATATGTTTATGGTGTTGTAGAACTTATCTGAGAAGGGAACTTAGTTATGCAACACAATTTCATTATTAGGGGTTTAGTATGTCGTATTTTTTTAATTTCTAATTTACAGTCACCAAAAAAATTACCCCTCCAAATCTTATTTCAGTGGTTTCTAAGCTACTTGCCCTAGCATTACATCATGTCAAACTCACTAAGATTTAGGCTTATATGTCAGGACAACAATCCAAAACACACTCAGGATAATTTAAAAGTATAACATAAGAACAAGCTTAAGGTCAAGACTGAGATCCAAAATGATGATGTGCTTAAGGAATAAAACACTTTAAGGGGTGTTTTGAAGAATCACTTGGTTGTACTTCTTTTTTGAAATCCAGCTAGAGGTTCTATCACTATCAGCAGAAATTTTCTGTGTAGCTCTGATGGTAGATAGTAATTGGAAGACAGCAGAGCCAGACAGGGCAAGTTGGAGTGTCTGGTCTGGTTCCCTGAAGTTTACAAGATTACTTCAGGCTACACACCATGCCCAATATTGTCATCTCTAACCTTTTCTTAAATTTCCTACTGTGATGGAATCTCATACATCTCCTGTGATTTTTTTCCCCTTGTCTGTTGTTTGCCACAGCAGCATGTATTTTTCCTTCTTCAGCTTAGCTTAAGGAGAGCAATAGCTAACAGGCAGACAGATTCATAACAGGATTTTCTGCAGAAAGAAGTATTTGAAGAAAAAGTAGAAATGGGAGATATAATACTTCCCACCCAAGCAGACAGACTCAGGGTGGCATTCAGTAATTGCACAATTAGCTTGTTGATAATGCCACTGCCATGTCTAAGTAGAAGTTCTTGAGAGAGAAAGGTGCTTTTTCCTCTTGGCTACAGAGACTCATCATTCAATCTGCTCAGAAATTTCAGAAGCCTATTTATATCCTGTTTCCTTTCACATTTTTCTGAGAGCTTCTAAATAATACTTTTCCTTTAAACACCCAGACTTGCTTGGTCACCTACCTCTCCCAATTTAATTCTGGGCTGATGCAGGAACTTGAGACTGAGCTTTATGTGTGTTCAAAGTCTGTCAGGAGAAAAAGCTTCCTGTAAGAGAGTCATCAAAATGCAGAGGCCAGTGGAGATGCTGAATCTACTGCTCACAGCAGGAAACCTTGGAGAGCGTTTTCCTCACACCATTCCACACACATGCAAATAGGGCTTCAGCTGAAGGCAAGGGGAGTTCTCTGCAATAAGTTGCTTTGTTTTTTCATCCACAGCAATTTTCTGAGTGAGAAATGAACTGTCAGGAAGCAGGAACTAAACATCCTACTCCTTCCTGGGCATTTACAAGTACAATTTAAGATGCAGCACCTGAAATCAGGCTGTATGTGTGCACTGAAGTGGTGGGGAGGAGGTGTCTTGCATACAGTTGCCAGGCCCCTACCTTCATGTTACCTATGAACTCGTGCACATCCTAAAGGCTTTTTCCACAGGCACTGAGTTGCACTTTTCTGCTCTTTCTCCAAAGCAAAGATGTCTGTGACCCACACACCCCTGGCTCTTGGAATCAGAAGACCAAGACAAGGAATAGCAATTGCTGTGAGCAGCCTGGGAGCACATTCTCCTTGCTCGTGTGCCAGCATCTGTTCTGGCCATCAGTGAGCAAGCCTTGTGTATCCAGCTGCCAAAAACACACCTGGGAGAGAAGCAGTGTGCACACATATGTATTGGCGTTGCTCTGTTTGAAAAGGTTAGTGTCAGGAGTAGAAACTTATATAAAAAGTCTCCAGAAATGGATGGGAAACAGTTTGGATCAGACTCTATTTTATGTGTTATGTAAACACGTGTTACTCCTTCCTTTTCCCAAAGAATGGTAAAAATAGCCCAAAAGTTAATGTTTTGGCCCTTTGCACAGGGCCCAGGTAAAGAATAAACTGTTTTGTGGAAATCTGGATAGCAATTCTTTGAATAGGAAAGTAAAGGTTTTTATGGACTCTGGCTCTGTTTCTGTGGATAAACAATTTCTGTTTAACAGGTCTACAACATATTTCTGCTCCCAGACAGATCAGTAACAACTGCCATACTCAGCAAACAACATGCAACACAGAAGAGTACAAAGACTGTGCAGTTCTTTCTTATAAGAGAGCTTCAACTAATAAGGACATAGCCTTTTGAGGAGGAAAGAAAAAAAAAACAACAAAAACCCAACCAATAACTCCACCCACTGGCCCTGTCTTCTGTATATTTTGCCAGACTGCCAGTCAGAAGAGGGGGAGGAAGAGCATCCTTGAAAACTCTGCATGTACTCGAGTGAGCCCCAGCATGTACATCCTTTTAAAGGTACAGTGGGATAGGAAACAGTGCAAGTCTCCAATAGACTGAAAACAGACCCACTGAGAAAGAGCACTGTGCTAAATAAAGTGCAAGAAGCTGTCAAATATCAGTCTCTGCCTGTCTCTCTGCTATTTCCACCTAAATTACTCCACTTTATCCAGGAACCCTCTTCATTGTGCAACAAGTAACCCATTGCCTGCATCCAGGAAACCTGAGAAAACACTGGAATGCATGCATCCCTTCAGCAGGGATTGCCAGGGAGTTTTAATTCCATCTTTTGCTATTCATTTGCAGTGAGTTGCTGCCTTGAATGTCCGATCAGCTGTGGGCAGCTGCTGGTCTTCTGACCAGTGCTCTTTGTGAACTCAGCCTGTGGGGATGTCCAGCTCCATAACACTGTGCTTGCCAGCTTTCCATAACTCTATGCTGTCAGAGCACAGTGGGTAGGCATTTAACTCCACTACATTGCAAAATGTCCCGTGCTTCACTTATTTTCTTTCTCTCTGCTCATTTACCCAGAGGTTGTTCACCCTCCAGCTCACTGTCAGAGGCTAAAGCCAAACTTGGCCTATCCTCTTGCCCCCTGAGACAACCAAGTGTGAAATCAAGGGAAAGAAAATTTGAAAAAACAATGGATGAAGAACTTACCTGGGATATTTTTCCATAAGATTTTATGGTATAAGGTTAAATGCAAAGCCTAGAAGCAACTGCTGTTATCCTACCCAAATCTCTTGTGGAAACTGCTCACTAACTGATTTCTCAAGAAGAGAAATATATTTAGAATAAGGATCCTGAGCTAGAAAATTCTGACATTATTGAATACACCAAGTCATGAAATAACACTTCATCCTCCCTGAGCGAACAGCCTATTAACTGAATAAAAGAACTATGCCCATGTACTGCAGTGGAAATTTAAAGAACTTTGACTGTGGTTGAAAATGATGGAGGATAGGGAGGAAAGAGGTACTCTGAGAAAGGGAGAAAATGTATTGTGTTACAAGACTTGGGTCTTTGTTTGCTCCTAATAACTTTGTCTTCAACAGTGGAGCAGGGGAAATCTTTTATGCTATGAATACCAAGTCTGTTAAGCTTCCAGTCAGGACTAGATGGGTTGAGGTCTCTTGACATTAACAGAATATGAATTTAGAATATTCTAATTTAAGTCCTCACTCCTCCATGTTTTCCTCACACGTCAGACTGTTTTTTATCACCTTCTGGAATTCCACAGACCTAAATGGGGCTTCTCACATGTGTAAGGGTTGATGGTATAACCACCTCATTAAGCTACCTACAAGCAGAAAACTCACTTAATTCATTTCTTAGAAGGTTCAAGAATGAAGCTTCCTATAAAATATTATGAAAGAGAATAAAACAATTGTCATTCAATCTTTAGAATGAAAAATAAAAATTCTATTTTTGCTGAAGTTTAAGCTGGTGCTGACTCTTGGACCAAGAGCTTCAAGCTGTGACAATGTAGGACAGGGAATAAGCACAGAGCAACTTGCCAGATACTCTTGTCTCTCAGCATGAAAGTCACTCCCCAAGTACTGCAGTTCCTGTGCTCATCAGCTGGCAGACCACTGTGGTAGAATTAATAGGCCTCTACAGAAGAAACCACATGCTTTAGACTTGTTGCTTGATTTAAGGAATAAAGTTACTAAGGGGGAAATATCTGATGCAAAATGAAGTTGTTGCATGGGTTTGCTCATTGCTCTACTTTAATCTGCTTTTGCTTCTGGGGCTTCTTTTGCAGCTGCCCTAATTTCCTCTACTTTTGCATTTTCTATTAATTTCAATTAAAGCCTCCATAGGCTCATGAGCTTACAGACTTTTTTATTATTGTTTTTAAAAAAGAAGACCAATACTGGCTCTCCTTTTGCCTCTAGACTACTGCAGAGGAATGTAGAAGCATGGTCTTTCAAGAAAGAAATTGCAGCTACTTCAGTAATTGAGTTGTGATATTTTTTTAACCTAATGATTAAACACCTGTGCTGATCTGATACAAACTGGCTCCAGGGAAGGAATTCTGAACCCACAACTGAAAAAGAGATGTTTGCTTTAAACAGGAAACATTTTGACGCCATATCAAAATTACCACAGAGTCGTAGAATACCCTGCGTTGGAAGGGACCCACAAGGATCATCAAGTCCAACTCTTGGTCCTGCACAGATCAGCCCCAACAACCCCACCATGTGCCTGAGAGGATTGTCCAAGTGCTTCTTGAACTCTGCCAGGCTCAGTGCTGTGACTGCTTCCCTGGGCAGCCTGTTCCAGTGCCCAAACACCCTCTATGTGAAGAGCCTTTTCCCAATATCCAACCTAAATCTCCTCTGACACAGCTTCTTCTTCTAAGGAAAGATTGTGGTTACGAATTTCAGAGCTGGGTGAAGGCTGGAATGTCCTCTCATTATCTGGCTGCCTCACATAACTGTCTCCAAGGCCAACCCAGACTGCTCCAAAAGCAGGTAAATGAAATCTTCCTCACCTCAGCAAAGGCTTAAGCACAGCAATGTGAACAGGCAGCTCTGCTGCATTCTCCACTGGATGGACATGCCAGGGACCAGGAGCTGAACCAGCAAAAGGAAGATGGTAAAACCCCACAAATGTCTTTAAAAAATTAAAGGTAGATTTTTATGGTGTGCAAAATATTTATTCAGAATAGTGAAGTTTTTTAAATGACAAGCCAAAGGGTCTTGTTATACTCTCGTGAGATCTCTGGCATTTATTGGACCCTCCTTGAACCAGCTTACTAACCTCAAAATAACTGCTTTTTTCTTCTCTGGGTTAGGTTAGTTTTCAGCCAAATTATTGAATGAACTGGCTTGTAAAGTGCTCCAGAAGTGTTAAAGCTGGTGTATGATTAGTGGTGTGAGTACCCAGATACTTAAGGGGGTGCAAAAGAGATGGGACAAGTTATGGGAGAAGAATGAGCTGGACTAAACACAATAGCATATATTAAACATTTTACAATGTTTACTGCAGCTTCACAGTCATGTAAATTTAATTTTAATCGAAGTTTATTTAGAAAATTAAAGAAGAAAAGTAAAATTCTGTAGAGTTTCCTCGCTCCACCAGAACAAAGCCTGTATTTTCTCACACTTGGGCCTTCTAACATTTAAAAAGGAAAGATATCCTTTCTTCCCACATGTCCATGAAATCTCATTTTCAGAAGAAACATTTACGCATATTTACTAAATAGTGAAAGAATCAAAGTCAGATTAATGTGAAAAGTCTAAACTGATGCCTGAACGATGGTAACATTGTAGTCTAAAGGCAAATTCCAGCATTACTGGAATCCTCTTAAACCAAGAGGAGGATATGCCTGTAGACACATTCAGTATAATGAAAGAAACCAAAAACAATGTCTCTGCTTAATCTGAAGATCTATAACCTGAATACTCTTCTGATATACAACATTTCAGGTCTTCTCCAAGATATGAAGTTATAGCCTGCCAGACAAATCTGAGGCCAGCAAGCTCTGAACGTAAGGGGGAATAAATTTTATTATATAAGTGATTAATATATCAATAAAGATATTTCAGATATTAAGATCTCAATAAAGTAAGCAAGAAGCAGTGAAGGAGGATTAAGAAGAAATAACTGATGTGTTCCAATGAAGGGAATGTAGCAAGGATCATACTAAACAAGTGAACAACAGGCTGGAGAGACTGGAAAGAGCAGCAGAGGGGATGGTTTTAGGAAGACTGTACAGAGTTTGGGAGGCTGGCTAGGAGTGCATGAGTAATATTCACAGACACCTTTATCCACTAATGGAGCTGACAGAAGCTGACAATTATGACAATGGTAATGAACCTGTCTTATCTATTTTAAGACACCTTGTATGAAGAATTCAGAGAGAAAGAAAGAGAAGATTATTCTTTGCTTGGTTAAAATACCATGACTTCAAGGGATTCCCTTTCTGTTCGCTCTGCATGGAAAATATACAAAAGCACCATAATTGCAGAACATTTAAATAGGTCATTTAAAATAGATTCCACAAAGTGAGAGGGAAAAAAAAAGTCCACCCTACTTTAAAGTAACTTTTTTAACAAAAAAGAAAGAGGACTTGCTTTTATCTCCTTATTCTTCTATTATTTTCCACCCTTTGGAAGGTCAAGAAAACCCATACATTTACTTTAGAGAGCCTGTAGATTTACTTCATATGGCTGCTTTTCCTTGAGATTTGCCCAAATATGATGTCTTCTTGATGTTTACAGATGCCAAGGGATCTAAAATATCTCATTTTTCCTCCTTTCAGTTTGTTCTTAAAACTCACTGTATTGACTTGGTGCCGTTTTCTTACGCTCTTTTTGTGCTGTTTCCTCTATCTCTAAGATCACTGTCTGCATTGTAGTATGGGAGGAAACTTTCATTGGGATTGCAGTGGATGTAACTGTATTTTGTTGGCAGCATTCCTGCTAGTAACCCTGTGGTTTTCATTGAGGTTGTGAAGTGATTTTTGAACAAAGTCAAGGTGTAATGTGCCTTTTACTGAAGCCAATGAAGTCAGAGTCAGCTTTGTTTAAAATAAGGGTGTCTGATGCTTTCCTCTTTTAGTATGTAAATTACTTTAGTTATGTGATGACTGTTTCTCAAAAATAAACTTTGCTTCCATGTGCAAATCAGCATTAGCTCACACTACAAGCTCAAAACCAAGTTATCTGCCACCATGAAATGTTATTCAAGTACTGTTTCCCTCCTCAGGTTGTATCTTGTTAGTTTTGACAGATGCACAATGAAATATAATAAGAGCTGAAAAGGTCTTTTTCTGTATCCCTTTGACCCTTTAAATCTGATATATAGCTGGTGGACCACTGTGGATGGATGCATGAAATGGTCCAAACTTCACCTGAGGTCAGTGGTCAGGGGGAGTGAGTTTGTCATTCAGGTTTCAGTTTAGCATCTAGTTTTTTGGAACTGCTTGCTAGCATATTAATGAATTTCTCTACCTGTACCCAAATAGGGTTGGGCATTAAAAAGTGAAATTTAGCCTATAAACCAATGAAGTCAATCTCATAGTGCTCAGTCAGACTATTTATTACCCAGTTTTGGGAAGTAGTTTTATTGTTGTGTTTAGTAGCAAAGTCCATCTCTCATTAACATCTATTTGTGTTTGTGTTCACGTGTTTGTTTTCCAAGTCATGGAAGAAGAGTATTTCAGTTCTAGAAATTCACTGAATAGGTGTTAGAATGTGGACATTCTTGAACCTTCCAAAACCAGTATTGTTATTGTAGTCAGAGTTGAGAATCAGTATTCCCCAAGTGGATCATAGAGGCTATGAGCTGAATTTTGTGGCCTTTATTCTGTGAACTTCTGTCAGCTCTGGATTTCTTTCAAGAAGTGACATCTCTATCAGATGAAAAATCCCTACCCAACATTTAATCATTTTGTTGTATTTCCCTGGTGACTTACTTTTTAATTAAAATAAGTATATTTAATAGAAATGTTATATTTTAAAAAAACTAATTTTCAATGATACCTAATGCTAAGCAGAGCTGACAATCCTAAGGTAGAAATGTCAGATATGAAGCACAGGAGAACAGAGTCAGAAAATTACCCCAAAATATTTATCCTGGAACAGTTACACTGTCCTGGTATCACTGGGCAGTTCCATGAAAAAGAGTATTAAAGATAAGGTTCTCAAATCCTTTTTCCAGACCAAGGCATAACAGAGCTGCCACATATAAATGGAAAATGGAATCTTTTGCTGGCTTTATACATTCTAAAAACTTTCTGTATCTGAAAGGAATTAAGAAAGCAAATGGAAAGACATAAACTGGAACAAACAAGCAAACCAGATTCAGAAAACACATCAACAGTTCTTCATGGAATCCCCCAAAAATCGTTAACGTTTGAAAGTCTGCCAAAGTTCATAGCTGAAATCTAAATTTTAGAAAACATTTCCACTTGCTCTGACAATAAATATTACACATGATGTAACATTCCTCTCAGCTGATAATGTTCTTTATAACACATCTGATGAATCATCACAGTTTTTAACACCCCGTCACTTGTCAGAAGGAAAAGCCGAGGAACAGAGGTGGAGCCTATTTTTCATAATCCGGAGTAAGAACCCACTTAACGCAATGCTCTTTGGAACAGACTCTGATCTGAGAGTGTCCCTAATTACTGAACTCTTATTCAGGTAATGAGAATTAGGTATGTGGGTTTTTTGCCTTAATGGCCTTATTTGTATACATAAACACTGGATGTGGTGGTATGATATGATCAAGGATTCCAGTTCTCAAATTCCTGGCTATCAATCCTTTGTTCAAGCCACAGTTCCTGTTACATCTGCCTTTATGCTGGTCTGTCTGACTAGAAAAATCACATCACTTTTCTCTGTGAACTGTTTTGAAGGTTTCAAATGACAAATAACAGGGACTTTAATCCTCTCTTCTTCCAAACAATTTGTAAATCAGAACCATCAAAACACACGTGCAGTGAGAGAGCACAACCTGTGCTTTTAAGAACTTCATGGTTCACTGCATCTCTGAAGTGCTTTGAGCTTACATGTCCTATGATTTTGTTTCAACACCTCTCTTCTGTTCTCTCCAGCCTGTGTTTCTCAGGAGTGAGCCAGCAAATGCAGATATACAGACTAGCACCTGATAAGGCCATTTGTTAAGTAAAATTCTCATCTCCATTACAGTCTTGCAGATTCCTATCATTATGTTTAGGTTCATCAAAGACAATTACAGAGCCCCAGTGAAGCTGCCAGAGATCTATTTGGATGCACAGCAGAATATTTGTGTATATGTTGATACACAAAGACTAGTTATGCATCCTTTGGCACAATTATTTTCACTGCTGTGGATGGGAGCAAAATCAGGGTTTGAGAAAGGGCAAGCAGTGATTTGTTTGGTGAGTTATTGTTTGCTTAATGGCTGCTTAAAAATGCTAAGTTTTTCACACTGCAGAAATTAGCCTGCCCTTGTACCTGTGAAACAGCATTACAGCAGTCTGGAAAATGCCCTGAAGTGTTGAACTTGCCTGCAAAACAAGGTGGGTGTCTGCATGTCACCACACAGGGGTGGCCCTGAGACTGCCCTGTGACCCGAATTAGGTGATGAGCAAGTGGATGTGCATTGGCAGAGCACAGAGCCAGCTCCTGTGTGGCATTTGGTCCCTGTGCAAGGCATCCAGGTGGGTAGGAGGTGATGGGGAGAGGAAGCACATTGTGCTCCTGGTCCAGGCAGAGCTGCTCCAGTTTTACATCTGCTGAATCCCTTAACCTGACACTTGAACACCTCAGCAGAAGAACCCAACCTGCACTCTCACATCTAAGACAACAAAAGCTCTGCCTCTGCTTCCAGAGGGCTGGGATTGCTCCCCATTGGTGTGCAGGATCAGTCAGCACAGATTCATGGCTCAGTATTGTGTCCTACTCTGCCTTAAACTCCTGACAGTAGGACTTAACATTAGCAACCCATTTCCCATCTCTCTTCTGGCTCCACTTTCAATCACTATTAAATCTTCTTGGTGTTTTGTTTTTGGTTTGTGTGTTTTTTTTGGTTTTTTTTTTTGTTTGCTTATGGGGTTGTTTAAAAGAAGAGAGAACCTATGTGTACAAGAACCAGTTTGTAAAACAAAAATCTCTTTGTTAAAATTGGAGTCTGCAATACTGGTGCAGATCGAGGTTCAACCAATGCAAAGCTGTGCTATTTGTAAACACCTTCTCATTGCCTGGGAAAATGGAACAGAACAGCCCATACTGCCAAGGGTCAGGGAAGAGCATTATCTGCAAGTACTTTATCCTGTCACCTCTGAGACATGGAGGAATTGTGCTGGGAGTCAGCTGAAGTGAATGCCAAAAGCTGTCCTTTCCACCTGAAGAGCCCTCAGAGCTGCTCCAGGTTTGATTGTCATTAACCTGGTGCCATTAATCCCTGCCTTGATCAGAAACTGGAGCTGGAGGTCTGGAAAATCTCTGGAAGTGAAGTTGTGAGTTTGGGGACACAAATTATTCCGCAATTCAAGATTCCAATCACAAGTTTCCGATTAGACTCAGGAAGTGAACGTGCTCATGTCACAGTTACAGGAGTAAATCTGCTTTCTGCACCCACCCCTATTTGGGATCCCAGGCCTTTTCACCTGCTCCACAATTCCTGCAGGGCCATTCCTCTGGCCCTGAACAACAATGCCAGCACTCCTGGGCAGTTGGGCTCAAACACTGAGTGAGCCAGAGATCATCACAGATCTATCTTAAAACCTTGTTTAGAGTTTAAGAACAGTTTAAGCTGCCTGTATAGACATATGAAAAGTATTTAAGGGCATCAACCTCTGCCCCAAAATGCTTTAGTAAGATTTTTACTCTTAAAAGTGCCCCTTTTGAAAATGAACCTTCAGTGATTTGGATTTTTGTCTATTTAACTCATGCATTAATTCCCAGGAAGGAATATGCACCATCTACTGTTGCAGTCTCTGCTTTTGCTTTCTCTGATGGAGTAGCAGCTGGACCAAACCTATACTTTGTTTCATCAAGGAAAGGGAATTTATTCATTGGTGAAAAGTGTTTTCTTCTGTAATTTAACTATGGAAGAATATTTCTTGGCTATTCTCATTGTTTCTTCTACTAGAGCTGGCAAACTGAGGAATGCCTAAAGCATCGATGCTTTTATTATGCATTATTTTTCAATGATTCTGAATCTGGAATAAGCTAGTTGTATTTCAGTGTATTAATCACCCAAGTTATCAAAACAAATCACTGATCTGCTAAGACAGCTAGCATTGCTTCTAAGCTGCTCTGTGGAGTAAAAAACCGGGGAGCTCTTCAAAGAGCATCATAATTGTTAATTAGATAGGAACTTGTAAGAAGACAGCAATGAAATTAAAATAATAGCTTGGTCTAACGTACTTGAAAGTCCAGATGTTAATATCTGATTGGGAGGAGCTCTGAATTACGCCAAAGCAAGTTCCAGAATTTGGTTCTTATTATTCAGCAGGCAATCTTTATGCAATATTTAACAAATCAGGCATTTGATGAATAATTGTTGACAGATCTTGTCTGCTTCACTGTTTTTCACAGAACTGCATCAGTGAGACTAAACACAGCATATGTCTAGGAGGTCTCAAAAACTTTTCTACCATTTTTTATATACTCAATTTCTAAAAGACACCAAGGAACAATTCATATTATCCCTTATACAGAACCACTTGTTAACACAGGTCTGGAGGAACCAGGAATCTGCTAAAGCGCTATCTGGTACTGCTATATGGAACTGCTTGAAGAGGTCCTCCTTTGATTTAAGAGTATATGTGGACCAAAATTTGGCTCTCAGCAAAAAAACTTTAGTGAACATCTGAAAGAATGCAGCACACATTATGTAAATGCAAGTAGAAACTCCCCCCATTAATAAGAAGGGAGAAAAGCAACTATTTGCAACTTACTTTATCTGTAATTTTTCATTTGTGAACACAATTATCCACAGCCCATTTTTCAAATCTATAGCCTTTAGATATTGTTCAGTGTTTGGTAACTTTCTGTGCATCCATCTGATAAGAACCTACTTATCTTCAATTTGCTCAGATCTTGCAGAGCGTCCTCAGTCAAGAATTGGGCTCTGGGACAGGAAACCACACACTTGTGTTGCAGATTGATGGACCTGCAGCCAATTGACTTTAAATTGCAGAGACCTTTCAGCAGATAAATAACAGCCCACTCCAGGGACTGAGCTGGAAACTCAGGCTTTGCTGAGGTCAGTTTTTAAGAAGGAACTGGCTGGTTCTCCTTATTGCAGGAGGGTTGGACTGGGTGATCTTTAAAGGTCCCTTCCAACCTAAACTGTTCCACGATTCTCTGATTCTTTGATCCAACCTGGAATAAATATGGAACTGATAATGGTGCAACCACACACAAAATATGAGCAGAAGATGAGATTTCAGTTTATGGTTTAGCCATTTACTGGAGCTGGCCAGCATTCAGAAGGCACAGAGAAATCTATGTGTGTGTTTGTAATACTAGAGATAGAGTGTATTGAATATTATGGAATGGCAATTAATCTCTTTTTTTTTTTTTTTTTTACAAAACTAATTTATGGACAGATTGCACAGAAACATGCCTTAAATTTGTTATCAGCTATTAATAGGCAGGCATTACTGTTTTTTTTTTTCTGTTCCAAAACTGGATTAAAACATAAGCTACAGGAAGGTTCTTAATCATTCAGACTCTCTCTAAATATAAGTTGTGACTGATCTTTACTGGCATGCAAAATATTATAATTAACATACTATGATAAAAATGGTACATTTTCCACTATGAGAAATTGTTCTCTATTAATAAACCGACCAAGTGAATATCTACTAGAAATTACCACCAGCATAATTCAAAATAACATGCTCTGGGGAAATATGTTTTGATTCCACTTGCCCTCTGGTACAGCCCCAGTAGGGTTGTTGCTGTGTATCAGGAGGGAAGAAGTGTCAAACCCCACCAGTGGTTCTGCATGCAGCTTGCTATCCTGGGTCACATTTGTACACTGTAACAGATTACTTCCAGCCAGTGGAGAAAACTCCTTTTAATTATGAGTACAGGTCCTTATCCACGAGATGGCACTGTGTTTGCCACTGCAGTGCTAGACAGGACTGAGTGCTGATGAACTATAACAGGAGAGAATTAATCCAGCTGTGGAATGCAGAAAAATATTTATCTTCATTCTTAATTTATTCAAAGAAAATGCAATTTCTCATCGTTTTCATAGCTCTATATTTCAGCTGGGTAAGGCTCACCTTATAAGGGAACTAAAGGGGACATTTTTCTTCGGTGTCAATGCAGATACATTTACATATCCACATTTTGCCCAAAGCTGTGCGTTCACATTCATTGTTGATTGGGCACAATTTCCACATAAACCCACAAATGTTACAGGCTGACTCAGAAGTTGCTGAAATTTCACAAAACTTTCAGCAGAGCTGGCAACTTGCACAGTTTAATAACAGTCAGAGGTAGCTGGGTGTCACATTCATCTGGGCTCTGAGAGAAATATTTTAGGAATTATTTTTTTAATATAAGATATTACAGAAGTCTCTACAGAACCCAGCAAAGGAAATGTCATAAAATGAGTCAAAGGCACTGGTGGCATCATGTGCACATTGAATCAAACACTGCACAAGGCAAACTTACAACCATCACTGCAGCAGTGTTCTTTAAAGCAGTAACACATTCTGTGATGGACCATACTAATTGATAATTGTAAGCCTAATTTTTGCAACAAGGAGAAAAAGGATCCAGTTGAAATCTAATCCTGACTGCTTTATTATATAATAGGTATATATAATATACATGTGTGTATGTGTATAAAATATAATGAAGTATTTTCTGCTACACCTGGGACAGTTGACACACAAGAACAGCCACTATAGAGCAGACATGGAACATGGGGGGCCCAGTGATGAGGACCTGATGGACAACACAGGGTGTTACTGAGGGGCTGGGTGGGTTTCTGGAATGGGAGTTCCAGGGCAGGGCCTTGCAGAGGGACTGGGAGGGATGGGATGAGGACTGGGATGGGGGGAGAAGCCAAGACACCAAGAACAACCAACCAACCCCCTGCAAACACTGTGACACTTCCGCTGCTGACAGAGCAGCTGCAAGGGCTGTATCCATGTAAGGCTCTGTGCAAGCAGCTAATCCAGTCAGTGAGAACAGCAGCATAACTATAAACTGGGTTATTCAGCTCACATATATTTAGTATAAACTGACTTTTGGAACTATGCT
>JAWWLV010000158.1:14593657-14617169 GCA_035041135.1 Platyrinchus mystaceus | reverse complement strand
GAGAACAGCAGCATAACTATAAACTGGGTTATTCAGCTCACATATATTTAGTATAAACTGACTTTTGGAACTATGCTGACAGAGTTCCTTTTTCACAGTTGCTGTTTAAGTAGGTAACCCACACATTTAATATCCTTAATATCTTAGTTTGTACCCTAAACTTCCTCTGCATCTCTCCCTAATATTCTGAGGAAAAGCCCTGTCTTGTCTAAGTCTACTAAGTTAAAACTGTTCTCATCCACAGACTGAGGTTTGTGCTCTGAAAGCTTTTCAGCGTCCATTTCGAGTTCAATGGTTTTTTGAGTCAAAAGTCAAATTTTCTTTCAAAGAACTGTTCTGATGTATGGTTTAAACAAATCCTACTAACCAAGCATTGCTCCCTAATGACTGAGATTAGGCACAAAGAGCAGTTTTTTATTATGGTGATTCCAATTCCTCAAGACTTTGTAGTTTTCTTCCTCCCACCCTGCTCCGACTTTGACTTCTGGAGTCCAATGTCACACTGTGCTCTGTTTTAGCTTCTGGCAGGGGATATTTTTTTTTAATTTTAGCTTTCTACATTTGTGCCTTTTAAAAGAAGTCAAATTCAAAAAATTAGCAGAAAGAATATGAGAACCCGAGTTCAGCCATCTGTGGAAGACGGAAGTCACTCAACATTCTTGTTAGATTATTTTCCACCTTTTTTCTTCCATGCTAGTCTGCATAGGAACCAATAAACTATCCTATAAGAGCCCCTGTAATCCCAAAACAACCTTCTCTTCCACAACAATAATGAAAAAGAAAAACTATTGTTTTTTATATCTAGTAACTTACATTCTGTTCCCCCCCTGGAGGTACTGTTGAAGTTTGCACCAGAGTACAATATTTTGCATCTTTGCTTTTCTCAACATTTTTCTCTTCTGCTTACAGACAATTAGTGGGAGAAAATTCCTCCAAGAGTGTTGAACTCAGATATTCTGTGCCTTGAACTCTGACCTCCCTCTATGCTGAAAATGTTGTATATTCTAGATTTGTGGGTTCAGAACACTTTTTGTTTCCTCCTTGCTTTAAAGAATTCCTGCTGCAATTCTGTTGGACTGGCTGTCAGAGGCATATACTTTGTTTGATATTTTAAATCTAATGAGGGTCTCAAAATTAGAACAAGCCCTTTATAGTGACAGTGAATGATGACTCACCACATAACAGAGTCTCCTAGACAGATAATTATTTGGGCATGTATTTCAGCAGATCATCCGTTAGGTGTCTCAGAGCAAGAGATTATTTTTTTATCAACTGGGAAGACAAGACAGGAAGTTAAATTACCTTGTAGGCAATACTGACTCACGAAGGGTAATGGGAAGTCATTTGAGAGATACATACATGTCCAGGCTAAATCTGGCCCTTCTTAATTAGTATGTGGCATTTGAAGCTTGCTAATTGTCAAGATTTTCTTGAGCCTGTATCTGTCTGAGACTATCCACAAGGCCTGAATTAAGAGTTCTTTGCTTAAGGAATGAGTGGATTCAGCAGTGATTGTGGTCTGAAGTTGCCACCCCAGATCCTGCCTTGGGAAGAATTATGGTTTTGGAAAGGGACTACATAGGGTAACATGGTCTTGGCTGCCATCAGTTGTGGTTAAAAACTGTTAGCAAAGCAGCCAAAGTAGCCCCAGGTTGTATTTATATTCCATTTTACTCATTCTGAAAGAAAACATCACAGGCTGAAGGAAATTAATGACACTTTTGAGGTTCTTGAGGAGAGACTTCAAAACCGTTGGCTTAAAATTGTAGCCTGAGCAATTTGACCATCACAGTGACCTCATTACATTTAGATGAGTTTTTTATAATACTACCCAGGGGCTTGATTTTTCATAAGGAGTCAAACCTCAGCCTCTGTAGTGGCTGTGGGCACCACCCACCAGAGCTGGACTCAGGGGTGTTTACCTGGGGGAGCTGTGGGGGCTGCTTAGGACTATTTATGGTATTTTGGCCTACTGGAAAATGAGAAGAGGGATAAATGGATACAGCACGAGGATTTCTGATACAAGCCAAGCATTGTGCATTTTTCAAATCCCTGATGAAAATCTCCCCTTTCCCCATGACACACATGAAGTATTTTTTCTCTTAAATCTCGTGTCTGTATTATCTCACCTTTGTAGCTTTTCCAGCATTAATCTTGCTACAAAAGTGTGTGGGTCGGGCATCATATCTCAGCTTCACTTATAATGCAAATACTTATAATTACTGCTGCATCAAGTTCCCAGCAAATTATTTCCTCTTGCCACTGAATTTGTGCTCTTTCAGGTTTTCCACAGATCACCTCCCTAGTGACCAGTATCATAAAATGAACCACTGAAAACAACCATAGATTGCAACAGGAAAAAACAAACAAACAAACAAAAAAAGGTAGTTTAATGTGGAAAAGCATGAACAATTTTGTTACTCTTCAGTTGCCCTGAGCAAATGCTGCTGTTTTGACAAAAAGTTTTTGGGTGGCTTTCAGGTGATATTGGAAGCATTCAGGGACAGTTGTGGCCTTGGAGCTGAGAGATGATGTATTTACTAATCCCTGGAGCTTTTTAGAACTACTGCTGTGGTTTAATTTTTACATTGACAAAGGCATAAATATTTTTCTTAGGGAAATAAACCCATTAGGTAGGGCTCTTCATATTTGGATAAATGACAGTATCTTTTTTTAAAAAAAAGGAAAATAGGAGAGAACTTACAAATGTGAAAATTAATGACATTACCTTATGCAGTCTTTGATACAGACTCACTCTGGGTTAATTTGACTTAATTTTAAATGCTTGCATGATCTCATATTTTCAATTTCTTTATCTGGCATTCACATATTTTCCCAACTTTTTTTTTTTTATTTATTTTTTAAGCAAGAAATCTTGCTTATGCTAAAATAGCTCCATAAAATAGCTCACATTTGAAAATAAAAACACATTCTTTTTCAAAGACAATGCCAATAAATGGAGCAATTATGTAACAGGAAATGCTGGTATGTGCAGACAGTTATCAACAGATCAAACCCAAGAGCTTCACTGCAGAAAATTCACTTTGCACTGAGATAGCAGATACCCATGTTGATATTAGGAATGGATGAGAAAGAAGGGAATGAAGAAAACCATATGTACTGGTGCAGTCCTTAAATCAATGGTTAGATTAGTACAAATTCGACCTGTGGCATTATTTGGTGTCCACACAAATGCAGTGTGTATGATAGATCCAACTTAAAGTAACAATCAAATAGACAAAACCTTGCATTAAAATCCAAAACTACTGGCCAAAACTGTCTGAACAAAAAAGGCTGAACAGATCTTACATCACTACCTGGACACATTTATGTGTCACTGTTTGTTGTTGTGGTCAGTGTTGGGATTACCTAAACCAGAGTGCTGCTGAAATCACTGTGAATATCAAACCCAGCAGTTGTCAATCACTGAGCAAATAATCAATGTTTTCCTGTCTGCCAACCCTTTCCAAGCCATAATTGTCCTGTTTCTCTGACAAGAATTGAAACTCACTCAGCTATGCACGTTCTTGGTAAGAAAAACCCCAAACCAAAGCAAAAAAAAAAAAAGGAGTGTTTTCATGGAAACCAACTTTTTCATGTACTTTAAAAGAGCAGTATATTACTACTTTTCTGTTATTATTTATATTGTGAAATCTCAATACATATTTATATCATCCCCTTGGCCTTGGGTATATTCTGGCTCTGGATTTAATTTCTGTGGAAAGTAATTTCCATTTTCTTTTATTTATGTAGTTTTAGTTCCGTGCTTTTAGTCAGCCCATACAGACACAAAACTTCAGTAGCTATGGCTAAAACCACCAAAGCACATTATCATTTGTCCATCTTCATCTTGGAGAAAGAAATGTAAACAGCCTTTTCCTCTAGGATTTAAACAATCCAAAAAGTTGCAGAGAATTACTATTAAAGCATACATCCAGAGTGAGAGTAGCAGCAATATATACCACTTTCCTAACGTAATGATTTCCATATCCCCTTCAAAAGTGCTTGGAAACCCACAGGGTTTGTCTGAATACAGATGGGTTGACTATTTTATGAGTTTAGTGCTTGATATGGGCTCCTGATTCTTTGTCAGTTTTGCTTCAAAAGGAAAAGGAAAATGATCTATTTGCCTAAAATCAGATGCATCATTTGGATGTTCCGAATCTCAAGAAGAGCCCTTGAAGGGAGTTTTCAGCGTTAATAACAAAACTACAAAATGAGATTATAAAGAGTAAAAATACTAAACTGCACAAAGCCAAACTACCTCTTAGCAAGAGCATAAACCTAAATAAAGAAAGACTTCTTGATATTTCCACCCACCAGAAGTAATCAGCCACCAGAAAGGCACTGGAACACGGTCAGAAAATGTCCTTGAGCCTGAACAGAGGTGCATCAATAAGTGTGTCGATAACAAGAGATACAGAACTTGGTGAACACTGTATTATTTCCCTGAACACTGTATTATTTCCCCTGAAATTTTGATCAAAATACAGAAACTCAACATTTTCATGAGTGAGTTAAAAATGCCATTAGAATAGAATAGGACAGATTATTTTCACTGGGAAGGACCTGCAGCAAACATCAAGTTCAACTGCCTGACCAATTTGGGGCTGACCAACAAAGCATGTTGTTAAGGGTATTGTCCAAATGCCTCTTGAACACTGACAGGCCTGGATCATTGACCCAGCCTTGTTGCCCTCTGGAGACACTCCAGGACCTCCTGCTTAAATTGTGTGATCCAGAACTGCACAAGGTCATCCTTCCTAGTTGTTGCTCTATGTCACGTCCAATTAAATCTTGAGTTAGCAGATAACTTTCAAATCAGTCCAAAAAAAAAAAAAAATCAGAGAAGTAAAAAAAGAAAACTGCAATGAATTAATTTTTCAACCCTGATGAAATGAACAATACTGCAGAACATCAGGGTTTAATTCATCCAAGATTCAAAATGATGGCTGACGTCATTTTGAGGCCTCTCTCAATGATTTTTTCAACAGCCTTGGGAGTCTGGAGAGGGCCCAGTTGTCTGGAAGCCGGCAAATGTTGTCCAGATTTTCAAGAAGGGCAAAAAGGATGACGCTGGAAACTACAAGTGTGCCGGTCCCACTTCAGTGACTGGTGACATTACTGAGGAATTGTTAGGTTGTCGTCTTATACAACACATTATTGGCTGTGAAAACTCAGATTTATCTCAACTAAAGATCACAGGAAAGAATTATAACTTGGTAAATGAATTTGGTCTAAAAGATCATTCTAACTTGGCAAGGGAATTTAACTTTACAGGTTCTTACAACTCATTTCTATACCTTCTTTGTGTCTTGTATTTATGATATAGGTTACCATAAAAGAAATGTAGAACTGCTGCAAAATTAGAAACAGAAGATAAAAATAATTCAGTGCTGTACCTGACAAACTGCAAGAGTTGTTTGCATCACTTCAGTTCAGCTATTCTGTAATATTCCAGACAACATTTGCATCCTAATGCTTAACTGGGTGACCACAAGGCCAAAGCTGAACAATTAATTTCTTGTGTTTCTTTTAATTTAATTCATTGACACTTCGCTTATCCTTGCAAAAACATACACTGAAACCCTGCCAGCAATGGAATAGGAAAATGCCAATGTAATCAGCCACCAGAAAGGCACTGGAACACAGTGAGAAAATGTCCTTGAGCCTGAACAGAGGTGCATCAATAAGTGTGCAGATAATAAGAGATACAGAACTTGGTGAACACTGTATTATTTCCCTGCAATAAGCAAAAGCTCTTTTTGAGATGTACAGTCAGAGAGAAATAATAATAAAAAAAAGGATCATCAGAAAAGAAATACTACACGTTTCAAGAAAGGTTGACCATTATTTGCGGTCTTTACTGTGCTACCAGGCATTGTGAAGACATCCTTGCTGAAATACTCACAAATGATCAAAATGCCGTGGGAGAAACATGTTCCCTGTTAGAATTGCAAAAGATTTCACAGAAACCCAATGTGAAAATGAAGGAGGTTTAAATCTCACAGTAGTCCTCAAGCATGTGAAGCAACAGTCTGTGAAATTCAACTATCTACCCTAACACACTGAGACTCCAGCCCTGCTACCAGGAAACTCAGTGGAAATTTCAGAGTCCAGTGAAAGCAAAGTTCAGAGTCTTCACAAACCCAAGGAATAAAATGCTAAATCTGATGAACAGTTCTTTGAAGGAAACTTCTCACATACAATTCTCATGTGTTCACTCAACCTTTGGCTTGACATCACAGATGAGAACTGTTTTGTAACAGACTGGTGATAATTTTAACTGACTAAAATATGACACTTCTTAAATGAGAAAAAAAATCTTCAGCAGTCCCATAAAAAAAAAAAATAAAAAATCCTCTCTAGTTTGCTTTGCTGAAAGCCTAGTATATTAACACTTGTTAAAAGCAAATGTACTAACAGGAGTCCTAAAAAGAAAAAAATAAAACTAAAACCCACATTAAATTGCTACAGCAACTCTCCTATCAATGTTCTTTGTACACAATGATGCAGTTCTGCATAATGCAAATTTTAAGAGAGAATATCTTTCCAAAAGGCTGTATCATGTAACTCAGTGTCAATTTTCCATAAAATTCCCTATGTGCTCTTATATACACATCTGGTAAAGCTTCCTTAATGAAATTAAAAAACTTTCCATCTGAGAAGAATGGTTTCTTAACAATTGATTTGAAAGCAGCTGGGGGATAACTGGGTGATAACATATGAAGATGTATGAGATATATGAAGAACTAATTATGTTAAACTAATTTCTTGCTTCTTAATACTGTGACCAGTACACAGGGCAATAGATAGGAAAGAAGAAATGGCAAAGAATTGTTTAGATTGGAAAAAACCTCTGAGATTTTTGAGTCCCACCATTAACCCAGCACTACCAAGTCCATCACTAAACCGTATCACCAAGCACATCTACATCTTATTTCAAAACACAAATACAACCTTATTTAAAAATCTGTATTTAAAAATCTACTGTCAAGCACAACTAGCTTGGTTTGCAGTCTTTCAGTTTTTCAAATGCTTTTTAGTGTTGAGGTTTGAGTGAAACTTGTTATATAAAGAACCACTTGCATTAATTTTACTGTGTTGCTTTACTGTCCAGAGCTACCCTTACATAAGGGAGGACTTGTTTCTTGCATCAGCTGTCTAAAGCAATGGAAATAAATCAGTTCTCATAATGATTGGCTTTTTCCTGGTATCCTGAGGAGATCACACTTTGTGATGTGATAATGGACCAGACAGAAGCGACTGTCATCTGCAACAGCAGATACTTGTTTTCTTCCACTTGGAATGAACTATGAATCTGGCAGCCTTGCTGAAGTGGGGAGGTAAAGAGGGGATACCAGAAAAGTGATGGGTTTTGGTCTGCACAGGGCAGGGATTCACCAGAAATAGGCAGCTCCTTATTGCTGTGCACTCGTGAAAGATGGAGAGTTATTTGCAACACGTGAATGGGCAAAATAAAATATAATTTGTTGCAACAAGATATCTCACTGTGTTTAAAACAGGGTGTACTGTGCTCCAACAGTAATAGCAATAGTGTTGACAAAGCTGAATTTATAATCTTTGTGTCTCTGATTTTCAGAATTACTGGAAAAACTAATTTTGCAATAGTTTTTCTGAGTATGGTGCTAGAGTTTTTTGAATGAATGAAAATTACATGCTTGGGACATTCTCCAAAGTTAATTTAATGCAGCTACTCATTAACCAAGTCTTTCTAGCAATTGAGTGACGTTTGTTTTGTAGAAAGTTACAGCATTTGCTAGATCTTGAAGAATAATTTCAACAAACATGAATGAGAAGTCGGAGTAAAATCCACTGTGTTTTGACCTGAAATGAACAAATATTTCCTGTCCAGTGTTTAGGATTCCTTTTATTCTGAACTTTGAGTCTCAACCTCAAAGCAAACACAAGGGATGCAAAATCTTTTCAAATGAGACTAAAAAAGGTTTCAACCCTTTTCAGACAATTTGCCAAAATGTGGGGAGCTGCTTGGGATTTTTTCTTATTCAAGCTCTTTGGGGAGATGTGTTCTGTAGAATGAAAAAGTATAGCAACTTTTCACCTATGTATTGTAAACCAAAATTCTTCTTTGGTATTGATTATTTTCAGATAGGATAATATTAGTGTGAACTTTATGCATCTAATTCATTAATTCGTATTTCCTAACAATTTTATGCTGTTGTATTGAATTTATTTGGCTTTGTGTAGATAAGTTTGGAACTGCAATTACAAATTTTAGGCAGCAGAAATATTAATCACATACAGCTTAATGCAAACTGAGTAAACATTCAATCACGTGGCTGAATCTTGGTTGCTCTCACTACCTTTGGCTATTAAGCTTCTTGCTTTATTCCACTGTGTCTTAATTAGTGACCTACAGCCATCAAGTGACTAATCATTGATGGAATGAGGACTGATGGAATGAGGGTTGCAATGGTCAAACCAGATGAAGGATATGTTAACATGTGGGATATAAGCTCAGCAGGGCCATTCAGAACTTGGCTGCAATGATAATATTGCCTCCTGGCTGTCTTTCCCAAAAACCTACACAAAACATAATTGACAATATAGAGCATTGTCACAGTAATACAGAATAGGCCACATAATATCTTTCAGTGTATGCAGAAGATAAGGGGACTCTTGTTTTGAATCTGCAGATACCAAATATATACAGTGTGTCTTGCTAAGCCTTCCTCGTACTAGAATTACCATGGGAAAAAGGAACTATTGACTTACTCAAGCTTATGGTCTGTTTGTATAAAGATTTTTAACCATCACCTCCATTAGTAACAGAAAATATTTCAAGGATGGGCAACATTCAGATTTCTTCCAGTGTTCACCTGGTGTTATCCAAACAAAAGTTCTTGAGTTTGGAGAACAGCTTTGGAAATTTCATGGAACAGATATTTTTCCTGTTACTTTCCTCCTATTTCATGCTCAAGACTAAACCACAGTTTTCATAGGGAGTCTTAGAGACTTCTTTTTAAAGACAGTCAAACCTGAGGGCATTTTAAGATCTCTCAGTTTACACCATAAAGCTTACACAGAATAGATGTCCATCTGCATATTCATCTGTCAGTCCCTACCAAACAACTCTTACATCCATTGTCCAACCTCATCTAGATTTGACAGAGGTCTCATAGCCTAAAATCCTACACAGAAATCTGCAGCAAACAGGAACAATAGGGCCCACGTTCACCCTGCTGTCAGGGGAAGACAGCAGTTATTTTTTTTAGCTTGCTTTTCTCCTCTCCAGGCAGCAGGAGCTGCCAGGGAGCCTCTCAGAACCAGCCTGGCTTGGGATCAGCAGGTTCCCCGTGTAAGGGATGGTGGGCAGAGATGTGTGATTTAGAGGATATGCTTGTCAAGGGAAATAGTTGAAGAGAATATGGTTATAGGGAGCTTGGAAGGGAGCTGGTTTTTGTGATAAGAGAAAGCAGTGAGTGAGTCAGTAAGAAATCAGATGTTTCACTGAGAAGCTGCCTATTTCTGCAAACTGATTTGCTCTACAAAGCAAACTGTGAGCTGCAACAACAGCGAGTGACATATATGTGGATCACAGGGAAATGCAGGTTTGGAATTTTCACACCACTCTACAACTTGAGTGCCTGTGTCAGTGGGAATGCATGAATCAGTCAGAACCCATCTCTCACAGAGCTCGGGATTTGCTCTGGCACTGGCCCTTTTTAGTCCCTTATGTGAGTGTGTGGCCACCAGCTTCACCCACTTAAGGATCACAGTCATGACATCTCTTCTTCACATGCAGAGTGTGATGCCCCGGGCCATAAGTCTGTGTATCTGTGTGTCTGTCTGTCTCTCTCACTCTCTCCAAGTTTGTGTTAAGGAAACTGGCAGTTCAGCAGTATTTGGAGCCTCTGTGGCCTCTGAAACTGGGAAGATTTTTCCTTAAATAAATGGATTTAGAGCATTTAGTTGCTACACCTATTAGATATCCAAATTACCTGTGGGAAGCTAAGGTATTTTAACACCTGATCTGCTACAGCATGCACTGAACTGCTGTTATGCCTAATTCTTTCAGCATTGTGCTGAGGAATTTGCTTGCATTGATAATGTAATCATTAGCCTGTGGGGATTTCTGGGCTTCTTGTTTTTTTCTTAATACCCATCCACAGTGAAAAGTGCTTGATATTATAATACAAACATAAAATAAGACCTCAAATTTGCATTTCATTCCTGTGATCTCTTATCTTTAGAGAAGGATTAAAAGCTAAGCCTCTTTACCAAAATCACCGAACATATTAATTATACACCATATAAATAATTTAATTGCACACAGAGAATATACTTTCTGAAAGTTTCATACATACTTCTCTTTATATCATGGAAATGATTGTAAAACTAGAGCAATTTTTCTCTTAATACTTTTCATGGTGAAAATCTATCCTGCTTAACTGCAATTTATAATTTGATAAGAAACAAAAATTTTGAATGCTCACAATGTATAGTAGTGAGAAAGTCTATTAAAGATCCAGAACAACAAAGAGGTTGTGATCCTTACGTGCCTCCTGTTGAAAGATAAGGTCAGATCATCAGGTATTTAACTCTGACTCCACTAAAGGGAATGTAGCTTCATCCATCTGCCAGCACTGAGGCTTGTTCACAGCATTATTTGAGTCACCATAAAATACTTTGTAAGAAAACCTTGGCCACAGTCACTTTTCCATTCAAGTCTTGCAGTGTACCCAGGAAAAACTTATCACCAGCACATCTCCAGTGTCTGGAGAAATGTGTTAAAGATATCAGAGTTGGGGGAGTAGAAAGAGAAGCAGAAAACTTTATGACCTTAATGCTATAAAGTATTCATATTCATAATATAAGTAGCCTTCAGTTGCCCTTAAATCACATGGAGGTCTCAGACTCATCAGCAATTTTGTAGATAGATGACATTTGCCAAAGCAAGCTGCCCAGAATATGCCATCCCTCTACATAAGTAAATATAACTTTGTTGTGGTTTTATTCTTTCTTGTCTTCCTTTTGATTTTAGCATTTTAAAAAAAAGTTGTTTTCTGAAGCCAATTTACTTGTAAACTCCATCAGAATATGACTTGTATCAGAATCTATCTTGAGATTTGTGTGTTCCTATTTTCTGTATTTTTTTCTTTCTTTTTTGCAGACTAGAATTACTGCAATTTAAAGGAAAAGTTGCTCAAATGGGGCATCCTGGTATAAGAGGAGTGGAAGTAGCCCTGTGTATTTATAAAACCACAACTGGAAATTCCATCATGCCTTAGTTAACTGCTATACACTGTCTACTTAGCCTCAAAAAAGCTCCATTACTCACTCACCGTCACCTCTCTGGTAGAACATCTTCTTATTTACCTGTCTGAGTAGAGATTTATAAGCCTGAGTGTAACATTTGTCCTTGTGGCTTTCCTTTGTCCCTCTCTGTGTTCGATGACTTTCCCGGGAATCCGAGTCTCACACAGCCACCGTCAATTGAAGGAGGCAGAAGCAAAGAGGCTGCTGACAGTTAAAGATATTTGCACAGATTCTCCTCAAGATTATGCCAATTTTACAGCAGCATAATGCTATTGACCCCAGGGCAATTCATTGCAGCCATTGACTTCAGTGCTATTGACTTCAGCAGTCCTGGTTTAGAATGTTGTGAGGTTAAAGTGAGGGTAAATCTATTATTCTGTGAGAAAGAGCAGGACCCCTGGATGCTACTGTTTTGTTAACTCGTCTATGAAGTGGATGCTACAGATATTTATAGATGAGTTTTTAGCTACCACAAGCATGTTTTCAAACAGAGGGTGTCAGGTTCTTACCCAACCCCAAAGTTAGAATTTCCACTCTGAAACTTACCCACAACTACTAAACCAGTCACATAAATGAACATTTTTTCTGAGTACTTATTGAAAATCATAAGAACTTAGAAACCTATACCTAAGTGCTTTTATGCACCTGCTGGTTTTGTGACTGGAAAAGCACAATAGACATAAAAGGGCATATTCTCATATGGAGTTCCCTTTGACAGTAAAGGACAGCATGCACACAAATAGAGGAGATATATATTGATGTGTACTCATATAAGTAAATTGGTATAAAGATGACTGTTTTCCTTTTCTCTCAAGAAGTCTCCTGCTCTTTTCAGCTGCAGATATTAAATTTTCTCCTGTGAATGTCTCATAAATTTGTAAGAGAAGGCCATGACAGGTCAAACAGTAAGCTGTGTGTCACCTCAAGTGAGATATAGGGACACATTTCTACCCTCTTGAAGATCTGAAAGATTTTTTTTTAATTTTTAGCATACCCAGAAGTTACAGTCCTGTCCATATTAAATCTCAGATATGCATATTTTGGTTAACTAAAGACATGTGGCAGTTTCAGTCAAAACACTTATTTCCTGTGCCTGACTAAAGTGAAATAACTGTACAGTATTAAACAGCTGTTGAGCTTTATAAAAAGTGGATGATAGCTGTGTATGTAAACATGTATCTCTCTTTCATTGGTTGCTGGAAGTGGGGTGTAAATATGAGATATGTTACCGATAAACAGCAATTTCCCAATTTTTATTATCCCATTCATTCCTATGTCCTTGTCAAAATTCTGAAAACGATCTATCATTTCCACCAAGATCAAAAAAATTACAATAAAAAAGAACTTTCACTGGGAGCAGAGTTGCCAAGAATCACCAGGAAAAAAAGAGGTTCTCAAAACACAACAATGATAATAAATTTTTCCTTTTACAAGACATTTGTAAAGGGTGTATTCTTATTATAATTTTTACAAGTGTAACTCTCAGCCTCTTCAAGGTTCCCTAGTGACCATAAAATTATTTTCCTTCATGTCATTTTGAATGATTTCCTATCTAGTTTATTGTTAATGCCTTCCCAGAAGTGTGAAGTATGGGCTTATGATTTCTCACTATAAAAATGTAATGGATCTTCTCCTTAGCAACAATTCTCTCTGGTAAATGGCTTAGTGTAGCTGCTGCTTTACTATGAGCCCATATCCATAAAGCCCAGCACACCTGATTTGGAATTCTGATGCTTTGCATAGTTTATGAACGAATAAATACAAATCTGCTTATCTTGCAATACACACAGGATCTAATCCAAATCAATACAGACTTCAAAAAGAGAGAGATAAAGCTTTTATCATATCCTTTCAGACCCTTCATTCAGTTTTCCTACTAGATGCCTATGAATTAAAAGAGCTGTTTTCTTGATAGTAAGCACAGTATCTACCATGCCAAACACTGCCCCATAATTCTGAACAGCTATTTGTATAGCACTTATTTTTTTTCTCCCTTATTTCTTGACAGAGTGATATAGTTCTGGTTTTTGAATTGCTGTGATTTTTAAGAATTATACTGGTTTGAAAATTATGTCATCCATTTCCTGGTGAGCCATTTCATTAATATTAGTATCATTTGCATGAACAGCACTTTATGGAGTCAATAAAATAACAGGACTGTGTCCTCTATGGATTTTTTGATCTATGTTTTTTTTTTTCTAATATTTTGTGCAACAAAGCAAACAGATAGAAATGGTTGCACTGGATAAGACCTGTTATCCATCTGATACCAGTATTCTGCCTCTGAGATAATTCTACAACGGCTTCAATGTAAGGATTTTTTGTGTCTGGGCTTCCCAAACTGGTAAAATATGACTGTCTGAGTGATCCTAGCAGAACAACTTCATAACACATCTGTGGGAGAACTGGACCTGACCCACCAGGTATGAGGCAGAGTAAAAACCAATCATTCACTCTTCTCACATATGAAAAATTATTTACATTCATGGTCTGCATGACTTGTTTGCCTGGATCTACAAGAGTGGGTATATGAGAAGGAAAATAACATATTACAAGAATAAATAATGCTGAACATATAATGAAATATTAATTTTGTAGTTATGCTTTTATAAACACTCAAAAGGTGCGTAGGTATTTGAGATCCCTCTCATCTTTACAGAAGGAGAAAGAAGAACCAGAACAATTTTTTTTTTAAATATCTTAGGCTAAATAATAATATTCAAAGTTTAAAATAGAATGAAGAGTGATGGTTTGTGCCACTGTAGATGGAGGCAATGTGACTGTACCTTCTTGCTAGTTTTCCATGACTAGTTTGATCTCATGTATGAGGTACCTCAAGGAAAGATGAAAAGCAGAAAAAAGCCACGAAAAAATCCTGTGCCTGGAATGAGAACCCCTGTGTTTGCAACCATGCAAGGGTTAAAAACAGTGATAAGGTCAAAAGCTGTCTTTTGAAATCTTGTCCAGAGCTGAGTGAAATACTTAGAGAACCTGAGGTCCAGGTTTGGAAAGTTTCTGTGTAATAAGAAAAAATAAAGCCAAGAGCAACTTACATAACATCACTTCCCTAGCAAAAATATTGCCCAAATTTCTCCCTATTGTTTCTCCTGAACCAGTATATCTTTCCCTCACCAAGATACTTCACTCTCAGTTTGGTAATCATAAGCTCATCTCAGAAGAGGCTGCTGATTTCTGTGCTCCTGTAAAACACTGTACCTGGGTCCATGGATGAATATAATGAGTGCTCCTGAGTAGCTGGCAAGAAAATACTGCTTGATAGGAAGCTCAAAACTGAGATTCAATCACAAATTTTACTCATTTGAATGGTCCCGTCGACTTCAATGACCGAGTAATATTTACAGAATTGCTCCCCTGAAAAAGGGATGGTCTTAACATTTTAAGCATTCATCTCACTGCACTGCACTAGCTGATTATTTTTTTTTTTTAAAGTGCATTTTTTTTTCCCTCATTGTTTATTGGAGTCTCCCCACCACAGACAAGCAAAATCAATGAGAACCTTGGATTAGAATTGAAAAAATGGAAATGGGTGGTGTGATAAAAGGCCAAATTTTAACAGTGTGCCTGCAGCCATAGAAGTTAGTGCTTTTAGATTAGATGTGATGCACGTGTCACAGCTCTGTATTCACTCCTGATGCCAGGATAGAAATCAGACATTTGGTCATCCGTGGCAAACCACACTGTTAAGTTCTATTCTTATTTCTATTTTTTCTCCTCTGTATAAGAGATAAGATGCCATCAAATGGACTAGGGTGCAATTAATTTAGTAAGTGGAGTCCAATGTTGATCCCAATATATTTTTTAAACCTGGCAAGTTCAGAGTTTTTGTTATTGCTTTTCCTTCATAAATCTCTTTCCTGCTCTTGCTTCGTTGTAGGCATAAGATACTGTTAGCTATGATTCAGTGAAATTTTCCAGAATACAATAACACTGAACTGTCTCATACAATAACTGCATCCAGTTTATTCTGGGATAATGAAAATGTCTTTTGTGATTCATTACAACTTTCCTTTGTTCTTTATATGATATCAAACCATTAGATGGAAATTATCTGAAGCTATTGACTGCCAGCAACTTGCTGAGAAAAGACAAGGAGATCTAATGCACAAACTGTATGGTGTCTGAAACTATTCCTGTATAACTCTGGCAGCATAAGATTATTATAATACAAAGTAATCAATGTTTATTACTTAAATTTAGCAACATGAAATCTCACTGGTTAGAGCAGGCTTCATCTGAACCCTCACAGACAGAGGTGTAAAGGAGTGACTGCACTGAATTAAAAAGAAAACATAAGATGAACATATCCATATGGATCTGTTAAATCATGTCAGTCAATTTACACAGTCAGATGCCAGTAAAACTTAGTGGGGATTTTCCACCTGAGAACTATTTAGTGGAAAGGGTACTTCCCAAAAAGAATTTTTAAAAAATTTTCATAAGATGATAAAATATTCCAAATACTGAATGAATTAGAAACTAACTGAAAAGCAAGACTAGAGGGGTGGGTTTTTTAATGACTTGAATTAAAAAATTCAAATTTATTGAACTGAAACAAAAGTTCTGGATCTGTTCAGTCAGTGCCACAAATTCTATTATATTTTATAATCTGGGTTAATGACTCCACTTCTCTGGAGGGCCAGGACTCTACACATGTACAACATGCTTTTCTCTTGGCTACTTCATAGGAATCCCACGTGCAGAGCTGTGCTGGTGACCTTTGTTGAGACTGGCAGCCACGGGGATTGTATCAGTTCTTTGGGAACAGCTCTGTTAGTGTGTCAGTGATTTTGAGGTATAATGCAGCTTAACAGGATGTGCAGCAAAGTCAAAACCACCACTGATAACTGATTAGTCACAAAGAATTTGCAGACAAATAGTCTAACCAAGGCTGCAAGTGTCAAATTCTCTTTGGAGTGAGTATTGAATACCTATTCGTTTATTATTTAAAAAGTGCAGTATTTAAAGTATTTGTTAAACAGAAATAAGATTTTTTTTTTCTTCTGCATTTTGGGGTGTATTTTGCATTGCTTTTAAAACCTGTGTGTTTTTTTAATGAACTGGAACATCTCATAAAAGGACCTCAGAAGGGAATTAGATTTTTGAATGAGCTGACTGCACATGAGGCAGTTCTCATTCTAGCAAGAATCAAAGAAAAGTGGGAGACACAGGCTTTGCTGAAATCAGCAGCAGAGTTCCTTTCTATTTTAGTGGAGTCAGGATTTCACCTGGGTTTTTATTGCCTCTTTTCTAACCACAGTCTGGAAAACTATGGTAAATAATTGTCATAACTGCCAGGAAGAGAAACTAGAGTGGGCACTGAACATGAAAGCACATATATTCTTCAAAATGGCTCTTGCACATAAAAATCTCCTGGAAGTGCTCAGTGCAAACGAATCGGATTCATTTTTCATAAGTAATGACCATCAAGAAAGGAAAGAATTTGAGCATTAGGTTGAAACAAAGACAAAAGGCTTTACAAAAGGAGCAAAGTCTCACAGTGATTCTGTTCAAGCATTTCTTTGGAACTTGATCTTGGCTTTTTTATGCAGAAGAAACTCAGTGATCTCAGCAGAAGTTTGGCACTGGAATGCAGGACTGTGCTCTGGAGTGGTGAGACTAAAATAGTCAAGGCTTCATTCTTCAAGCTTAGTCAAAACTCCTCAGGTGTTCAAAAGTCCAATGTCAGCATTATGACCAATAAATCATCCTTTTGCCACTTAGGCATCCAGAAATTTTCATAGCACCTCATCAGCTATCCATGACTACTTCTAAAATGAAGTGTGAGACTTCCCACTTACATTTGTGTAATAATGAAGACTCCAGACTCATTCTGCTTTTGGAACACATGCACCTTGTTCTTGGCACTGCTTTGATTTGGGACCAGTTGTGTCCTGGGCCTATCCCTTACATAATCTGGACCCACTGGAAGGCTGAGATAATAAATGTACAGTATGTCTTCCTCAGTGTCATCTCACGTATTAAGGGTGAAGGATTTTTAGTTCTGCCAATTTTAATGCTCAAAACATCCGAATTATATACTCCAAGTGGTAGGACAGAACTGTATTTTGAAACAACTCACAATTTTGAAAGCAGTAGCATTTTTTCCTTTTTAGTTTTGACATGTGCATATTAATAGCAGACACTGGGTACCAGAGCTTCTGCTGCTGGAGATAACAACTCATCAAGGTATTCTGGAAGCACCAGTGACTTTATTTTGGGGTTTGGGGCTTTTGGGGGGCCTTTTTTTGTGCAGGTTTGTTTGTTTGTTGGGTTTTTTTGCCCCAAATAGATTAAAGAGGCGTGTGCAATCTGCTAAAGACAGGATGAGAAAACACTCAGCAGAGCAACCATTTCTCCCTATCCATAGGCAAAACAAAGTATAAACACAGCAACACAAATGCAGGCTTATATGAAATGAACCATGTAATGGCTTTGAATAGATTGTGTATGTGAATGAGATGCCTGGTAATTGGTTGTAGAAATGAGTAAATCTAACCTGTTTCAACCTTGTATGACTGATGCAACACAGTGCTAAGCCAGGCAGGTTAACACATAATTGCCAGGTTACAAAGCTGAGAAATTAAACTGCCAGGGAGAATTTAATCATAGTTAGTTGGACAACTGTGCTCTTTTGTGACTAGAAAACAAGGCACAGAAAAACAACACACTTCACGTGATGTATCAGACATAAGACTGTGTGTGATACATCTTACACATGAATGCAAAACTAAATTGTATGTGTGTTAATAAGTGACCTTAATACAATTCTGCTGGCACACTCAACTTGCATGAAGCATTTGAAAAAATATGCTAATTTGGATGCAATATCTAGTGAATATTGATCCTTCATGGGCACAGAGAATCAGTGTGTCATTTTTCTAGTTATGAAATTTAAAAAAAAAAAATCAAAACACGTCTAAGCCACTGTAATACTCATAAAATAAATGTAATTGATTTCCTAGTTATAAAGCATTTCCTTCCAAGGAACCTAGAAATCTATATCCTCTATCCAGCTTTTGGGTAATACATGCAACCTTATACCATTCCACTGCTTCTCCTGAGAGTTTGATTGATCTGTGTGTTTTATTATAGAATGATTTCCCTACTACATCTGAAAGATGTCAGTACTGCATGAAGCCAAATTGAGGGAACCTCTTTCAAAAGCCTTTGAAGCTGTACTTTAAATGTCTTACCTCTCAAATTCTTCTCCTGAAATAAATATGGCTTTTTGGGGGGGAGTAAGTTACTACTCACCCTAAGTATATCTTCACAAAAATGAAGAGAGCAGACAGAATTCAAAGTGTAGTATTTTGATTTGAATATATATTAGATTTTGTTTGTATGGCATACCTGGCCATTACTCCCCAAAGTCTATACTTATATTTTCTGTGATTTGTGGTATTCTCCAGATCAAACCATATTTTGAAAATTTTTATCAAGGCTGTATTAATTCCAGTTTCATTAATGAACATTCAGTTTGTAGCTGGTGGCATGGTGCAACCAAAATAACAACCAAAACCAAACCACCAAAAAACCCCCATACCAGCTAAGTTACCAAACAAATTTTGCAAGACTTTCTTGTGCTTTAGGCATTGACTACACATACTAACATTAAGTACAGTAATAACAGGAAACAATGTCAAAATATATCAAGGAGCATGAAGGATAACGGTGAAACACCTACAGTGTCCATAAAAGAGTGGTTTTCTCTGCTCACAGAAGAAAGACCTGTTAAGGCATGAGCAGTGTCAGATAAATAACCAAAGCTGTTCACTCAGTAATGCTGATGCATTCACAAGAGAGGCTTTGATAACTTTTCTGATGGAAGACTCCTTCTTCCAAGGGGCAGAATCAAGACTAGTCTGAAACACTAATAGAAAATGAGAATCCAAAACACACAGTGGTTCTTTCTATGTCACTGTTCTCCACTGAAGATGGAAAAAGAGCACATGGGAAAGGAAGAGGTGTGACATAAACCCAAAACTTCACAGCCTGAGGTTATATTCTGTGCAGCACTGCACTGCAAATGGAAATACAATGAGTAGGATAAGGAGCTTTTTATCACAGGGTGACCATTTCAAATCAAGTCCAGCTTTGCATCCCACCACCCAAAGGCCCTATGATCTAAAAGTATTTGATATGAAATAACTCATCAATTTCAATCTGTGTTTTAATGGATATTAATTTATAAAACTTCTATTTGCTGGCACTATATCTCTGCTATACTAATGCAGTAGCCCAGATTGAAGCATGTGAAAAGTTGCCCTCGGTGATCCCACTGGAAAAGTATAAGGCATTATACCCACAAGGGTTTTTTGGTGGCCTGAAGGGCTGAAGCAGCACACATCATCAGGCACTGTTCAAAAAGGAAGAACTCTCACAAATTTGGGAGAAAGAGAAAAATGTGGGGGGGAAAAAAGTCTTTGAGATACGTAGATATTTTTAAAAATCAAATTCCTGTGAATCTTTACAGGAAAAACCACTATAAGAAATTGAGAGCTGCAGGCTTTTCTGCAATGATCTTGCTTAAAATGTCTTTTATATTAATTGCATTCTGCCTCCACATCAATGTACAGGAACAAGCAACGTACCATGTTTTATTGTGTCTTATTGCACCAGCATTATGAAATATGAGAAAGCTGAACGAAAGGCATTATGAAACATATTTCTGTGTTGCAAATTCATGAGTTTGGCAAAATATTGTAGTCTGGAGGACTTAACCAGCTATGTGCAGCAAATGGAGTTTTAATTAAAAGAAAGTCAGAGGCTGAAAAATAAGTGCATAGATAATGACTGTAAGGGGACACTTAATACCTTAAATCTTGTTAAGGGACATGTTTCTTCACCTTGAGGATCCACCCTCCTACTGAGAGTGTGTCATCTCTGAGGTTGCCTGCAAGGCAGAAGGTCGGCATCACTGCCTTGATATGTTGTTCTTCCTTCCCCAAAAGAGCATCCTGAAGGATTTAGCACCACAGGAATCACCAGACTTTTCACACTGTGGGGCACTCAAGCACATCCAGCTCTTTAGGAAACCCTCTAATTGGGCTTCCTACCTGCAAGGCTCTAACTCCAGACCATAACTTGCAAACAAAGTCATCAAGAATGGACTGCTAGAGGCAGAGAATGGAGCTTCTTAAGCTTTGTGAGGCTTTAAATCATTATTTTGGAACCAAATAAAACGACTGGAAATCATTTTAAAGACAACCAACTGAAAAAAAGGAGGAAAGTTGCATCAAGATAAATAACCTGCGTTAGGAAATAAGAGTATCCTGATTATTCATCTAAGGGGTTCAGGGTTTTTTTCTATCAGATGCTCACCCTATGCAATGCCATGTGTATAACATTGCTTATAGCACCTATAAATGTTTATTAATGTCCTCTTATTAATTCCTTCCCCAGTCAGTTGGGCTTCACAGCTCTGGACTGGGTAGGTATTCTGTGAAGCTATAAAGCAACATTTTTATTAGAGAGAAGTCTATCACCACTTGGTCCTCTGAATCCCTTTGGTGGAGAAAAGATGGTGGCTTTGTAAAAGCTCTTTTCAATGTTGCCACTTTTTCCTTTTAACTAGAAAAAAATAAGATGCTTGATGTCAGTAACAGAAAAAGTTACTTAGGTAGCACTAAAAAAAAAAACCCATTCTGTTTGGAAGAAAGGGCCTAAGAGAGAAGGCCTTGTGAGATAAAGCAATCATCAAGTAATCATAGATGAGACTGATCTCATGGATATAGGCAGTATAGTCCTATTGCAAGGAAAAAAAGAGTCCAGATGTGATTCTTTAGATTGAGGCACTGCAGTTGGTTGAGTACTGTGGCAATGTTTCTCATGAGTATAAATACAAATGAAATAAACCCATATTTTTAATATATGGTAATGGTTAATTGCATTTAGTGGTTTTTACTGATATTTTCCATAATCACTCTGTATTTGGTTTTTATTTCACTGATTCACTGCTCCAATTTTTTAAACCTTTTGAACAGTCAGTGAAAAGTACCCAAAAGTGAACTTTTAGACATTGTTCTTCTTTCCCTTTTCAAATTAAAATACTCAAATCCCACACTAATCAAGTGGGTTGTCAAGAAGTCTGTCTGTGCCCTTCATGACACTGGACATTCAGGGACATCCAGGCTCAGAGATAGAGCAAGGCCATGTGGCAAGATGGAAGGGAGATTATCAAATCCTGCAATCTGTAGAAGACCTGGAGTACAAAGTAAATGGAGGAGATGTTCAGCTGTAAGGGACATGGTAATCCTGAAATATTGATCAGAAAAAAAAAAAAGAAAAAAAAAAGAAAAAAAAAACCACAGCAAAACTTTGCTTATCAGCAAATTTTCAGGAGACCTGATAAAAATGCAAGTAGTGTTACTACTGCATCCAGCTTGGGTCAAAGGGAGATAAGAGGAGTTGTGGGACTTGCAGGGACAGGAAACATTCTGACTGGACTGTACTATAAGCAACTAGATTTTCCTGGGTTGACTGAAAAAGTACACTGATTTTATATATATTTGCAATGTGGGAAATAGCGTAGTTAGAAGGTACCCAGCTAGTCTGGGTAATGAGAGCTGCACAGCCACGACAAAAAGGAGATCAGGAAGATTAATTTATCTTGACCTTGGCAAGGAGTCTCAGTATCCAAGACAGCTCATTTAAAGCTCAGGTATGGCTGCAGTACACTTCAGTCTGCAGAGTAGACACTTTTTCTGATGTTACTTTAATGAAGAACAGAAAATGGAATTGTTATTGAACTTAGTTAATTGCTCAAGGGCAGATCCTCCATCTTGCAGAAGCTGCAGTTCAGAACTAGACAAGTCTCTGTTAGTTTACACATGTATCCATATTTCTGGGTGTATTTATTTATTTAGTTAGTTTATTTCTTATTTTTAAATCCTACTTCTAAGCAAATCTGTTCTTTCCAACAACTACCTGTTGCTTATCACATTTTGCTTCCCACCAGAAAGCACTGATTTCTTCTCTCAAACTAAGAACCTTTCACTAGAGGGAAAAAGTGAAGAAGAATTACTTTTCAGCTGATGGTACCTGTTCTGAAAATAAGAGCAATTGCAATAAGATGAGAGTTCAAATACATGAAAGGACCTGAGCACATAACTTCAATAACACTTCTCAAACGTCCTGCTGAATTTACAATGATCTGTGCACCTAAGACTTTCTTTCATTTAGATTCCCTGCAGGGTTTGATCCAGCAGGCAGACTCAGAGCCCACCTGATGGGTACTTATGAGAGTGAGCTTCACTAGAAGCTCACAGTAATCATTCAAAACAAAGAAGGAAAAGACAACTTATGTGTGTGTATGTATATATATATGTACAGACACAGACATATATATATATGCATATATGCATACACATATGCACATCAGTCAAACAACTAGTTATTCCCCCAGAAAGAGGGGTCTGTGCAAACCACACACTCTTTATAAAAGTAACCACAGCATCATGGTGCCAACTGTGATATTAAAAGAGCTGGGAGCTTAGCTAAGCCTTCAAAAGCACCAACGTGAGTGTTCAGCTGCAGAAAAGGATCTTAGATGGTAAATGTACCTTCAAACATAAGCATTGGATGCTGAAGTGACTCACTCAGCACTGCAGATCTCCCTCCTAAAAACACACACATGCAATGGAGCTTCATTCCCACAGTGGGCCAAACTGTAATTTTAGGCTGAAGAAGAAAGGTGTGGAAGCAGGGGAGGAGAATTACCACTTTCATGTCTTTTTGAATAATTACATTTTTTGGTTGAAGGTATCACCAAGCAGAGAATACAATCACAGAAAACCCAACAACATAATTATTCACTCAGACTAATTAATTAGCCGCCACAATTGCACGGTGTTGGTGTCAAATACTTTCTGTCATCGCATTTCAAAAGAACTTCTGTCTCGTTTCTGTGCAAGAATAAGGAAATTCAAAGAGCATAAATATTTCAAACTGCTTATAATTAAAACTTCATGTGTTTGGCATGAAACCACTTTAGCAAAGGAGGTCAACTGTGCATTGGCTATACAGCCAACGTGCCCCCCTTTCATGTTAACAGCTGGACAGCAAACATTGTGTGGCACTGCTTTGCCACAGAAAAAATTCTTTGTATTAGTCAATGAAATCTTGCAGCATTAATATTATAAGATTAAAAGCAGAATGTGAAAAGTTCATCAAGAGTGCCCCCCTTCTTTTT
>JAWWLV010000158.1:14565692-14586167 GCA_035041135.1 Platyrinchus mystaceus | reverse complement strand
GAAAAATGTCAACGGTCATTATGATCCTGAAAATCAAAGTCAAGGAAATCCAAAATGTCTCCTTTTCTTTAATATACAGGAATCACCATGGGATTTTACCTAGATCTGTCATACACTGGCATGTAGAGAAAAGATTTGCTTTTATTTGTAAGTCACAGATGACCAAGAGGGTAACAAATAATCCCTTTACTCCATGTCGGAAGCCTACAGTCAAAACAGCAATCTGCTGCTCATACAATGTGTGGCTATTGTGGACTATTTATATTTCAGGGATTCAGGAATAATAGGCATTGAGGAATATTGATATCCAATTCCAAATTCCAACCCTTTTCCTCTTAGGATTTCTTTGATATGAGGAAGAATGTGCGTTTTTTTAGCAAAGACATTTCTAAAGTTATTTAATTAATCTCTTATCAGCACATATTGTGTAGGTAGGAAGTGATGTGGCCCAGCCTGAATGACCTCGGTGGGAGGAGTGGCAGAAGCATTAAAGAAAGCAGTACCACACACAGCATCTCCAGCAGGAGCAAAATGTGAGTTCAGAGATGGGGCAGCTGAGAGATATTTCCTGTTTTCAAGTAACTCTCACACAGGTACCCCAGCCCATGGTGAGTGACCCTGCTCTCTCATTTTCACAAGCTTTTCAATTCTAAGTAGGATAGAAATTACCTTGATGAGTTTTGAACTTTCCCTTACTCCTTCTATTATAAAAGGTGATTTTGTTCTACAATTATAGGAAATTTGACATTAGAGGTGCCTGTGGAAAAAAATACCCTTTGTAGACTTTGATCCATTTGCAGGTAGGGAGCATGACATCCCATTGTGTACTGTAAGCCAGGGTTTTTAGTGAGACTCTATCTTTTATATGACACATTTAAATCCATCTCTTTTTTCTATCTAAAACCCCAGTTGTGGGGTCCCAAATTACAACCATCACAATGCAAAAGCTAAGAAAATGCACCATACATTTGCATTGAATCACTTAGAAAGTGTCTTGTGCCATTTTGATATAATGAATCATTTCCATTTAGGTTGAATCATCGCAGAACACTTTGTTAACATTGACATTTTCCAGGAAAAAGCTTTTTTCTTTTAACTACACACAGTTACCTAACAAGCTCAACCCAATAACATATTCTTGTGCAGGTAAAGAACAAAGCCATCTGGATTCACACACATAATAAAATCAATACCACAGCTTTTAAACAGAAGTAAATTTACACATTGACAGTTCTATTCACAGGATTTATTTTTCTGCCTTTTTTTTTTTTTAGATATGGAATGGAACAAAATGGGAAATAAAAAGGAGAGAAATCCTAGTTTGATGCTGAACACATAAATATCCTTTTAATGAAATAATTATCAGCATATCAAAGATAGGCTTGATGTATTGTTCTTTGCTAACAACACAACACAAATTCAATAGAATTAATTTATATATTGATGATGGATATATTAAAAAAATTATTAAATTCTATTCTCCTCATAAAGACAAAAGTTCATTATCAGATCACTACTGCACAAAATTAAAGTTCTTAACTTCTTACAGTCTAGCTATAAAAAAATAAAGCCCTTCTGTGGAAAGAGTGCAAGTAGAATGATTTTTGATTATATTTTGATTAAAATATTCATAGGTGGTTAAAATTAGTTTTATGCACTTCATATATAAAGGAACCCAGTATAACTTCATATAAAGGGACCTAAATTAAAGCTTTTTTTAAAAAAAAGAATCTGAGAGCATGAGCTGCAACACTGCTGTGACAAGTGGCAGCTCAGAACAGGCACCTCAGAACCTGGGGCAAGCAATAATCAAGCGACATCACTGCCAGCTTGAAGTTGGCAATTTCTTATTCAGCAACACTTCTCATGAGGGAATTAACACTGTTAATATAGAGATTAATGTTTGGGGCAACCATTAAGCAAACAAAGGTCTATTAGTGCCTAAGAGTTTATGCCAGCAATGGAGAGGCATTTACATAAGTGAATGTGAAATAGGCCTTGAAATGTCCTCCAAGTCAGGCCTCTGCTGCTCAGGCAGAGACAGCTGGCCAGGAGATCTTGTTTAAACTGTTAGGGTTTTTTTTCTGGTGTGGCTTTTTTTGTTTGTTTGGGTTTTGTGTGGTTTTTTTGTTTATTTGTGGTTTGTTTTTTTTTTTATTTTATTTTTGTGTGGTTTTTGTCTGGGTTTTTTTGTTTGTGGTTTGTTTTTTTTTTCTTTTTTTAACACCAATGGTACAGATTCCAGTCTCTTATTCCAGCCCTAATAACCAGAAATCTTTCTTACTAACACAAAATCCCTTGTTGCTGCTGAAATTCAGCTCTTGTAATGGACAAAGCAGTGTTGTCATACAGCTCCTGTAGCCTCCTGCAGAAAAGTCTCCTATCTTCTGTAAGTTTTTTCTTTATTAAAGCAAACCAATGTATTCATCAACACTCTATATTGTCAACTAACTAACTAAACTAACTAACTAACTAACTTACTTCTAGATTCTGGTCTATCTGGCTGTATATTTTTTGAAGTAGAAAGTGTTTGACAGTCTAGAAACATCGCTTGAGCCAAGATGGAAAATATGTATGGATTTTCTACATATCCCAAAATATTTCTTTTGACATTAGCCTTTTTTTTCCCAACAATGTAACTGTATTAAACTTTAAGCAGTATCTTTTACAATATCACTTTGGAGTTAAACACCAAACATTACTATAAGCATGTTTTCCAGGACTTGCCTTCTAAAGCTCTTGGGATATTTATGCCCATCATCTCATTTACACCTTTGGCATTCTGGCCTTCAGTCACTGACAATGAGCTGCATATTATTTATTACTGAAACTTAAAGTTTCTCCAAAAAGGCAATGGACTAAAATGCAGAAAGTGCTTTATGGACTTATTAAAAGCAACCTGGAAAAATGGAGGATCTAAAAAAATCAACAAAAAGTAATTGAGAAAGAATTTTGCACGATTAGAGAAGTAGAAACACAAGTTCTTCCTAGTATATCTTTGCTCTTCCCAAGCCTGAAGAAAATCTATTTCCTTAATCACAGTACAAGAAGGACTCCTCACTTAGAGATGAAATCCAGAAGGAATACAGGTATTAGAGAGGGAGCAATTCCATGTCGGTTATTCTGCATGGCACTGAAATGCAGCAATGGGAGTTTTTAAACTGATATTTGCTATATTGATATACTAATTTATCTTTCTGCACTGACAGAAAATTGACCTGGCTGGGGTAATGGAGAGAGATGTAGATACTGAGGGAATTTTCAGGCAGTGACCCTGAATCAATGCCCATTTGAATTCTTTCACATTTGCTGTTGGAACAGGCCTAGAACAACTAATAGGTGAAAAAATACCCCTTTCAGAGGTGATGCAGAACTACTTTTGCAGTTCTAAGTGAACTTTAACAATGTATATTTAGCAGCTCTACTATGAATTTGCTGAACTAGGGAGAGGTAAGATGGAATAAACAGGGTGCAATAGTTCCCAGCAAGCAGCACAGCTAAATCATTTTCTTTTCATTACAAGGGATTAGCATCATGTCTGTTGTCAGATGCTATATCTGAACTAAAAGATGGGATATTATTAAAATGTTTGAACATAAAAGATGAATTGATCATATTCCAAATTTAATCTGCATCCATCTGTATGTTTTTTGCATCTCTTTCATCCTACAGCCCTCTGTAGAGTCTCTGTATGGATGAAGGAATAATGCTACTGCTGTTTAAGCTCATTCAGTCTCCACTGATTTATTCAGATCATTCTTGTGAGAGGAAAAAGTATTATCTATGTTTCCAAACTGTACAGCACGATAAAGTTTCAGTAGCATATAGTCCTTTCATATTTAGCAGGCACTGGTTCTCTCTGCCATTTTTATTTCACCTGTTCCTACCCTTAGTTCTTTTAGTGAACAGTACATTTCCTTTGTTCCCACTGCTTAGATTTTTTTTCCTTGCACTTTTTTTTTTTAGCTTTATTTCAATATAAGAACCATTTCAAATGTTATTTTTATGATCCTTAATTCCTGCCTCCCTGTCAGTGTATATCTCACTTCTGATTTGATCCTATTAATGCCAAGAGAAAACCCATACAGTACTTGTCATTTCAGATTATTGGAATTAAATCACTTCTAAGTGCAGTAAGTGCAACCCAACTAATATATTGAACTCCCCACACACACAGTGTTCTTTTTAATACACAAAGAGAAGGACAGAAAAATATCTTTAGATCAGGCTATAAACCAGGGAGTAGAATCCATTGACAGTTCAGAGACATATACTAGAGATGAATGAATGAAGTTCTTCCATAGCATTCTAACAGACTAATTCTCTTTTTCATAGTGACAGCCTATCTATTTTTTTTCAATACTATTTCTCCCCCTCCCTCCTTGTGGAAAGAGTCTGTCAGTAAATTCTGATATTGGGATGTGAAGAGAGGAATGAACCAGTTACCGACAAGGAAAACATTTTACCAATTAACAAACTAACTGTATTTTCAGAGTGATTTTTCTTGCACAATGTAAATAGCACCATTCCCAGCACACCATGCTCATCAATGCAGAACACATGATAGGAAGTAATAAATGCCCCCATAGTTCCTTGAGCACTGGAATGCAGCTGAGTGATTTGATAAAATCAGTTGTAATTTACTGCAAGTGTGTGTCAGAGCTATGGACGTTATTCTTTTTGCATAAGTGAGAAAAGGAGAAAAAAATTTAAGGAGAAAAAAAAATTATTTTTTTTCCTTTTCTAAGGAGAAAAATAAACAAAATAAAATCAGCATTTGATTCCCTGAAGAGTTTTCACAAGGGCTCCTGGGGTTTTTAGTGCAATGTTCAGGAGTTTGGTGCTATTGATGTACTATTAAGAAAAGATTTCCAGCATAATTCTGTGAGGAAGGGCTGTCCATATGGTCCCACTGATCCCAGTGTGCACATGCATTCATCAGGTGTGCTTGGAAGCATTTGGCTCTTGCACTGCTCAGCTCCAGCCCTAAGGCTGGGCAAGGACTCCAGCTGCATGTTTTGGTTACTGATTTGTGAATGTGGTTTCCTGGGGCAGCACAGGGTGAATCTCCTGCAGCCATCCATTCCAAGATGCCTTAGTTGGCTTGCCAGGAGTTTGAGTTGGCTTGCCAGGAGTTTGAGTTGGCTTGCCAGGAGTTTGAGTTGGCTTGCCAGGAGTTTGAGTTGGCTACTCCAGAGTCCAGCTAAGCAAGAACCAGCAAAGTGTCACTCAAGAAATGTGAATACCGTTCACATAGATGTTCTGCCTATGCCTGTTGGCTTCCCAAACCCCAACACCTGGAGTACAGCTTGAGTGATATTGAGAAAATTTATATTAATGCTAAACTGATATTGAGACCAGAAAAAGGTCAGAAAGCCACTACTGCCTTCCCTCCTGAAGTGTTCTTTGAGAGGTGCTGATTTCTCTGCCTCAGATGGCCCTTACAAGTTTACTGCTTCATATGATTCCTTTAGGGAATGATTCAGGACATAGAACCCCCTAAACAGTAGGTGTAAATCTGAGAGAGACTTTTTCCTGTCTATAGTGCTTCCTCCACTTCTAAACAAGGCTGTCTCATGGCCAGCATGGCATCCCAGCATCTCCCCAAGGCTTACTTAGCATCCTGAAATCAGCTGCCTGACAGCTGAAGAACTACTTGTTCACCTCTATTTGCAAATTGACAGTTGTTGGTAGACTGCCATTTTACTACAGGGAGGTCAGAAAAAATTGCAGCTGCGGTGATTTATTTTTTTCCTTCCAGGATATCTAGGATACAGAAATGGCTAAGGAAAAAAAGCAATTACCAAATCTCTATTTAGATTACAAAGAACAAGTTCTAAATTGCCTTTTTTTTTTCCTTCAGTGTTTAAGTGGTTTTGTTTCTACTTTTGCGAATCAATAAATTATATTTATTTGAATATATAAATCACATTATTTTCTTTAGGCCGTGTTAAATATCATGAGTCATATCACATAACAGAGTGCAAATCCCACTAGTCTTCCAGAAAAAAAAAAAAGTTCAGAGAGGCTATTCTTTGCAGGTGAGACAGATCTGAAGGAAGTGTTTGTCTTCCACTGTCCTGTAGTGGGTGAGGGGAAGGTTCCATTCCACCCTGATCTAAAAAGCTCCAACCTTCTCACCAGCATGTTGCTGCCTTCAGCTGAGTCAGGAGAATGGCTCAGAATAATGCTCTTCAGCTACTGCAGTTTAGAACCAACAAGGCTAATTTAGCAGCTTTTCCTTGGCAGCTGAAGGTAAGCTTTAACTTACTTTATGCTCTAGCAAGGAGTGCTCGTGCTGCTTACTGTGCAGGATGCAACGGAGGGCAGCAACAAATCACTGAGAAGACAAACTGCCACAGCCATTTCCTCAGCTCCTGACAGAGCAGATCCTCCACTGAATTCCACTTGTCAACTGAGCAGTCACCCATTTGCACCTCTTCACTTATCTCCTGGCAAAAGAGATTTTTCTTATCTTCCCAGCTGAAGGAAAAAGGCAAGGACTGAATCTCCAGCATTTTACTTCCACAGCTGATAGGTTCATCATACTTCCCTCAAAGAGTTCAAGCTATTTGTGCATCACCAAGAGAGAGAAACAACAAACAATTCAAAACCTGCCAGCAGGTTTCCAAACTATTAACTGAGCAGTTATTCAAACCCACTTGACTGACTTACAGAATAACTGTCTTCTCACTGTGGTACCCAAACAAAATAAAGCCAACTTAAACTTTCCAGTAGGAACAAAGAGTTAATAAAGAAATGCAGTATGGATGTAAGCCTATAAGTACATACCTCCTCTGTCTGCCATGGGTAAATGATGTCTAATTATGCCTTTTCATCAGGCTGTTTTCCAGAGCACTCCTGTTGCATTTATCATTTTTGAGCTGCCAAAAGCAAGGAATCAAGCTGTGAACTTCTTGTCTTTCCGCTTGTGCTGCCAGAAAGGGACATTAGGTGCCTCTTGGCAGTTGCCTCAGTTCCTGTTGCTACAGGATGAGAAAAAACATCCATACTGCTTCCCAGCTACACTATAAACCTCCTCCACCATCATTGCTAATGCCACATTCCTACCCTCCCTCCCAGCTTTGCCTAGAATAGCAAATTAAATTTGCTTGGGTTTGGGTTATCCCACTACAGGTTAATCATATTAAACACAAAGAGCCTGCACAGGTCACAGAACTGGCAACAGGTGGAGAAACCCCAGTAAGGTGATCAGTGAGGAATGAAGGACGTCTGAGTGGGCTACACCTGAGCAGAGTGGTTGTCCCCACTGTGAAACCCTCCAAGGTGGCCCAAATAATGAAGCTCCCTCCAGAACACCAGGGAAATGAGAAGGGATTACTGCCCAAAGGGTTAAAGGACTTACTATAGGATGCCAGATGGAAGAGTTTTCAATAGAGCAAAAAGAAATTGGGGATGAATACAAAATTTCCTACAGGATTTTTTTTTTGAGTAAGGGACATAGAAGGTGAATGGAAGAAATTAATCCAGAATGGACAAATCTATAATCACAAATCAAGTATCCCTAAAAAAAAAAGAGTTTTGCACACAGGTAAGATTTAGAAATGTGGCCACAGACCTCATTACTGTGTTCATGTTTTATAAAAGATGACTTCCCCAGCAGCAGCACAGAAAACATCCAGTGAAGCTCTGCAGCAGAGTTACTGTCTAGAACTTCATATGGTTGCAGCAGCCACAGCTCCATCACATAAATTAATTATGCTCTTCTTTGGCACATTTCTTGGGATACTTGATCCAGTAAAGTGAGAAATTCAAGAAGTAAAGGTTAAGATACACACTGCAGTGCAGAAACCAGAGGCAGGAATTCAGGTAGGACTGAAATGGAATGACTTCAAGATGCTCTCACACTCAACTCCAAAGATTTAAGAATGAGTGGGTGGAAAGAAACTGAATATTACCTATTTTTCTAGAAAGGCTGAAATCTGAGAAACCCCTACATGAAGACTAAGGAGTTTCTAAGTGGATTTTGGACATTATTAATTTTGCAGAGGTCAGAGAGTCCCTTGTTTTTGAAGTAAGATTGCATTTGAAGAGAACTCTGCAGTGGCAGCCAATCTAGCAATTACCTTCCTGATTACCTGTAAGAATATCTAAATGATGCATCTCTCTCCCATGATTGCTCAAAAGGGTAGAACAAGCTTGTTTCAAGGTGAGAAAATTTGATCCTTTCCTGATAAGAGAGGTAAAGAGAGAGAAAGATTTCACAGAGTATGAAATTGGTTAGGGAAATATGCCTTAAGCACCTGAAGACAGCCCCAAGGGAACCAGAATGAGCTCCTTTGAATAAATCACCAGCAGTAATAGGTCTGCTTCCTTTAGCAAAATGACTTTTAGGATGAGTTGTAAAATGAAAAGATTGAATGATATTGAGGTGTAACTTACCCTAACTATCATTTAGCTAAAGTCAATATCTTGAATATCACCTTATACAAGTATTTCTAAAAGTTTTTAATCACTTCCATGCTTGATGGAAAAGAGCAGAATGGTGATGTCTGTACAGAGAGCTGCTGTCAGAAATGGTAGCTGGAAGGCTGCATTAACAGAAACCACTGTTCCTTGATGACCATCTATTCTTCCCTCCCCTCAGGACTGAGGAAAAGGTACTTTAGATTCATAGATGTGGCAGCTAAAGGAGCAATTACCATCATCTACTCCAACTTCATGCCTCCCACAGGCCAAAGAACATCACCCAGGAGTTCTTACTTTGTGCTCATAATTGTTGAGCTATAATGTCTTTTAGAATGCTATCCACTTTTGATTTAAAGACTTCAAATTATCATGAGCCATCCAAAGAAACTAAATTAAAAGTTGGACTTTATAATGGCCTTTAATATATTTTTCATTCAGTCCATTTGTGGGCAAGAGTGCCATTAGCTTGAGGTACAACTGTAGCCAGTTGTATTACTGACAGGGGATTTATGCTCAAAGAAGTTACTCAAAACATTTGACAATTTCCCAGGCAGTCAGTGTAAGAAATGCCTTCTGGTATTACATGAGCACACCTATTTAAATCAGAAAACAATATTTTTACTGAACTCTGGCAGACATTTTGGGGAAAATTGGTTCTGTACATCTTGCCTACATGTTTTAACTATGGGAATGAACTGTGAAGATATTGTTCTATTTTTGTTAGAATATATAGAAATATATTCTGGAAATATGTTTCTGGAAATATTTCTGCTAGCTGTTGAGAGATCTGCCTCTGATTTCCTCTGGATACATCACAAATATGTGCAGCAGTTGTCCTGTCTGTTGGAGAGGTATCATGACATTTACCATGCAGAGATAAGAATATACTTCTGACTGCTAAATAATCCACTATTTTAATTAGAGGTATTGGCAATGCAGTAATACTATGTACCACTTTCAGTGTGGAAGCTTTGTATTCATTTGTCTTCATGAATAAACACTCCATTAAAATACTGGATTAACCAAAAAAACCCAAACATTCATTATAAAGTTGATCTGCCATTAAAGAACAGCCTAAAAACACACCTGTTGTTTCATTATATATTCAGCATTAAAATATGTCTAGACTTTGAAAAACTCCATGCATGACTTCCTAATGAAACCTTGTACACATTTTTCCTCTGTCAGAAAGTTTTGTTCATCTAGAAAAACAATGACACCGATGCCATTAACATCAATTCATCCTTGACAAAAAGCTTTTATTAAGCATATCTTGTTTAAAAAGCAACTTCATTCATCACAATCATCAGGGGAAAAGAAAAAGCTAAATCATCAGAATGTTATTTTCTTACTTTTTAGTTGCTAAGAACAAGCTCATAGAATACTCTTTATAACTTCTTATTTAAAATGAAACCTGTTTTTACTTCTTTTCAATGACAAACAATATACTCCGCCGTGGACATTTATATTTAAATCTCCTAAAATGATTTTTGAACTTTATCTTATCTCCTTTTTCTGCCAATAATCTCAAGAGTCAACACTTTCATAATCTTGGGACTGAGAAAATTCATAAGAAGCTCAAAAAGTAGTGCTTGATCTGTAAGTCTATTAGTATATGCACAAATGCATGCTTATACACAGAGAGCTACTTCAAACCATCTCTTTCAAATACAACTCCAGTAGTTCACTAAATCATGGAACAGAAATGAGTGAATGCTATACTAAGCACAATGAGATCAGGCTGCAGGAGTTTAAAGACTTATAGATACTTAAAAATTAAGTACAAACCAAAGTGTTTGGCTTGAAAAGGCTCTCTAATAAAAAGAAAAGGTAAGTAAGAATAATATTTTTAAGTCCTGATCTGAAGTCCATTGACCTTAATGGAAAGCTTTGTGCTGACTTTAGCAGGCTTTGCAGTAGGCCCATGCTTTTTATCTTGAAATCTCCAAGTAACATGTTTGAATAGATCTTTAAGACTGCCAATTCAGAATGACAATCAAAGGAATAAATCTGATGAGGTTTCAGAAGTGACACACAGGCAAAGTGAGATGATCCAGATGTCCCTAAAGAGAGTTTTTAGATTTTTGCTATAAACCTCTTGCAGCAGAACTGGTGCAGACCTGGGATCACATGCAGCACTCAGCTTTTAGTTCCCATAAAGGAAAATTCATGGTCTGAAGGCCAGGTGCATGTTGTAGGTGGCCCTGGTGCATAATGCTGCCTCCCACATCCTCATGAGAACTCAGGTAATAAAAAATGCTCTAGACTGCCAGACATTAACCATGTGATTCACCCACTGTGAGTCATCCACTGTAATCTTGAATGTGAAAGATGTACTTCAAATGTTAAACTATTGATTCTCTCCCTCCCTCCTGAGAGATAGTCTCAGCTCACTGATATTCATAAATAATAAAGGAAGTTCAGATGTGCCGCAGTCAAAAGTGGTTACCTTACAGATGAAAGTGAAAAGATAAAACACATGGGGAAAAAAAAAAAACCCAACCAAACTGTTTATTTAAATATTTGCAATATGCTTTATTTTGTCAGATTCTCAGGAAAAGAAGATGCTTTGCATTTATGGCTATGCTGACATCCTCTCTTGGATTAGACAGTTAGATGTCCATCTGAAGAATACATTATAATAGTCACAACATTCCTTAGATAAGAGGTTGTGAGATAATACTGACATTCAGATGTCCAAGTTACTAGACACTGGCAGAAGAATATGATTGCTTTGCATCCTTTCAAACTAATGAATCATTTAACACACAAATCTTATGAACTTAATCAAACAGTTCTGTGCAGATCTGATTGTGCAACTTAAATGTGGCATCAGCTGAGAGAAGAAGGGACAATTTTATGTCCATTCAGTGTATATTCCAATTCATGAGCTACCACTGGTGAGGGTATTTCTCTTCCTTCAGAAGCTCTTCTCTGCATTCTGTGAACACTGTACAAGTTACAAATGTGTTTACTTGTATGTACTTGCTGTACTTTTCAGCAAACACCTGAGAAATGCAGTGCACTCATTACGATGCAAAACTTGTTTCTGCTCCCTCCTTAGAACAAACCTCACTTCAGAGAAACTTGGTATAGAGGAACACACAAGGTTAAGACATCATTGACTTGCATGTTCTGAGTCCATGTAACAGACTGAGAGGCCTAACTACACTGTCATCATTTGTTCCTTGCAGTCAAGCATCATATTTTTTGATTAATGATGTAACTCTCAAAAGCCAATTTGAGATTGCCAACCTGGATTTTACCACATTTCTCTTCCAGATAGAGAGACAAAAGCTTTGAGCAAGATCCTTATTTGAAGAAGCTTTTGCACCAGCTCAGTTCCATTCTAGTTAACAGTGGTAGTCCTCATTTACCCCTTTGTGAATGCTAAAATCAAGGCCTTTCATTTAAAAGCATTGCCTTGTAATTAGGTAGTCACACACACGTAGCTAAAAACAAAATCCTAATACTTTATGCTGAAACATGTAATTGAAGCTAGGACTGGGTCATGTGTTCAAAAGCCACCTTTTGTCTTTTACATAAGTATTTTTAGACTTTTCTAGTATGCAAATATACAGATGTGCCCACGCTGTTGTACTTCTCTGAATGCGCTATGTCAGATTAAACAAGTGCTGCATCTTTTTAATTACAATACTTACAAGAAAATTGTAAAGCTTGTTGGCACACAGTTAATATATGGGTTTAAAGGTCGTATTTGTACTGGTGGGAGGAACTGGTTATGTTATTGAGATCCATATTTTTCTATGAGGCAAACCCTGAAGTGAATGATAGTTTGAGGGCAACTACGTGAGAGTGACAGAACCACCACCCTGGGCTCCATTCTGCCTCCTAAGGGTGCAAACCTAAAGGTACTTGAGAAACAAACTTGGGAAGAGTTTGCTTTTACCTTGGCCCTTAATCATTTGCTTGGTAATGCAGGCATTGGGGTTTCTCCTCGATGTTATTTTTATATAGAAATTCTTAAAAAAATAATTTCAACTGACAGAATATGGAGGCTTCAGGAATGAACATAATTCAATGAAAGGCTTACTTAGGAGAGATTGCTTTACTTCTGCCCTTTGTACTCATTTCCATTAGAGTATCAATGAAATTGTTAGGTGTTTTGTTTCCTTTTCCTTGAGAAACAAATGCACAGTTAATTGCAGTCTCAATTTTAAAAGTTCAAATTATTTCTGTTGGCTTCATACAGCCTTCATATCCATTTTTGATATTTTGTAAACATGAGTGTCAGTGGAAATTACACGTGAGAAGAAGTGAAAATTAGATCAGAATGTGGCCTTGGTCTGTTTAAAGAAGGTGCTTCTTAAGAGCAGTTCTTTTAAGAGAAAGCTTCAGAGAAATATCAATCCCCACTCAATCTTACTCTTTTGTTTCCAAAATCCTCTAAGGTGATTTTCCTGTTTCTCTCAGGGTCTGCCTTAATCTATATCCTCCCTTTTATTCTGTTTTTCTCTGCGTTATTTTATCTGCTTTGCCACATAGGATCTCTTACTGCTTAGTTCATTCCTTCTTGACATCAGGTACTAGCTGAAAGTAGCCTCCCTCTTTCTTTCTACCTCACTGACTCTCTAACCCCTTCCTAAACATATCCTTGCCTTCTCCCTTATCCACAGTTCTTAATTCTTTTTGTCCCTCTAATGTTAATTTTTAACTCTACCAATTTACTCTTTACAGCCACTCTGTAGAGCACTCCAGGACACAGCTAAACAAAAAGACATAATATAATAGATACAGCCATGCCTTCCACTGCTTACATGTGAAACATTTTGAAGTCAGCTGGAACTGTCCCTGGATGGTGGTTTTGGATCCACACACAAAATAATCCTCCTGCTTTCACTCAGTCTCCATGGGACATGGTTACTTTGCTTTGTGCTTATGATTCCCTTTCTGTGAGCACTTTAGAACTTGTAAAATCAGTCACTGAACACGAATGCATACAGGGTATTAGCTAATTTTAGTAAATTACTTTTCTTATTTGGCTATCATTTCATGCTGAGGTTTCTTTAACATGAATTTTTTAATCCAGCTCCTTTATTTTTAACTTAAATTAGATTTTTGGACATAATAGTGTTTCTGGGAAATGTGCCTCTGTGTTAAACTTTGATGATTTTAGGCTGGGAAAGAGTGGAATGTGTTGACTGGAGTTCTAATGAGCATTTCCTCAGGAATGTAAGTGCCAACTAGCAAATCCCAGGTCATAAAAAATGCCAGCTCCCCTCTGCTTTAGATAATATGAAAATGTGTAAGTCATCAAAATGTATTTGTAGATGGAATTGTTTTGGATTAAGAAGAATCAGAGGGAAAATATTATGAAACCATGTGCACCCTCTTCTCTTTTATAACGTGGTTCCTTTAAATCAAAGATGTTAGGAGCTTATGTAGGCGTATGGGTTTCAGAAGATCTCTTTATGTCACTGGAAAGGTTGCCAACTGTTCTGTTAGGCTGGGAAAGGAGAGACACTGTGACACCTCTTCCAAATAAAATGTGTTCAATCGATCTGGGCCGCTGACTGTGTTCTGATCTTCCCAGGGTGCAAGACTTAGCTCAGAGCACACAACCAGAAGAGCTGCTGGTTTATGGTGGTTGCTAACTGCTGAGTGGTTAGCTTTAAAAAACCTAATATTTTTGGTTTAGACTGCTTGCAGTCAAATCATGTAGCAGTTTGGCTGACTAGCAAATGTTTTTCCACACCCGTTACACACCTACAGCAAGAGAAATAGAAAAGGTGCCAAGGCGAGTAGTGAAGATCTTTTTTCAGTGACACAGAAGTTACACATTCACAGTTATTATCAGCTCCTTTTCCTCGAGGAGAAGGCCAAGTCTTTCACTTAGGGATTAAACAAGGCTTTATTTAAAACCAGTGAAAAGTAAATATCCAACCCCTGCTTTACTATTTCCAGGGGATTTGAGCAGCAGACTGTAAATGACACTAAATGACATCTTAAGGGGGCAGAACAGTTATTAAATACATGCTGTGGAAGGAAGGTTTTTTTCTGTTTCAATGAAAAATTTGAAGGAGTCTATTTGCTATATCAAATAGTATTATTAGTAACACAGCCAAGGGAAATTAAATAAGAATCCTTTTTAAAAATTAGTTTTTATGGGAACTTACATTAAACACGGGCTCACTTTGTCTTCAGTGAAGGAGTAGTTTTTTGTCAGCTGAGAAACACTTGTTTATGGCAGCAATAAACTGCCATCCCAGACTGCTTATCCAGAGACAAAAATCAGCCGCACAGAGGACAATAAGAGGAGCTAATTGACACTGTTCCCCCAAGCTAAGAGTGGCAAGGAAGGAGATATGGCTGAGTCACAGTTTCTGTGCTGTAGCTGCAGAGGTAGCTCAGCCATCAGCACATTGTAATGCTGTGCTCTAATGTCTGTCCTCAGCCAGAGCATCCTGCCTGCTCCCCATGAGGTACTGCCTCCCAGTACTGCTTAAATAAAAGGAAATATTGTCAAAACAATATAATAAGTGAGCTTGTTAGTTTAATCAGCATAATTTGAAAATTTCCTTTAGTGTTTTTTTTTTTTTTTTTTTTTTTTTAAGGGCTGGTTGTTTAAATTATAACTGAAAGATAACATTTTATAAGAAGGAGCATGCAAACAATGGTGCCTTGATTGGGTGTGTTGCAGAATCCACATGAGGGCACATGATGCTCCTATTCTGCTCTTACCGTACATACAAGGTATAGCAATTTATAAGAAAAGCCTTATTATGGTTTGAAAGCCCAGGAAAGAGATTAGGCTTCGAGAAATTCAGCAATTTTGTTCCCTGAAGCCTGTAATTTGGGGGTGACCAGAAGCTTCTTTTTAGAAGGGCTAAAAGATTAACAAAAAAGATGTCTCAAAGCATCTTCTAGATCCTTCTCTCTGTAAGCTTTAACTGTCAATGATAGTATTTGCTTTGAAGCAAATTACAGTCATATTAATTAAGTCAAACTTCAAAGCGCCACAACCATTTTAGCGACTGTGGTTCATGTAAGAATTTTAATAGAGGAATAGCATTTTTTAGTAGAGCATTTTTAAATAGAATAAAATATGAAAGAAGCTGCAGAGGCTTCATACAAAGCTGCAGTCCACAGCTACATTTCCTCCTAGTCGTGCTCCTCACCACTCTCCTGCTACAGTCACATCATTGAAGGTCATATAAATAAATGTACACAGGGTTCCTGAGCTAAGGTGGAGAAAAACAAGAGTCAATCCAATCCATATCAGTATAAATGCTTTTTTTTTTTTTTTTTTTTCTGGAAGAAAGACTGTTCTTTGTTTGGCACACTCCAACTATCTCTCGAGAAGGTGGGTGTCTTAATTTTTAGTTCCTGTTTATGTGAACAAGAACACAAGGAAAAAAACACAAAACGGAACACTGGGATATGTGAAAAGAGGATAGCAATTGAAAGCACATGTTGGGATAAACCTAAGCTTATCATTTAGGTTCAACTGTTCATTGAAAGTATCAGAAAGATACAAGGTTATGAGTGTCTATTTTGTCAGGAAATTCTGCTCAGGCTCTTTCCTAAGGAACTCACGTGGGCTTTTTAATGTTATTCTGAGTATCAGTTCAGATGGAGAGTCAGGGTTCATTTTTATTTAATCCTAGAATTTCCGTATCTGTTAAAAAAAAAAGGCCCAAAAAACTAGATTTAAATGTAGCTGTTCAAATTCATTCCTGTTTTCCTGGTGTTTGGGTGGTGACTAATGCTTACACAATGCCCATAGTGTGTATAAAAATCTCAATAATTTTATTTTTCATAAACACAGCACTCAAGTATTTTGCTACAGCCTTCTAGGTATCATAATTAAAAGCTGAATTACCATTGCTAATTCTGTAGGATTGACATAATAGAGGAGGATGTGGATATTTTCTCTGATGGTGATACATCTGTCAATAACTTTGCCTATCTTCCCCAGTCCATTAAGCTTTTAAAACAACAGGGATAGAGGGATTTAAAACGGTTACCTCCCAAAAATCCCATCTGGTCAGGTTTAGAATTTAGTTTGCACCACATTAGCTCCATTTTAAATCTGTGTTGCATTTTCTTGCTGGGTGTTAACCACTTAAAACACAGGAGTGTCAAAATGGTAAAGCAATTTGCTGTTTTTAATACTTTGCACTGAAAAATAAATTCCTGTAGCACCTGGATAGCATATTTGTGTGGAAAGGGGTTTCCACAGACAGCAATAAAATTTATAGTCCCTTTGCAAGTGCATTTAATAGCTGGCACTTGTAACAAAAGAATGGCAGTGAGGCTGAAGAGGTATCAAACAATTGAAATGAGGTAAATGTTATTTTCCTAGTACTTTTCTTTAATGTCAGAATAAAGTATTTGGAAGAAAAATACGAACCAAACCAAACTAAACAAATAAACAGAAAAACCTCCTCAACCAAAAAATAAAGATCCTATGAACTTAAATAGGCACACTAATAACTCAATTAGAAATACAAAACCAATCTGTAATCCTTTTCCTGAAAAAAAACCCCAATGAGTTTATTCTGCCATTAATAGTTGATTAGTTGTCCTTGTGTTTTCAGACACTTTGTAAAGAGACGATGAAGTCAAGACTGGGGTAGGAAAAAATGGAGAAAAATAACTGGGAAAAAAATCTAGGCCACAGTATGAAGGCTTTTTTTTTTTTTTTTCCTTTAATATTGCAAGATTTTGGTTCACTGACTGTAAGTGACAACAAAAGCTTTGTACACAGGTAGATCACAAAATAATTTGAGTAGGAAGTGATCTTTGGTGGCCATCTGGTCTCACCACTCAAAGCAAACTGAAGTTTGGTGCAAGTTAAGATGAATTAAGGCTGCTGAGGGCACTGATATTTGAAATTCTCCTGGGATGGGGATTGCACAGCCTCTCTAGGAGATGTATTTTCCTGTTGCACAAGAATTTCCCATGTTGCAACCTGTGACTGCTCTTTGCTGCCCTTTCACTGTGTATCTCTAAGAACACTCTGGCTCCAACTTCTCTGTAACCACTCGTTAGGCAGCTGAAGTTAGAGGATTTCTTCAAACTGAACAAGACCAGGCTTTTTGTACTGTCTTTATTCCTTATATGCTACATTCCCTTAGACTCTTAGTGCCTCTTACTGGACTCGTTCCTCTTGGTCAATGTATCTTTTGGGCTGGGAAGCCCCAAACCTGGCACTGTATTGGATGAAGGTTCCCAAGTGCTGAATAGAGGAGGAATAAACACTTGTTTCACCCACCTAGCTGCATTCTTATGAAAGGGGCCAGGAGGCAGTTAACCTTCATGCCAAAGGCATGCTGCTGATAATGTCAGGGTAATATTGGAGGATAAGCAGTAAAATGAAAATTTAATTTTACCATTATCCACAGCGTTGCTATAGGATCCGGAATTTAGGCCAACTCACTACCCAAGGACAAATTTTCAAGCTGGTAATGTGCATACAAGAAAAATCTTAGCATTGTCAGTTCAGTGTAGGAGTGACAACAAAGAAAATTCAAATTTTGTAGTTCTAGACCATCTTTCTTCAAGAATAGGAATTGCATTCACTCATCTAAGACCCAGAAGGCTAATCTCAACCCTTTTGGAACATCCTGTGAGATACTGAGCTCCCTCAACTCCCACAGACTGAAAATAGTAAAGAATGAACACATTGGAAGACCTGCCTTTGATGACCAAAACTGAGTTTTAAGTCCCAAATGGAATTATTTCTCTTTCTCATTCTGTCTTCTTCGAGCTTCCTACAGGACTCTTCCCTTTAAATTCCTTATTTGGGAAGACATGATATTTAGAAATACTTCTGATTGCTTCTAGAATTCATGATGAAAGATCTGGGTTTGAGGGCAACTTTTATTTTTTGCAAGCAAGAGAAGTAATTCAAACTAATTTTAATAGCTGCTTCCTTTCTATCTGCTTACAATATGTTCATATGTTACCCAGACTTTAATCACAAATGTGCCAAGTGTATAGTGCAATAGTTAGATGAAGCACACACTGGGGGAATAGCAGAATCAATGTGCTTAATCTGTTCTTAATCCTCTCCTGTGCGTAGGAGACCTGCATGTGCTGCTATTCCATACACAGACACAGGGGCTGCTGTGATTTATGCAGGTCTAGTTATGCAGCCAAACCTTAATTCAAAGAGACTCAGAAGCCATCAGAAGGGAAGGGGGAGAGGCAAGAGAGAAATTGTGGTAATTATTTTTACTGTCTGAGATTCAAGAGAGGCATCTATTAGCAACATAATGTATGGAGCAGTCAAGAAAGAAAGAAAGATGTCAGCATTTTTATGTTTCTGCTAAAAATGTGCCTGAGACTTTCTTGACTGCAACAGCTATAGACTTAAATCAATGCCAGCAATGTTTAGGGCCCATATGGGTTGGCAGTCCCAGGCAGGTGACCAAATGTACCTAATCCTAAACACTTTTGTAGCTGCTGTTCCATCCCTCTCAACCAGCCACCCCTCTTCTGCCAGGCACACAGAACTGTGCCCTGCTGCTCTCAAATGCCCCTTATTTAGATGCCTCTCTGTGAGCATCTCCCCTGCTGTCAGAGGAGACCTGATGGACAGTGCACATCCCAGTTCAACAGGGCACCGAGAGCTCAAGGACTCCATTTGAACAAGGCAGGCATTTTAATTCACAGTTTCTCTGTGACTGCTCTTTCATTTCAGTGCCAACTCAAAAAAGCATTTAAGCAGTTCTTAAGCCATAAATGCTCAAACACCTTGTAAAAATGCTCCACATATCCAGAAAAAATGTGTGCCAAATGTTGAGCACACACGTACCTACCTCTTGGAACTGGGTGACCCAGACACATTCACAAGTGCTCAGTTGAATTAACAGCATAAAGTTCTATTCTAAATATGACTCTCCTTAACTGGTACTTCTCTGCCTCATATATCTATTCCTCTTGCAACACTTCATGCTCTGCAGCAAAGCAGATCATGTCAGGAATAGGCAGTGCAGGGAGGACATCCAAATAGACATGAATTTCCTCCACTCCAATGCAGGCAGGACTAGAGAATGAGACAGGTTCCCTTCCTCTTCTTCCTATTTCTCCATCTTTTCCTCACAATACTCACTGTTTTCCCCTTTGTAACCTTCACATAAAATACCTGTGGCTGTAGTAATCACTCATGATCCACTGTGGCTCAGATTTCAGGAAAACTTCTGATTTGAGGCTGAAGGATAGTAAAGCAACTGAATGGGTTTACAAAAAGGTGTCAAGTTGAACTCATCCTTTCAATCTCTCTGAAGAATAGGAATACCATTATCTTGGATCTAATTCAGTTGCCATTAGAAAAGAGATGACTTGGAGCCGTGGTATGAAATAATGGCACCATTTAGTGTTATTGAGATATGGGAGGATAAACACAGTGACAGAAAACCAGAAGCATTTTAAAATGTCATGGTCTACAAAAGAATGGACATTTTATAGCTTACTCATGATCATGAGAGACAGTCAATTGTGGCCTTTGCAGAATAGTTTCTGATTTCCTTGCCAAAGAAGAATGCAAAAAACAGGCCTAGAAGGACCAATTGCAATTCTATCAAATCATTATAGGGCTTCACCATATGCCATTACAAAATCAGTAGTTGTGCAAGAAACAATCATAAAATAACCAGACTGCATCTTCATAACATTTCTATTGGTTTGTGTCAGTATTCATTTAGGAAGTCTTTAATCTGTATATTTATATGTGCAGAAGAAGTATGAAATGCTAGTATTTCATATTTAAATTATGTGCTGTGCCTGTCCTGTTATATATTTTCTCTCAGATATTTTGCTCGAAGAAAAAAGAAGCCAATGATGGTAAATTCTATTTGGAAAGAGAAGGGTCCTGTGTATCAGAGCATTGCAGTGACATCTGGAACCAAATACTGTATTTCTGGGGACTCCTTTGTTACAAAAAACAGAACAAACTTACTCTGTTCCTTAAGCAGGAGCAACAATTTTAAAATGGGTGTCCAGTGAGGCTTATTTTGCAGAAAAAGCCCAGATTCTTCTGCCCACCTTGCAAATTCATAACCCTCCTATCACATTAAA
>JAWWLV010000158.1:14547794-14565592 GCA_035041135.1 Platyrinchus mystaceus | reverse complement strand
TCTATTGGTTTGTGTCAGTATTCATTTAGGAAGTCTTTAATCTGTATATTTATATGTGCATAAGAAGTATGAAATACTAGTATTTCATATTTAAATTATGTGCTGTGCCTGTCCTGTTATATATTTTCTCTCAGATATTTTGCTCACTTTTAAACAAGAAGAAAAAAGAAGTCAATGATGGTAAATTCTATTTGGAAAGAGAAGGGTTGGTCCTGTGTATCAGAGCATTGCAGTGACATCTGGCACCAAATACTGTATTTCTGGGGACTCCTTTGTTTCAAAAAACAGAACAAACTTACTCTGTTCCTTAGACAGGAGCAACAATTTTAAAATGAGTGTCCAGTGAGGCTTATTTTGCAGAAAAAGCCCAGATTCTTCTGCCCACCTTGCAAATTCATAACCCTCCTACCACATTAAACCAGAAGGATGCAATTGATTAATCACTTCTAAAAATCTTAGCGTTTATTTTTAGTCAGTGCAAGAAGAACCCCTGATTGTGACAAAATCCCATAACACAGCCTCCCTTTCACAGTAAATTATGGGCAAAGTTATAAACCAGCAAAAATAGAGGTTCAAAATGGAGATGATGACAGAATTTTAATTACACAGGGCATGAAGAACAATGTAATAAAATTAGTGGGGAAAAAACCCCTGTCATTTAGACTTCTCCACTGCAGATGAACCAATCTGCTTGGTTATAATTGCTCAGAAATTAGTTGCCTCAGGCCTTCAATGCTGAAAATTCTTTGTACCTTAAACTCATACATGAATTTCTATTAATCATGATTTAAAGTGCCTCTGTGAGAGAGGTAAAGACAGATAGTGAATATTGACAGTTCACAGTTATGCAACTTGTTTTGGCAAGTGATGCAGCCAAGGCTTGGAATAGTCACTGCATTTGGACACTGCAGTTAAATTAACTAATTCTCTGTAATCTATACACTTCATTCACAAGTTAACTTGTTCAAAGCAATATTAAGACATCCACTTGGGACACAGTTGTTTAATTTAGAAAGTCCTGAGCTGGTATTAGAAGAATTCTTTCTAAATGGGCGAGATTTTAGTTTCTTTCCTCGGTGCAGGAAAAGAGAGGGCCACAACAGAAATTATTAAGGTTATGCACAAAGGGAAAAAAAATCCACAAGTTCTTTAATAGGCATTTACAAGGAGAGTAGAGAGATGAAGTGACCTACTGGTATGGAAGGTTCTAACCCTACAGGTAATTTTATTGCTTGGTAAGATTGCAAGACTCTTAGTGTGTCTGTAAGGTTTTAGTGAAGTGTCTTTGTAGGCATTTGAGGAGGAATCATTTTCTGGAGATGTTGTTTACCAATAGCTCCTTCTTCAGATACTTATGACCCTTTTTTACCTCTTTTGACCCAAATAATTTGTTTTTGCTTGCAAGTAAAGAGTCATTCCACTAAAAGCAAATAATTTCTGTATGTCTTTTTAAATGATCTTCAAAACATCAAACACAGTCATGGATGCCTGAAGACAGAATAGTATCTTCATAAAAATGCAAATTATTCCAATTATAATAGCAATCAGAGTCACAGAGAGCAAGGGATTTCTCAATTATAGCTCTTGTGTGGCACTCAACATTCCCACTGAGACAGGGCAGAGGAAAACACAACAATTTAAACACTACTGATGTCCATTACCTTTGTAACTCCTAATGGCATGAATATTATTTAAAGACTTTGAAATAAATATAACTCACAGAAAAGTAGCATAAATTCTAAGTAAAGCTTTTGATTAGAGCTCATGCAAATACACTTTGATATATTTTTCACCAAAATTTTAGAAGACAAACACAGATGCTGAAAATTATCACAACCACTCCTTGACAACTAGGTTCCAACCTGGATTGCTCATGCAATAGTAGGTAAAGATCACAGGCAAAGAGATACCAAATAACAGGCCAAATATCCCTCAGTTCCTGCTCCTTGGACAAGCAATCCAGAGCTGTCATAATTAAAGCTAATAAAAATTAATTACCTCAATATACCCCTTCATCTGAGTTTCCTTTGGGTTTAGATCCAATCCAGATTGCAGTCTGTCTGAAGCAGCATCAAGATGACTGTAATTTATAGGTCTGAATTGTTGTATCATTTTTTTTCTAAATTCAGAACGTTGTGTATCTCACAGTTGGCCCACACCTCCCATCCACAGGACTGCAGGAAAAGGGAAAGGGAAGAGAAATGGTCTTGTAAAAAAGTGCAGGGACTGTCTTTGAGAAAACAGAAAAATGTTGGCTCTGTTTTGGAAGACATAATAGGGGCCAGGGAAAAGAAATTAATCCTGTACAGTGTCCCTAAACAGTTATTCCACATTTTTGTTGATCTGTTTATTTGTTATTTATTTATTTACTACTGCAAATAATTTCTAAGTTTTGGCAGAAAGTCAAGGCACTTAGGTTCATAAATCAGGATATTTTATTGCTGCATCTTAGACTTACCTTTCCATTTGCTCCCAACTCTTGCACTCTTTTCCACGGATATCTGCGACTAATATTTCCCTTGGTCCTCTTATTTGGAGTCTTCCTGTCCACTAGAACCATCTTTTATACTGAAAAAGAAAGATATTTGACAATGAGAGACTGAGCAAAACAATTCACACAGGTTTCTTTATATCCTCAATAACCCTGAGGTCTCTAAACCAACTTCCATGAGCTGTTTCCATTTCTTTGTTCTGTGGAACATCTTATGTGTTGTCAATGTATATGAATTACTGAATGCTTAGAGATGTGAGGGCTAACGTTGGTGTTATATGTCCTTTTGTTTTTTCCCCACTGAACTAGAATTTCAACCATGAAATAGTCTGGTATATGGAAAATATGAAGGAAACAAATGGTGGAAAAAAGTGGATTGGAAATGGTTAGGGAAGGGCAGCTCCTTTTTGAAACTGAGACAACCCTTGGGAAAATCAGCTGGTAGTTTTAAATTGACTGGGTTTATTTATAAATAGTCTTCTTACAAATAGAATGATATAGGGGTTGTTTGTAATTAGAATTTGACTAGTTTCAAAACAGGTTCCCCTCTGAAAGAGACGTTGTAGAGTGGTTACTGAGGAGGGTCCTGAAGAGTCTGTACATGACAAAAATGGAAAGGGATAAGTTGCACCAATGTTTAGATACAGCACTGAAAGATTGTACTTGGATGGGAATTACATGGATCAAAATATTTTAAGATTTACAGACATCTAAATCAATATAAGTGAAATTATATTTTAGAAATATAACTAAGGACATTTTTTTATTATTATTTTATTTTCTTCCAGGAGAAATTTCAGCAAAGTGCATCTATTTATAAGTAGGTGAGTCTTATGCTTCTTTTCATTTGCTGTGCACAGCTTTAAAAATGAGTCAAGATTCAGAAATTTTTTTGGCAGAGTTTGTCCTACACAATTCCCAGTCCAGTTCTGCAGTTGGAAACACAATCCAGCATCTCAAAGCCTGATGATCCTGGCTAACATGGCCAGGAGCCAAATCTCAGCTCCTCACTCTTGCTTTAGCCTGAAATCTTAATTTAAAAAAAAAAAAAAAAGAAAAAAAAAAGAGGAAAACCAAACTGAACAAAAAATACAAGCTCTTTGAAAAGCTCTAACAAAGTGAGATAGGAAATGTCACAATCCTTTGGCTGCAGTTTGGGTTTTATGCCCATTTTCCCCTCCCACAGGTAAGAGTGTCTTACACCCTGGGGGCTCCATCCACGGAATGAAATCCTCAGTCTGCTCCAAGAAGAAACACAGTCTGTTCACCACCATGGAGAGGGCACTGAAATCCTCTCCAAACATTTTCCTCGTATTGTTAATGCTTGCACTCCTCCTTTTTCTTCCTGGCATCCATTTTCTCTGATTATCCCTGGAATGATTTGTTTTACACAGCCTGAGCACAGCATCTGTGCAGTACTTCACACAGGGGGTACAGGGTGCATACATAGACAGATCATGACCAGGCACTTCTTTTATCAGAATTTATTATTATTATTAGAATGATTTTATTATTTTATTAATTATTTTATATTTTATAGACTATAAATACATATAATACATGTTTTATATTTTATAGAGTATGTACTAGGCATATAAATAGACATGTAGTAAATATTTTCAATCAGTAAAGAAAGAAAAATTCTTAGGGATAAGGATAGAACAAATGTCAGGTATTGTATGAAACTGGGGAAAAGAAAGTAAGGGAGATCACCTTTGCAGTGATCCTTTGGGATTTAAGAAAGGTAGCTTAGGATATAAGAACGGGCATGTAACATGGATATTTATTATGCAGCAGTATTTAAAACCTAACTTGTCAAAAATAATTAAAGAAATATGGTACATCAGATGTTCTATAAAGATTTTGCTGAAAAAATACTTTTTGAGGCATACCCGTGACCAAAACCAATTTCTTGCATATGTAATAGGGAAAAATGGAGAAAGGCCCCTTTATTAAACACATCTAACCTATCTGAATTACTTTAAAACAGTATTCCTCATTATATAATACCAATATTTCATCTTTGAGAGATCCTAATGAGGGAGTGCACAGTCTTTCTTCCCCCAAAATGTTGATGATGTTAATTCTAGCTGAATATTAGAGCTGCAAATTTTTCTTTTTAGGATTACACCAGTAAAATTCCACTAAAGAAGACTTTTTTCTGATGATGGGCATGTCCACACGTGTTGCAGGCAAGTTGGATGAAGAATAAACCTACCAAAGTCATGATGACATGCCCTGATAGCTCAACACTTACTGAATTATTGGCAGCTGGGAACACAGAGTGAACCCTCACTGAAGGAGTAAGTGCCATTGTCATGGATGCTGCAATTCCACTGACTCCATAAGTTCAGACCACCTGGCACCATCAAAGTCATCTGTTCAGGAGTTTGATTTAATAGCAGTTTATGGATCCAATTGCTGCTCAAAAAAATTGCAGAAATAATCACCAGCAAGGAGTGAGTGGCCAAAACTCAGGAAAAAACCGCTATAAACAGCTCTCTTAACCTTAAACCTTCATTTGTGGGAATGCCATTATTCTGTTACAAAGGCAGCAGTGCCAACAGGTCTGAAGCCCTAAACATTCCCTCCACTCATTACTGTGTTTTAAACTCCACTAACATTCACAGAGGCCTATTTTTATCAGGAAAAATTAGCCCTGAGAAACACAGTGGCATTCTCAAGTACCAGGTACATTTTAGAGCATTAAGTAACTAGCAAATTTTCAGACACACTGTTGTGGTTTTCTCCTCAGGGTTATTATCCTGGAATAATGGAACAGCCTCTTGCCTAAAAACCTGGAAAGTCCTACATGACAAAAGGTTTACATTTCAATTACCAGCTTCATTTACCCATAGGAAGCAAACATTTGAATTTTAAATTTTGCTTCCAAGCATTAGTGGAAACTTTTTGAAAAACACAGAAATATTTGCTGCTTAAAATAAGTGTGTCAAGACAGAAATGTCTTTTTTTTTTTTTGATGTCTCTATGCCTTTGTGCCATTTTTCAGATAGGTTTGATTATCAGATGTTTTCACTGCTTGATTACCTGCCTATCAATGCAATATGATGAAATGGTAGCTTGCTGCAGATTGTGGGAGTTGCTGTCAGACCAACCCAAAGGATTCTAAAACATTTTGTTTCATGGTGAACTGCAGTAATTTTGCTCTTTGAGTGATCAGACCAGATATGCTGATATTGTCCTATTTACTTGTGAAGAGACTATATATGTAAATAAAGGATCAGCATTTAAAATTGTTCACAGTTATTTTCAAGGGGGTTTGGATGTGAGGAAGGAGGTAATTCAAAAGCAAACAGCCAAATTTTGTTCTATACTGGAAGAGATAACACACTGTAGTCAGAGATTAGAGCAGACAATATTGCTGAATTTCCAGCTCCTAAAAATTCTGCAGGATTGCCCTGGGTCCCTGGAAAGATGAAAACATGGGATCTTTAAGGCTTAAGGTATTTATCCAAGTAATTTTGGAGGGCCAGAGTCAAGAAGGTCAACATTTCCAGCAACACCTCAGGATTCTGTTGTGTTTGATAATGCTGAGTTCTGTTTCCAACAGAGACCTTTACTAGCAAATCATATTCTTTGGTTAAGAAAAACCTGCTAAAATGTTATGATAGCATCCTACAGTCATCATGGAGGGAACAACTGTTATGGCAGAAGGAATGGAATATGCAGTGACATGCTGTGGAGGAGCTGGTCTTGGGGAAAATAAAGCAGGTTCCCTTTATGAAAAATTTTCAGACTATTAAGGATGAGGGTTGCACTCATTATGGGTGAAAAATCAGCTGACACAAAGTGTTTATGAATAATCTGTGATACATTAGCTGCATTCTTCATTGGACTCTATCCTCAAAAACCCCTTTTCATTCAGTGCTGTGTTCATGCAGATATTTTTTATAATAATGTTTATAAACTAGGATGATATATTAGATCATCCAGCCCATCTCCTCTATCCAAGTGTTCTGTTTAGGTGGGTTTTAATTAATTCATTGTACTAATCCGCAATACTAACATTAACAATATAACATAAACAATCCACAATACTAATATTAACATGCATTTGACCCTTTATATCTCATAAGCATTCAGAGATACTTTTGACATAATATGTTTTAACACTTCTAGATACTGGAATTTCTTTAGTCACAGGAAAATAATGGCTACTTTATAAAATTCTCTAGAGAACAGTCCTAACCCATACCCTTCAATGCAGAGAAAGGCCTCTGTCTAAAGCATCTTACCTATGCCTAAATGGAGGCATTAACTGAAAGGAAAACATTTTGATTTGTAAAACCTCTATTTATTTCTGTGAGCTACTGTGCAGCTCAGTCCAAATTGGGTTCTGCCAACTTACCAACCAGTATGTGCACACTACTTGGGCAGAACAGTCTACAACAGTTCTTATCCTACCCATGCAAGTCTCTTTCCTTTGTTCAAACCACTAAATAGTGCTCTTCAAGACTGGTGGAAAAACATTGTCCTTCAGATTTTACCCCATTAAAAATTTTGTTGAACCTCATTAACAGATATAAAAGTAAGTGAAAGGAAAGACGACGTAAGAGAGGGGAAGAGGAGACTGATTTCTACCTGTGTCACCACTCTGCACCCCACAGGATGATAAAGGGATGAAACAGGCAAACAAATTCCTAAAAGAACACAGATCTGTATGTAGACCTTAATTTCATAGGTTTTGAATCAGACTCTCACAGATGGATTAGTATGCATTATTCCTCAGTCACCTGTCCCCAGAAATGCCCAGTTTTACAGAACAAAGACCTCATTCTTTCAAAAAGGGCACTTCACCTGCATTTTACCAACATTTGAGAGAAATGCAAATTGGGAAACTGAAAACCAGACAACTCAACATCTATTAATAATGCTACAGGACTATTTATATCTAACCTGAAAGCTGCACTTCCACAGAAATTTATTTTAATTTGAATTCAACTTACTGCACTTGGCAAGTTTCTGTGAATTTGCAAAGCACCCCTAGAGATATGGATACAAATACCTATTTTGGAGTATCAAATGATACTGGCTCAATAAGATGAAAATTGTTCTTTAAGCCTGGTAGGAGTTAGTAGGAGTTGTAGTCCTGGAAAAGACTATGCAGGAGTTAGATTTTATGGTCATTATTCCCAGAAGAAGATATTGTTATTAATTTCTTCTGCTCAGAGGCAGCAGTTTGCTACAGATCAGGTTATGATCATTTATGTGTTTATGGGCTGACAAAACTCAGAAGTTAAACACTTCATTAAGTTACAGGGAAAGATTCTCACAGGATGAAATAATGCAGGTACATTAGTTTGCATCCATTTAGGTCAATTAGGTGTCTGAGTCCCTGGCATCTGACATCAGATCAGGGACTTCAAATGCGTTATTCCAACACCCTCAGATATTAAGCTGTTTTCAAGCACTCCAGGCTTGAGTGTAACTACCAGCTGTCTTTAAAATTAATTATGAACCAAAAGTCATAACAGCAAATTTACCTGGTTTTGAAATTTTTCAGCTAAAATCTGACTCATATTTTTTTTTTTTTTTGGAAGATATAGTTTCCAACCTGACACACATCCTTCTGGAATCTGGATTTGCTTTTGGAAGGCTCTAGTTAAGTCATGACCTTCAACTCTTCTTCCCATTTGTCTGGATTCTGGAAAGGGTATTTCAGTAGTGAAATGGGAAAACAGATATTTTATAAAAGAAAAATAGCTGTCAAAAATTGCTACTGGCTCCAGCTGAGAGAGCTCTCTGGGATACACAGGTGTTTGTTTTGAGTGAGAAAACCATCTAAAGCTTACCACAAGAGCTTCATACCTTGTGACACTGTGTGATAAAACTCTTTACAATCCATTCTGCAAGTTAAAGCAATCTCTTTTTATTACTAGATAATGTAAAAGTTTGTGATGATAACTGAACTGTGTCTGCAGACTGAGAAAGGAGCAAAACAATTTATATGCAGCTTATAACCAGCCCTGACAGTCTGAGCATGCATATGAATGGCCAAGGCAGAGCTCCACAAGTTCAAACCCAGGATATCTTAATGAAGATTTTGACCTCCCTAGTGATGGTGCAGACAAAAAAAAAGGCTTTCTGAGAGATTCTGTATTTTGTCCCTCTGGTGTTTCATGGCAGACAATCCCAGCTCTGACCTCAGATGTGGCTGCAGAGCTGCCCACAGCAGGTACCACAGTTGCAGCTGGAACTTGGTGGGTATTAAATGACAGATGGCCACAACCTCAACCAGCTACACAGAGAACTATGAAAGAGAGACACATGTCATGCTTTGGGTCTTGTTAAACACAAAAGACTCAGGGGTTAAGACACCTTCCCTAGAACATGCATTTAAATCAAACCTTCAACAGACAAGAGTTTAGAAAACACAAAATGCTCAGAGGGTCAGAAAATTAAATTTTGTCCCGGATCAAGGCAGTGCAGCAAACCATGATTAGAACATATGAGACCAGACTTTTTAGAGCAGAAGACTTTAAAAGAAAAGGTAATGGAAGAAGGCAACAAACAATAAGCTTTACTTAATTTCTAACATGTCTCCAAAGCGTAATTAGCTATTTAATTTCTTGATCAACTATATTCCCTAGTGCTACTTTTCCCAGAAAATCCTTACGTACCCTCTTAACATTTAAATAAAGCAGTGGAAGAAAAGCTCTGTATTTTTAAGTGTGGAATCTTCTGTCTACATACTGAAAAATCTCCACCAAAAAGCACTCTTGGGCAGAGGACCTGGGCTATTTTGAGAGGGGCTTGGAGAACAGGATCTATGGAGACCCCCAAAATAGGGAAAATTACAAAAGGCCCTTTCTTGCTTAATTTCTGAATTTAAAAATCATACTATAGTCTGACTGCATTCTGTAAGCTTTTGCAGTTAATTATTTGAAGTTTCTTTTTTTTCAGACTGATGTTTCAGTGTTCTAACATGACTTCCAGAGTGTTGCTCTGGGCTTTGATATCACAGAATAGATTCAGGGTGGGCAAAAATGTTCCACACGACTTAAAAAGGCTTATTTTCACACAGAGAGATGAGTGTAGGTGTGGTAGACTATAAGTTTCCTCTTGGTCCTTATTTTCAGTGACCTATAAAACTGCTGATGTGTGGGAATCCCTATTGAAGCACATCAGTAACATCTTCAAACCTTAACAGGAATATTCTGCTATATATTAAATATGCTAATGGGAATTATTTTGTATAAATAGCAAACATCAAGTCTTCATTAGCACACCAAGCATGGTATAAACAGCTCATACCTGACACAATATCACAACTCTACAAAACATTAGGGAAGAAGAAGGTGAAATAATCAGGTTAGTTATTCATTATAGTGTGAAATTAGACCCCCAAACTGTAAGCTTGCAATAAATTTCATTAATAACTTCACTCCTAAGAATAGTTCCAAGGAAATCAATGAAATCACTGTACATGTTTCTACCCACAAGGTATGCAAGCATTTCCAGGCCCAAAGCTATATTAGTCACAGTGTTGAAATGAAAAATAGGTCACAAGAAGTGGAAACATTTCTGCCAGCACTGGCATCATGGGGATTGCCCCACATGCTGCATGATCATATTACCTCTGGGATCAGCTCTCTGCCCCCCAACAAGGGTCCAGAGTTAACTCTACTGAAGATACAGAAGGTAGAAAAGATTTTGAGTAGCTCAAAGAAGATTGTTTTCCATTCTACTTCATTGATCAAGCTGGAGGAGCACTGAAACCCTTCACTACCTGCCCCCATAATGCCACACATGATTGCAGAAGCCCATGATACAGACAGATAAGAAGTGATGCTCTATTTGTATGATCACAACTCCCCAAAATCTATCTTTTTTTTTACCTGCAGTATTTTTTCTGTATTTCTGTCAGTTATAGGCAGATTTTTTTATTTTTTGCCAAGAAAATTACTACAGTGTCTGTGCATTTCTCCATGGTCTGTAACCCAGTGACTGATGCTGAAGGAGAGGTGGGCTGTGTGCTTCCTTCAGCAGCCTTGGTGTGGTGTGCCCCAAAACTGAGCCCAGGATTTGAGTTGTGTGCTCACCTGTGCCCAGCACAGGGGGATGGATGGTCACTGCCCTGGCCCTGCTCTTGCTGGTACAGGGCAGGTCCTTTTCCTCCCTCCATTGCAGCTCTCCAGTTGTGCAGAACATCCCACCACGTTTCCATAGTTCTCCTGCTGCACAACCCCCTGTGTGTTGCCTGCTCTCTGTGCTCTGGTGTAGATCCCTTCAGCTGGGATGTGGATCACACTTCCTTTTTCTTTGGGAGGGGCAGGGGGGAGAAAGCCTAAATTCCTATGTGACCATTCTCATGTGCAACTCTGGTTTCTAACAGCTCAGTAACCCTTGGATCTTTGCTGCCACGTGGATCTTCATCCCCTACCTTCCCTGAGATGGCAGACCCAAGGGCTCTGTTGTCACACTGTCCCTCAAACATTGCTGTGCTGCCCCCAGGCTTAACTCTAGCAGGGCTGGATTTACCCCTTTACTCCTTTAAACCCACTTTGATTGATAATGCCAGTGATAACTTGCATGTGCAGAGTAGTGCCCCTTGAGGGAAACACAGCAGATTTAATGTAGCCTTCTTTCTTGAGCATGAAATCATAGAATGTTTTGGGTTGGAAGAGACCTTAAAGATCATCTTGTTCCAACCCCCCTGCCCTGGTCAGGGACACCTTTCACTAATATTTTAATTGATACAGGCCACTGGTTGACAATTGGTTTCATTTTCTGTATATTAATTTGTAACTTTATAAGCAAACACGTGCTGAAGAAACCGTTTCATTTCATTTGAGTCCAAGGTCTCATCTGAAGCTGTTTAAAGATGTACTAAAAAAAATTACAACTGAAAACATAAATGTCATCATGAATTGCTATAGATAAAGATGCTCACAGGCTGACCATGTTGAAGAACATGCAGGTGAAATAATGCAGGTCAGATAAGCAACAAACAATGATGGATTGCTGAGTTAAGGAATACTATGCAGTTTTGTGCCCTGAAGGTTATTTTTATAATACTAATGGAAGTATTGTTAGGCTGACAAAAGAGTAAACATCTAAAAGCCATATGAAATGTTTTGAAGAAATATTCTTCTTCTTTAAGCCTCAGGGGGATTTGGAGTTATTTTGCTATGAAAGGAGGTCCCCAAGTGTGACCAAGATATTAGGAAATTGTCACTGTGCTTTCTGCCAGTTCACAATAAGTCACCAAATTAAGTATGAGGTTTAAATGAAAAGGTCATAACTTCCAGCTTAATTTTATATGAGAAAAGAAAATGAGCTGTCCATTGACTGAAACCTTTAACATGATACTAGGCAAAGGAAGGTGAGTCAAATAAAAAGATATTTAATCTTAGGGTATAACAGAGACTCCTAATCAGTGACAGCCTTCAAAAGATTAGAGTAACAGCTATTCACATATTAATTTCAGCCCTAGATGATTTATTTTTACCTGTCCTGCTTTGCCACTTTGATTCAGTAGACCTTCTTATACACTCCCCTTCCTGAATCATCCTTTCTTATTTTTGATGCCCTCTTCAAACAGAAAATAGGAGGTGTCTTCAAGATAAGCCCCAAAACTGACAAGAAATATGAGATAAATTTCCATATGTAGATATGGACACAAAATGCCCATCCAGCATAGGTTTCCCCTTCCTCCATCCCCTTCTTGTCCATTATCTTTTAGGTCTGCAATACTTCTCTTTGTTGGGTGTACTTCCATACAAACACATCAGTACTTGACAGGAAAAATCCACCAAAGTCAAGAACTGTTCTACATACAGTTGAAAATAAGCCAGGTTTCTATTTAATAAAAATATTAGAATAAAACCTACCTTTTTTTGGCCTTTCTCCATTTCACTGTATGTTCTTGAAGTACCTAAAGTACTGCTTATTTACTCTTGAAATTGGTGATGCTGAACTACCCCAGCAAAGCTTTACAGATGGGGTGATTGACCTCATCTCCCATTTTGCAATCCAGACAGAAAAAGATCAAATTGGGATTACTTACAAATGGGTATTTGGGGGACTCTGTGAACAAAACCTTCCCTCAGTGCTGTGAAAAGTATAATATTTATTTCAAACTATGCTGCATCTAATAACAGTCACACATTTTTTCACACTTTCCCTTTGAAATTGTAGACATAAACCTCAGATCACTGACAAAGGAAGAAGCTGTGTGCATAGCAGCTGGGTAGCAAATATCACAGCTGGAAGAAGGGGAATAAAAACAAGACAATGAACGTTCAGAATATTTCTTCCCTGCTCTATCAGTTCTGCTGGACAGGGTGCTTCACAGTGATGACTACTGGAGACCTAAAATTGTTACAAATTCATATTTTAATTTCTGCTTCAGACATCTGTGTCTTCTATTTACAGAAACTAATATAAACAGGGTGTCTGTCCGTGATTTGCCAGACTGGAATAAACGTGCTCTAGTACAGATATCTGTGCAGAATATGCAGAGAAAGTTGATAAAGGAGCAGATGGCTTATAATAATTTTTCTCTTTATTTCTTGCTCCATCAGCACAAACAAGATACAAGACATTGCCCCCAAGACTACAGGTTTGTAATTTAGGGTGTTATCATTCCTAACTCTCTAACAGGACTTTTCAAGAGGGGAACACTAAATTGTCTGATGACACTTCAGCGCCACTACTGATCACTGAAGAAAAGGATATTTAAGGCAAAGAGCAGGAGATTAATTTTTTATGGGGTGATTTACAAATCTACCAACAGTGGCATTTAGTCAGGAACTTGTTTTGCACAGGTGATGCAGGCACAGCAAGAACAGTCGTCCCTCCATCCTCCCGTTAGGACAGAGGGTTCTGTGAACAACACACCTCATTAATCCACTACTGCTGGGCACTTTCCTTTCTATTTTATTTTACTAGCAAATAAGTGACTTCTGAAACCTTTGGGCCTTTAGCCTTGCATGAGGCTTTCTGTAGTGGGAGGCTGAAGGCTTCTGTGTTTCCACCTATGAAATTAGGGAGAAAAACCACAACCCAACCACACGTGCATTCAACAAACAATGAATCCTCTTCACTGAGACCTGCTGTGTGTGCACTGTGCAGCCAGTCTATGCCTAAGTTCATCATAAGACCACTGCCAAGGAACTATTTTGTGCTGCCTAGCACAAAAGTAGAAGTATATTTCAAGTATTCCATAGTGGAAAGTAGTGAACAGGTTTATATTTAATATGCTATTAATTTTGTGCTGCCTTTGCTCTGCACCTCAATGTCAGCTTTATGTATTCCAGAAGTTCCACCAGCAGCTTTGGTTTTCCTTCCCACTCTTCCAGAAGGAGTTGGAGGTGAAGGAACACAATTCACTTTGCCCTGGTGGAGATGTGTGACTGAGATACTTTTGTATAATACGTATCTCAGCTGAAGAATCGTGTTACGTGAATTGGTGTCTCCTTTTTATCTTTATATGTTGTTCTGATGGCAAACAGGTTTAGTGAAGGGGCTCCCCATTCAACATGGCACTCAGTGTGGAAACTTCACATTGCTACACACTCCAGGTACATCTGGTATAATAATTTGGTCTTTACAATGTTGTTCACAGACCCATCATCTCCCAAAAGGTCTTTCTGACGCTCCCCATGCCTGTGTCAGTTCAAGACCTGTCACTTATGAAGCCTGTCCTGATTTTTTAGGTCTCCAGTTTTGGGCAGTGAAGAAGGGAAGCTGTCTGTTCTTACAGTCAGAGCTCACATGTGGTGAATCTCTCTTGTCATTACAATTCCATCCTCGCGTGAAGAAACTTTCCCAATGGAAGTTCCAACAAGCTGTTTTTGAGTTTGGGAAGTTGGACTATGTAGAAAAAATTCTAGGAAGCCTTAACATTGCCCATTCTTTTTTTCACCCTTTTTGACACTCTCCTCCAAAATCAAGTCTGCTGTTTAAGAAAAGAGATGTTTTTATTCCATGTTGTTAGATTACTGTCAAGTGGGATTTAAGACATTTGGCTTAAATTCCTACTCAGAAGTATTACAGGTCCCCAGATAGAATAATACCCATTTGTCTACTGATGGACTGCTAATATTTTCACAAATGATCTGATCCATACTTAACAAGACACGTGAGGATCTCTTGTTGGAGCTCAAAGTCCCTTGAACACAAGACAAAAAAGGGTAAAATCAGAAGAGGGAAAAAATACACAGAAAAGGAGCAAATGTGGGATGTGCTTCAAGTTGGAGTGAGTGTGCAGGTTCTTCTTGACCTTTGATTTCCAAAAAAGAGGAACTCAGGAAGTGAGGTGACTTTCTCTGAGTAGGTCTAATACTCTAGAGATATAGAGGCCAAAAGAAAAAGGTTATAGCCTCCTTCCTTATAAATAATTGATTCAGCTGATGACCAAGCAGTGTACAAGAATTTTAGCAGAGAGAAAAAGGGAGAAGGTTTTTTATGCAGTAGATAGAAGAGACCACTATTTAATTTGCTTGTATAGTGCACACTTTTATAAAGCACACAGATAGGAACATATCTGAACACAGGTTATCTTTTCAGAGTTTTGTTTGTGAACTCTAGAAGTCCATGTATTCAGAAATTGCTGCATCCTGTGGCAAGTAGATATGCTTATTGCATAGCAGAATTTGTGGGTGTGAATGGCTCATGAACTTCTAAAAGCATTAAGAGCAAGAATAAGCTACAGTTGACAACATGGAGATCAGCCTGGCCATAGGAAAAATCAAATACATGTACTGGCCAGATCATAACCCAGAAGACTTGATCCTGCTCATTCCTTAATCAAATGTGTGATGATAAATGGAATCCCTCCCTCCCCTTCTTGTCATTCTGTGCCAGTAAAGAGTTTACTGTGCAAATAGCAGCTGTCCTTTTTTTTTCCACTTCTTCCTGTCTTTTTAATCTTTTTTTTTTTTTTATAATTAGAGAAAAATGTACCATAATGATTAATTGCAGAGGAAGTTAAATTGTTAAATTGGTCAATCTCAAAGGTGTTTTTCTCAGACATTACACAGCAGTGTATTAATGACAGAAAATGGAATAAAGTTCCTTTATGGATTCAATGCAGACATGAATTAAAAGCATCTTTAATTTGTCTCCACTAAAGGTCTGTAAAGCTTTAATGTTTCTGGAATTTGAATTATTGCCAAAACTGGTCTCATGGAAAAGTCTAAGAATAGATTTTCCTAGTGCAGCAGGAGATCCATGAGAATTGTTCTTCACCTTATTTTTGTATAAAATGTAAATGTCACTGATTTAAGTTACTACAGTTATATCAATATGGACTAAATGGATTAAAGGATTCATAGAACCCAGTACTTATTTCTATATTCTATATATTTTCTATATTATATTCTGTATTTCTATAATTCAATCAATTACATTTTTCCTTGAGACTGGTATTCCTATCCAGTTTTCTTATCAAATCAGCCACACAATAAATGTCACAAATTTCAAACCTGCTGGGTTCTGCTGCTGGATCAATCAACCTCACTAAAAATCCATGAAACAACTAAATAGTTCAAGTGCAAATCCCCTGAAGAGCAGGGCATTGTTTACTTGTAACTCATTTACTGCTTCTCAAAACCTGCAGAGTTTGTGTGCTGCAAATCAAAGACAGCAGTGGATATGAACGTGTCCCTTTCTCATCTAAAGTGATTGTTCTAACAGCAAGGCTGGTGCAAAGTAAAATTAGTCTGATCATACAGCAGATGGGGACATTTTCTTGATGTTTTTCTAAATGTCTGTGAGATAAATGTATTGTACCACTTGCACCCGTCTGTAATTACACCTCTAATACTTAGAATGAGTGTGACCTCACACAAATGTGTTTGTAGCATCTTGCATAGATCAATGCTGATTGAATGTTGTTGGTATCTTATTAAACAGCATTTGTACTAAGATTAGGAAAGAGAAAGAGGCCACCCATTTACTTATCTGAATTCCTTTTCACAGCTGAATCTTAATTTTTCTCTCCTCCCTCATCTTTATTTCTCTTTCAAGAGGAATGCAGGATTTTGCTTCACAGGGAAGATCTAAGAGGCTGCAAGCTGAAGAAGGATGCTTGAAGGATGATTTAATTGTAAAGTGCTTCATTTGGAGTCTACTCAAGTTTCCAGCTGTGAAATTACAAGATCCTTATATGCCAGTATTCAAAGTAGTATCTTAAGTTTATATAAGATGTCTAACTGACAAATTGCCAACTGCTTAAAAATTTGTTAGGCCAGAACTCATGAAGTCATGATGTTTGTTTTTATTGGACTTTTCATTAGTCTTTTATTTTTAAACCTTTTGAAGCACGTTGTGCACACTTACAGCTCCCCTCCATCATCAGGAAGGCTGTGGGGTTTTGGTTTTATTTTAATGGAAATTGAGATTCTCTCATAATAAAAAGAACATGAGAGAGAGCTTAGAGAAAAGCTATCAAACATGATGAACAGACCTAAGAGATGATGAAGTTATTTCAATATAGCAGCAACAGAGCAGACATGATTTTCCTGCACTGTTTAGCAAAGAAGGCACAAAGAAGATCCTAGAAACAATTTAAACAAACATATATTACTTTATATTTTTTTTCCCTTTGAATATAAGCAATTCCAACTTCCTTCCTGACACAGCTTAACATGACTATATCTGGATAAAATACCCACATTTAGCAGAACGCTAAGAGCATCATTAAGCTGCCACATCTGTAATTTTAATGCATATTTGAATAATTTTACATCCAGAAACACTCAATGTGTTTCATCCTTGAAGAAAAGTAAACGTTTCCTTTTTTTAGAATGAATGTAATTCAATTTTATTCCATGATTGTAAATGCAGTGTGTTTATCCACCACAGATTCCCCACAGCCTTTCTGATGTAACTGCACCTACACAATGACAAACTTCTTGGTCTGCAAAGAGATGACTGGAGGGGATGTGACAGAAGTCTGTCAAATCCACAGTGAGCATGGAAGAAAGGGAAGTGGGACTGATGATTCCCTCCCTCCCCTCCTCAAAGGAAGCAAAGCCAGCAAATATTGAAGTACACAACAAATAGCAGCTGTTCTTCTTTGTAGGTGGTTCACCAGTGGATGATGAATAAACTGAAACATTCCTGAGCCACACCAGGCTCAGGAATTTTGTTAACACAAAATTGCTGGAAATGAGAAGTATTAGGAGACAACATATGCTGACAAGGCATTTCCTCAAAGCTTTTGCCAGAGACAGGATGCTGAGCCACAAAATTCTTTATTGTGACACCTTCTGGGATCAAAACAAGATCTCAGAGAAGAATGAATTGCACATTTCTTCACTGAGATCCAAAGCCCTAA
>JAWWLV010000158.1:14489934-14547694 GCA_035041135.1 Platyrinchus mystaceus | reverse complement strand
TGACACCTTCTGGGATCAAAACAAGATCTCAGAGAAGAATGAATTGCACATTTCTTCACTGAGATCCAAAGCCCTAAACTGGTCTTTAAAAAAAAGAAGCCCTGCACAGACACAGGTCCATAAACACCCCGTGGCTGTGAGCAGGGGTGATCCAGCCCAGGGAACTCCTGCCAGACCAGGACAAAGTGTTGGTGCTTTGAACACAGAACCAGTTGTCCCTAAAGGTCAGCTCTGCTTTGCACTGTCTGGGCAGAGCTGAGCTTGGTTCTGGCTCCACACCACAGTTCAAGGTACTGAAAGTCAAGCATAACACTGAGGTAAGCAGATTGAAGTGTTCCAATTAGAACAGCAAAGCAACACAAGAGGCTCACCTCAAACTGGAATTTGCCAAAAGACAGTGCACCTATCTGAATGAGCATCTTGATTCTTTTCTTTAAATGGAGATATTTAATGTGATATTTCTAAATGAATACCAGTTTGGTTTTCCAAATAAAACAGAAAAATTGTTTTGTTCTGAAATGCTGAACCAGAACACTGACTGCATTTTTTTTTTTTTGGTTTGTTGCTGTTGTCAAAGTGAGTTTTTCAAGCATTAGGGTAGCAAAGTCTAATTTGTCTGCTTGCACAAAAGATTTGATCAGAAGGGTTTTGACCAGTTTTGTGTGTTTCATTCTTCTAGTTTTCACGTTATTCCAACTGGAGTGTGGTGGCTGAAATTGTATCAAAACCTGAACAACAATTCGTGGACCTATTAAAATGAAGAAAGCTGCAGAGCTTAGTTCACTAGGATTTACAGCCATCTAGCTGATGGCTAGAATGTACAATTGCTGAATAACTTGATTTCATTTTCTACTCTAGAAGACAGTAATTTAAAATCTTGGTTTTAAAAAAGCCAGGTAACAAAAACATATGTGTGTGTCAGTATATGGTAATCTATTAAAAAAAAAAAAAATCCATGCCTGTTAATAAGATTTTTTCACTATCTGGAAAAGGGAATATATTTTCAGCTAGCAATCATGCTCTGTGAATTTTAGTTCTTTATAAATAAAATTTATATCCAATTCTGAATATTATTAACCTGTTGCAAAGACAAGCTATCAGACTCTAGAGAGCACCAGATCAAAGTTACCTGCACAGCAGCTTCATTACATATGCAGTGTAACGCTGCTTTTCAGAGAAATACATGTCTTCTCCCTCTGTCTTAGTGATGGCAATGGCTGGAACATGTTGAGAGGAAATTACATCTGTGTAGGGAAACATAACTGTTGGTGTGTCTCTTGATATGGACATTGGAAGGTGCAAAGCAAAGCAATCAGAGCACCATCATTTCTAGAACAGGCAGATATTTCTGTATGAAAACAGGAAAACTACTGAAACTGCCTTCTTGCACATCTGCAGCAGTGCCCCATTTTGGCAAATACCTGTAGAGGAGGTAGGGGTGAACTGAGATTTAATTACGTCAAAGAATGAAAGCAGTGCAAGCAGGCAGATCTAGACAAGCAATAAGGTGTTCTCCTTCTTATCCTTTTTTTGATGACCCCACAGACCCACAACAGGAAGTTTAAGCTGCTTCCCATTAGGGCACCATCATAATAGGGAATTCCATGCAAGGTGTTTTCACAGACTTGCTGAACCTTAAAGTTATTTTTGCCAGAATAATAACTTTTTGAATTGAACGTTAAACCAATTCAAAACTAATCTTTGAGACCACCAGCAACATCAAGTGGGAGCAAATCAAGATGGTTTTCTCATTGAACACCAGCATGTAGCATTGCAAATATGCACTCCAATAATTCCATCACCCTCTCACTGCTCTAAATTTTCTGTCATACAGAACAGGACACTCAATGCGAGGGGACTAATGTTGGGAGAACCAACACAAATTAAACTTGTTAATATGGATTTGCTACGTTCAGTAAATAGTGCTGAGGACACAACAGACATGAATTGCCCATGATTATTTTGAGATACATGTCAGTGACTCTTTTGGTGATGTAAACTTAGAGTAATCTCACTCCTAAATCAGCTGTTTTGATTTACTAGAAGCAACTGACTCTTGAAACAGATGTTCCCCAGTTGTCTCACATTAGGAAAGCATCCCAAATCTACCTTATGATTTGCACAAATATTTGTAGTTACCTTTCAATCTCTTCTTATGTCCAATTCAAGAAAGCTCAGCAGGAACTCATTTCTTGTAAAAGCACCCAGAAGGAGGGGAATAAATTAAGACTGGTAGCTATATAATTAGTGCTGAAGATAAAGTATTTATCTGGACAAATACTATAGTATTATACACTTCCCCTTGGATTAGCCTCTATACTTTTACCTATGTAAACTTATTGTAATTTACTGCATAAGTAGGTTTAGTGCAAATTGATCTTTCATTTAAAAAAAAAGAGGGCATATAATTTATTTCATTTTCTGGTAATGAGCTTTACACAACAAACATTTGCAGCTGCAGACAAAATATTTGCAGTCCCTTTTCCTGAACACAGAGCTAAAACCCAAACCCATCCAGAAACAGTTTTTCCTGGCAGTAAATTTTCTCTCCAGCAAAGACTATTACCAGCTATGTACAGATGCTGTGTGCAAAGAGACTGAGATGGTAGATGAAATGTAAATCACTTCCTCCTAGAAGTCACAGAACACATTCCAGGAAACCCAAGGCAAGAAGTCTATGATATGACCCTATCACTGGGGTCCCAATCCAGCAAAACACTAAACTATATAATCCTCTTTTCCCTATTTTGTCTCCTCGCCAAATGGGAACAACTACATGCTTATGGGCAAAGCAGAGTTGCAAATGCCATCTGAATCAAGGGCCTGAAGGAGCTACTCACTGTAAAGAAAACCAGATGGGAGAACAGAAGCTTTCATGACACTGAATGAAAAATATGGAACATTCAACTTCTTACAGAAAAAAAAACAAACAAACCAACAACAAAAACTAAACCTGAACAACCCTATTTTATCTATTAATGAGATAATTATAGAACTCCTTTTGTATATCGTGTTTTCAGGCTGTTTGTTTCTCCAAGTTGAAGCTGAAGAGGCATCAATTACAAGGGTTTCTAAATATAGCTGAACTTTTAAACACTTTCAGAGCAGAGATGATCTCAGGACACTTCTTTAGGGACAGAATAATAGACTGTGTATCAATTATAAGAACATAGATCAAAAGATTTCAAGAAAAGCTAACAGCTACTGTCACAGCATTCTAATGTGCTCAGACCTTCAGGGAGTTCGGATGTTAGAAACCACAGATGCAGGCACTGACATTCCTGCAACACAAACCATATGAATGAAAACTCCAGGTTTTTTTTTTTTGCCCTTCTTGCAGACATTACATTCTCAGCTCTATCTTGTCTGTCACCAAATTCATTCTGTAGCATTTTTGTTGCATCCCAGATACCATTCTTCTAGCTTGCTCGCTCTATACTCATTTCTTTTCTGTACTCATCCTTGTCTTTCTGTCTCCCCTCTTGAACTTCAGGTCCTCAGCACATTACATAGTCCCACTTAGTTTCTAAAAAACCTCTTTAAAATTCTCATAATAATGAGTCTTTCAGAGCTCTTTACCCTTACTAGCCATAAAACAGGACAAACACAGGACTCAGAGTCTGGAGAAGTTCTTTATGTACCAATAGTCTGAGGGTTTTGTTTTGTTTTGGGTTTGTGCTTTTTGGTTGTTTTTTGTAGGGTTTTTTGCTTGTTTGTTTGGGTTTTAATAATAAAATTACTCTAGAGCCCTGGCAGAGTTCTGCTTTCAGTACCTTCAGTTATACATGATATTATATCCATTTTGCCTACAAATGTTAAAAGCTCTCTAATCACACTTATTCTTGCATCGTCTTGCATCATCTCGCCTGTGTCTTGCAAGGCTTTTTAAGGAAACATGACTGGAGATAAATTCTCCCTCAAACATGTATCAGCCCTCTGTTAAGCAGTAGCACAATTTCAGGGCTTCACAGATCTGTTTACTAGAGGAAAATCAGTATTCTCAAATTCAGGTACACCCTGATTAATTTTTTTTCCTTACAAACTTTGTCAAAAATAAGTTAGGTATGGGATATATACCTCTGTGAATCTTTACTTGCATATTTAACAAAAAAACCCCAAAACAAACCCAAACCAAAACCCACAAAACAACAACAACAAATCAACACAAACAAACCAAAAAAATCCAATAAAAAATTTACTGAGGCATTTGTCCAGACTTTGGAATACGAACAGGAAGACCAAGGCCACGACACACCACCCCAAATTAAATTAAAATCTTTAGCATAATCCTCAAACCCAAAGGTCTAAATGTTAAAAACAAGAGAAGAAAATATTCTCCAGAGCATGCTTCCCACTGTTACTCAGGATTAGAGTTTATCTGAAGGAACACCTACAGAGGGCTGTGGAAGAGCATCACGCAGGGGATCAGGAAAGAGGGGATGCAGAAGATGCAGAACACATGGTGCAGTTCGTATTTAGAGTGGAGATAAAAAAACCCCACTGCTGGCAGCCTGCAAATTGAAGAAATTTACCATTTTTGTCCTAGAATTCAAGTGCTACAGGTGTTTCAAGTAAAGGAAAGAAAAATAAAACCAGATATTTCAAGGGATACTACATAACTGAACAGGTAGGTATTGATGAGAGACTCCGTTTTTTTTTTTTTTTTTTTTTTTTTTTGGTGTGTTTTTATTTATTATTTCTAACACTTACTTACATACTCTCTTCCACATTTCGCACATCTACCTAGCAGCCACAAGTTGCAGCCCCCACCCCTTTCCCCTTTATAGCTGTTCCAAATTCCATGTAGTGCCTCTTTATTTCTCCTCTGTTCCTGCTGCCATAAACATCAAGCCCAAACTTAGTGCAAATCTCTGAACTATTTATGCAGCACTGAGCTCAATAACTGTAAATGGCTGAGAATAGACCTCACTGGCACTAGAGCAGCACAGGAAATAAAAGGATCTGTCTCCATATCCTGCTCGTTTACTGTTCTATTTGCTCTGGCTTTTCCAAAGAAACAAGATTTCACAGTCCACACTATGAACTCACAAGCCAAAGTTAAATGAGAAAGTTTGATATGTCACTTTCAAGCCATATATTGTAACTCCTAACTATTTCAAATTCTTCAAATTACATTAATTTCCCTGAAAAATGAGGAAAAAATTCGATGGCAGCCTAAGAGCTGCTGAGTATTTGTGCTCTATTTTTAAGTTGAATCTGTAATATTCAATACTGAATAGAAATCCTTTGGAAAGATGAAATATCAGCAGGAGAGGCAGAAAGATATAGAATAGCCAATATTCTTCCAACCTAGCAAAGAGAACTCTTTAATGCAGGCTTACAAAATTGTTCTTAAATGAAATGTTTGTGATTCAGAGAAAATAAGGTAAAAGATATAGCAAAGTTCTGCTTCAGCTGGTTCAGAAAGAGATGTAAAGAACAGGTCTTCCTGAGGACAAAATGCTGTTCTGAGTGAGAACCCACTGGTTACTTCCAGTTGAGATGCTCTGTGCATGTGACATGTGATGCCAGGCCAAGCTCTGGGTGTGTAATCACCTGGTCCTACCTAATAACACCCCACTGAAACTCCACTGGTGTCTTTCTGCCAGAGCTTCCTGCAGTTCACAGAACTGTGCTGATTATCTTGGATCAGTCCCCAAGGGTTTGCACCGAAAATAAGGATTTCTGTGGGTGCTTTTCCCCTCTGCAATTATTGATCTGTGTGCTAGTAGTGAGCTAGTAGTAAGAGGAAGAGATACAGCTGTCTTAGAAATTTAGGGTTAATTTGTCACCGTCTAACACAGGCCATCCTTCTAATATTAATGTGTAAAAACATGGGCATAAGCACTTTGAAATGGAACACTGGCACACTAAGCTATAGTGCCAATAGCTATTCCCAAAATACTGCAATAAAAGGTGCATCCTGGTGAGTGCTTCACTTTCTGACCTTTAAGATGAGCTTTGCAGAGACTGTTTTTATTACAAAACAATTTTTTTTTTTACTTCTTTCTCTCCTAGAGGCATCTATCTTTGAGAGAGAAAAGCAAGAGTGCTGTCCATGCATCAGCAAGCTCAGAAAGCCCCTTGTAGCAGTTTTAAGACAGTGTAAACATATCTTTGTGGAATGAGCTTGTTCGGGTTTGCACAACTTTCGTCCAGCACCTGTTAAACATTCCTTGTAATATTTTAAGGGCTCTGTAGGCTTAGCCCACAACCTTCATTTTCTGCTTTGATTTGTGCATTTCAAGAGAGGTAATTTATTTTTTTTATTTAATCAGAGTCTTTCCTGATTCTCTGCTTGCTCTTCAGACCGTCCCTCCTACAGTTAGTTGACAGTTGCCTATTCCTTTGTATCCATTCCCCTCCCATGGGAAGGAATCTCCATTTTTGCCAAGGACAAAAAAAATATTAAAACATTCTGACATTGTATTTTGCTAATGATCTTGAGCTTGAGGTTTTTTTTCCTCTATTATAAGTTCAATTTTAAATAACTGTAGGACCAGCCTACCATGGCTAAATTCCTTTGTAAATACCATATGACTTAATCACTGGAGGATATTTTTCTATGTCAACCAGCATTCTTCTTCCACAGTGGGACTCTGCTTAGTTTGCTTTTTTGCCTCTCAAAATGACAAGAATTGTGTGGTTTCCAGTGAGTGTACTTCATGGCTTTCCAGTTTTCCCCAGCCTCGTGATAATTTGTCTTTGATTTCACAGAACAAATCTCAGTTTGACACTATATATAAGATCATTTTTTTAACTCTTCCTCTTGTAAGCTCTCCCAGGACCCCATTCCCTTCTCATCCTTTTCTGTAGCAAAACTCCTGCTGACTGCAATGAAAGAAGTTGACAATTCTGCCTAATGTTGGTTCTCAAGACATACAAAGTCTAATTATGTCTGAATTGAAGGATTTAAACTTTCAATTATAATCTCAGTAATTCTCTGGGAAGCATCTTTGGTATCCAGCAAAAGTCTTGTTTATATTGGAACATTACAAAACTTGGATGTTGGCCAGAGATTTCAGGCTATGGACCAGACCCATTAGGATTCAGGTCCTTAAATAATAAGGAATTTTTTCAGTATGTCATCCTGAGGTGCAGCCCATCCTCCCTCAGTGAGGGGTCTGCACGGGTTTTATAATCCACAGGCTGTTTATCTAGGTGGTGGATTGATCAGGCCAAGGAAGTATTTATTGATTCACACTGCTCTGGTGCTTATCAGATCCCATCACCTCTAAAGCAGGGTGTCTCCCTGGGTAAATGAAGTCAGATTATGGATAAAGAAAGCACATGAAAAAAAAAAAAAGCCACAAGAATAGTCTAGATTAGCTTTATAATATGCCACTGATAAGCAATTGATCCTAGTAAGAAAGCTACTCTGAAGAAGGTAGGACTTTGGGCACTGTCCCTAAGTATGCGTAATATCAGTAGAGAGAAAGGAAATTCCTAGAAATTAATTAGTTGGAAACAATATCCTACTGAGATCAGTGGAAATTGCTCATCCAAATAAATTTAAGAATCTGGAACTAAAGTTTTAACTTTTGAATCCCAAGAAATAACAAGATATTTCACGATAAAAATTAATTTCTCAGCATGTTTAATATGCAGGACAATGCTTTTTAGCATCCACAAACAAGTCACATTTTCCTAATTAACCACAACTACTTCTCCAAATCTTGTATTTAATGAGCACTAGCCTCTTTATTTCAAACATTGATAAAAGATTAATGTTTTGACAAGCATAAGCCATAGATATGTCAAAATGAAGAATGTGCTGTACTTCGACATTTTTGCTTCATTTCTTACTGAGCACTTCAGACTTTATGAATAAATAAACTGGAAAATTGAGCAACTTGCTCCAGTGAAGTTTTGAGACACATCTATGAATACTCTATTTCTATTAAACCCCACTATTTTAAATTGAACAGTTGCCATGCTGTGTTTCACAGTCACGTATGAACAAGGCTTGTAACAACCCAACCATCAACAGCAAGTCCACCACTAAACCATGACCCTGAACACCACATCTACACACTTTTGGAACACTTCCAGGGATGGTGATTTACCACTTGCCTGGGCAGCCTGTTCCAATGCTTGGCCATCCTTTCAGTGAAGGAATTTTTCCTAAAATCACATCTAAACTTCTCCCAAAATATATGATTTATTCACCCTGCATTTAGTATCTCATCTGGAAGAAAGAGAAGTGGGCACCTGTTTCGTGTGTTTACCAAAGACTCTTTGAATGTAAAACACATGACCTGTGACCTTACATTCTACTTAACTAATATCTAAAATGTCTCAGAGTCGCTATTATAGCACTGAAGTCCAAGACTGAAGTGTGTCCAATGTCTCTCAGTAACTCCCCAGCAACAGAGTCCTTGTATGCCAAGCCTGTCAGGCACAAGTCCAGTGCTCTTAACTTCCTCAGCACCTCCACAGTTATGGATCTGCCATGAGGACACCAACCCCTCACATCTGAAGCAATGCCTTAACCAACACATTTTTGTTTGTACATTAAAAAAGAAATTTTCTCCATAATCAGGTTTACTCTCTGCTAAGCCTGACTTGACAGGCTCAATAATGGAGGAGACCTAAAGGTCATGGTGTGGTTTTCTTGGGCATTAATTTGACTTTCAGAATCAAAAGGACGTTCACCTCTAGATCTTTGAGCAAACACTGAGTATAGCTTCAATCTGTACTTCAATTTTGTAGTGAACAAAACAGATCAAAGACTCTCAGCTGGCTTTTTTTTATATATTTATATATATATTTTCTAGATGCCAGTTAAAAAATCATGAGTAACTTTATCTGGGATGACTTCTCTGCCTCAAAATGCCCAATTTCTAGAACAAGTCACAGTTATAGACATTATCTTAGTTACTTGTGGGGGAGGCAAAAAAAGAAAGACAGAGCTTGGAATAGAGCCACCAAGAGAGTGAGTTTTGAAAGCCTGTAACAAATATGTTAATTATGTGATATTCCTGCCAATCTGAGGTTTTTCTTTTCTTTGATGGTCCTATTAACATGAAGAGGTCCTCCACACCTTACACAGCACCAAAGCATTAACTGCCTTGCAAGTTTATGATCAGAAGTAGATTTTTGTATTCATGAAGTTGCTGAAATTATGTCAAATTTCGGATTTTTTTTACTTAATGCAGATTATATATCTTTGTTTTATTTATAAAATCTTGTTTTCTAGTTAACTGCTTATGTTAATAGGCAAGATCCAGGCTGAGAAATCAAAACTGTTGGTAATTTCCAGCAAAAAGTGAAAAAATACAGATATCTGTGGCCCACTCCCCTTCAAAGTGTTCTTTAAAAACGTGTTGCACTCCTTAAAATTAGACCTAAATTTTGCAGACACTAAATTTTAGCGTGGGATTCATATCACCTAAGTTTAGACTTCTGTGATGTAACCATCTATGTCTGGTCTAATTATAGACTCCCTTTATAGACAATGGAAAGAAAAGCCACATTTTTTGCTGAACTATTTTAGTAATCCATCTTCAGATAAGATAAAACACCCCTGAAAGTGCCCACTTCTACTCTACCCTCCTGGAGAGGAGCTGTGATGTAGGCACATGGACATGGATATCTAAAATCCAGCACAACCCCTTTTATCCAGGAAATGCTGGTATGAGTTTTGGCTATAGCACAAAAATAGTTATGCACTGAAATAACACCAGCAGTCAGAACAGTTTGCATAATTACAGCAATAATAACAGAGCCACAGGCCTTTTTCATTGCAGAGAATGCACAAACCTGCTAACCAGCAACAGGCCATATGCACACATATATACACACCTATATGTATATCCCTATATAGATGGATATATAGGCAGAGATGGGGAGAAAGAGGGCACGTGGTAAAAATTATCCCTCTGTTGGCAACATTTAGTGCAAGTTACAGAAGTCATAAACCCCTGTCTGCAGTTCTCACCGAAATATAAGTGTCACACCGTCCTTTTTGGAGGGGAAGAAAGTGGATGTTTCAGAAGAGCATGTGGAACAACAAAGAAGGAGCATTTTTAATTTCAGTATGATAGTGGTGTGGTATAATTACACTTAAAACAATTGTGATGTGAAGAAAGAAAGCCTTGAAAAGAGTGTCACTAAGAACAGTTCATGAGGGAAGCACTAAGTGCTTTTTACCCTAATTTGACTAGAGGCTGAATTTAAAAATGCATTTAAATATCAGCTTTGGTGCTGAGCTTTACAGCACCCAAGTCTTTTCATAGCTTAAGCCTAAACAAATGATTTAGAAATTATTCAATTAATTAATTTCCCACAGTGCTTCCCAGTACACTGTGTTCTGCAATGGAAACACAGTCTGTTTAATTTGAAAAGCACTCAAAAAAAGAGAGAAAGGGTATTTAGAGCTGAGGAAACCTTCCACACAAGTAAAGTGTCTTCTTTCAAATTATTAGTGAACAAGAAACACGAAATGAAACCTCCTTAGAGCAAACACTCCTATTTCAGGGCATTTCATTCAGTTGGATTTCACAAGGAACGGTCAACAATTCAGGACAATTCTGTGGTAAACACAAATAAACAAGAACTGACATTTTTCTTCCTCTTGCAACCTTTGCAAATACAGATTAAAGAATGGGACATTGGTTTAAGAAGTGCTTCTTTTTAATCTCTGAGTGTATGCAGAGAGAGTATTCAGGTCCCTTTTTCTAAAAAGATAGATGAAAATGGGATGTATAGGCAAGTTTTTAAGGAACATTACTGGATATTCAAAATGTAATTTGTTTAGAAAACTCAGGCTTGTGTCCCAGACAAAATCTCTTCTTTACCAGGTTTGGTATTACTTGAATTCTTATTCTGAAAAATCACTGAAATACAGCTATTTTTTACTAGAAAGGTTCTCTCATCTCAGAATGGGTGGTGGAATAGGATTTATAGACTACCTAATCATAATTCCTGCTTTTTGCAATAGGAGGAGCCATTTGCCCCTATTAACTGCAGACCAAAGTGTCAGAAAGGGAGGGACAGGAGGAAGAAACAAGGTTTTCTCAGTTCACACCCACCTTTCTGGGAGACAAAACACAAACCCAGCCTTTAAAGAACTGGAGATGTGAATCAAAAGAAAAGCCTCTGGATACCAGGATCCTTACAGAAGACGGGGTAGATGTTGTGAGATGGCTCCATCAGTTGTACCTGCACATTATTGACCTGTTGGAATTGGAGTTCAAGGCTTAGGAATTATGCATTTGTCACACAGAAATAAATTTCTCCAGCAAATCACTGCCTTTCGGTTTTATGCAGGTCAAACACCATGTCAGCTGCACAAACTGCTTTTTAACCCATCAGGCACTTAATTTATTTTTTTGTATATCCATACATGTATTACTAATATATAATTACTGTTGGTTGAAGACTTTATCATATAAGCTTTAGAGGGTACAAGGTATCTAAACTGTGTCTTTTAATTAAAAGCATCTTACATGATAATCACTTAATCTATTCTGAGCTCCCTGAGATAGTAGTCAGATTTACCTAATCTATATAACTGTCATGTGTTTAATTAACTAATTGTTAATAGGGATTTCTAAAACAGATTAAATCAATAGCATTAAGCAAAAAGACAGATTTCTAATGAGACTCATTGATTTGGCGGCTGATTTTTAATGATTCCAGAATGAGCAAGCAATGTCTTGTAGAAGAGAATTACAGCATCTCAACACAGTTTTATTACCTTGTTTGAGGAGTGCTGTATGCTACTTTCAGAAAGGAATAATTCATTTGCAGAAATGCCCCAATGTTTTAATTCCACATGTGGCAGTTAAGGATATAATTAATGTGCAAATGATATATAGATCCAGAGAAATACCAGTAAGGTTGCTCTTTTGGTTAAGCAGGATGTAACTGTCCTAAAATCCTGAGCATTTGAATACCAAAGACCAGGGAACCTTCTCTCCTTTACAAGATAAATAAAAAACTTAAAATCACTATAAGAATTTTAAATTATGTTGAATTTAATTATCCTTTTAACAATACTAAAATATATATACTGTTGCTGGATGATTCAATATCTCTCCAACGTTTTCCAAAAAAAATTTTTTCCAAGGAAATTCTTTAAGCAGGACTCACAATATTTTCCTAGATAAGGATTAGACAGCCAAGCCTTTTTTTTTTTTGAAAATGCATATCTAAGCTTTACAATCATTGAGGAGGTCAAACTGAATCAACCTTGTTCTGCCTGGTCCAGCTTCTCATGTGACCCTGTGAGTAGATCTGCCATTTTCCCTCTTATTATGGAGGGAAGGAAGAGAGGAAAAATAATTTCGAAATGCTGACATTTGAAAAGTGTTGACCAAATTCAACTTGAAAATGCTTGACCTCAAGACTAACAGCAGCCAGCAGCATAAAAAGCAGGGAAATGCTGCATTTTAGAAGTTGCTCTTACACTTGGGGTGAAGATCTACAGCAGCTGAGGTTATTAGACACGCAGTAAAAATTGAAAGTCCAGCACAAGCAGTTGCACTCCGAGTTTTTAAATGTCCCACTGCTATTTCAAGTAGCTACTGCAATTTTCAGTCCCCTTTCTGGAGCACAACCCTACACTGCCACAGAATTACCACCTCAGAAACAGTGCACAAGGTGTGGATTGAAATGATCTCTATACCTTGCAGTGAAAACCACTCATGTGGACTTCTGTGAGTGCTTTCTAAATACCAATACATCCTGACCTAGGGCAAGTCTAAACATTGGCTAACCTAGAATATCATTTTAGGACCTCGATAAAATACTTTAAAAGCCCTTTCAGGTCACACCACTGGTTGTTACCGCAAAAACATTTGTTATCTACAAAGAGCTCCTGTATCAAAAAGGAACAAAAGTAACGGCAAGTATAGAAGCAGCAAAAACTGGGAAACAAAAATACATCCATTGGCAAATGGATCAGCTTTTGCTGGCTCATCAAACCACTGTCAGCTTCAACAGGAGTGTGGTCAAGGACAAGCCCATTTGGCCAGGACACTCAAAACATCTCGAAAGACAGTCCTGTTCCATTCCATCTGCACTCACTTGCCCTTCAACAAACCTTCAATTTCTCTGGTTTAAGTATTTCGTATCATGCAGCAGTTTTCCTGGGAAGATTAGATTTATTTTTTCAATCCCAAGGTCTAATGTTAACCAGTCATGATTTCAAACAGTTGGTAAGATAATATATGTTCTTTTCTGTCCTTAATTCTCTCATTTCTCTATTATGTCTTGTTATAACAAACAACAATTACCATGTTTTACTTTTACCTGATTTTATGATAAAAGAAGATATATTGTGCCATTTTTCACAGTGTATGTCTTCAGGAGGAAAAGGTCTTACTTTGGGATGTACACTTTTACTGAGATTAATTCCCACAATTAATCTCAATGAATTATATGTTTAATTAGATGCCTATTAATTTTTTATGCCTACAATGAATCATAGAGCTAACTTGAGGAAACCAGAAATGCATTGCATTAAATAAGTGGTCGTTTAATTTGATATTGTGCATAAATATCAGTAATGAACCAGATGCATGTTTTAAAGCAGCCAATAATGTTCCCTGAAGATTTGCATTAAGAAATGCCCTTCTAAAGGTATTTTTAACTCCAAAACCCTGTAAAATAGGTATTTATTGTTGTCAGTGTTGGTCCTCCTCAAGACTGAATGACTGAAGGAATGTATTTAACTGTTGTGTAATTCTGCTTCATTGTCTCAGAGACACAAAGACTGGCACACAAACTGTGGATGTATTTAAAAGAGCTGCTGGATGAGATGCTTGCAGGAGGATTTGAAGGGTAGAGGGTGAAATACAAACCAAAACCACTGATCACATACCAAAACTCTTTGCTCAGAAAGCTTAAAGTTGGTGCATTCTGTGGATTTTGGGGGTGGAAGATGGGGAAGGATGCATGAGAAAACACTTGGGAGGTTAAACTATAAATTTGCTCATTTCCAGAAAATATTTGTGAATTCAGAGCTCACAACGTGCTGAAGACATAAAAAAAGAATAAAGTCTAGTTTCTACTAGAGATTATTGATATTGCCTGAAGTTGTAAAATTTCTGCACAAATTAATAAATTGCAAAGTTTCAAGAGAGAGAGTTAAATTTCCTCCATCGTATAGTCTCATTTCTTGAGTTGATTTTCAAGAATCAGTGTATTAATTAACTGTAATTTGAAGGGTACAGGACACATGTTAGTCTTTCACTGACTCCCTAAGAGCCCAAGGTAGCTGCATCTCAGCTGCAACATTCAGAAAATAGGGAATGGCACTCAAATGTCACAAGGTGCCATTATTTTGAACTCTAACCATAGTTTCTTTTTTTTTCCTCCACGGATACATATTTAATCATATATACAACTCATATTTAGTGAGAAGATAGCAAAATCACTATCTGCCCAGGAACATTTGTAATCACTCTTAATAACTGTTGACTTTTTAAATGAGCTTACAGTTTTAATTAATTTTCAAAGGGTGGCTCAGCCATCATGGTAGATGAATCGTTACTTCTGAATCAACATGAAAATAGTTTTGGAATGTATATGCTTTTATGCTTTTTTTTGTTGTTTTTTTGTAGCAGTGTTCTGCAGCAGTGAAGGGTTTTTTTGGACAGTGTAATCTGCAGTGGAAAATAGATATTGATTTGCATTGGTATTTTGTTTTCTTAAATTTCTTCCTGGTCTTTGTAACACAGCAGTGAGAGGTAACCAAACTTTCTGCTCTTTAAACTAATACCTTGATGCTGCATTGAAAATACAGGAAATACTGCCTTTGCTCCATGCAAATTTGAAGCAGCAGCTTTGGCAACGAGATTTCAACATCAGAACTGCAAAGAATGAGAGTATTTTTCTTCTGCAGGCCTCAAGGGTCTTTTTAAAAGCAAGGTTCCAACACCTTCAGTTTGGGTATCTCTTGGTTTCCATTTGGTTATTTCCTTTTACATGGTTATTTATTTATTATTACTTAGGCAAGAATGGCAAAATCTCCAGAAAGTCTTTCTTGGAAGAGTGTGCCAGTAGCTAAGTGTTTGAATGCTTCAAACACAACCCATTTCAAAGGTCTGGTCAATAAGAGCTGCATGTGGTGCTGTGAGCCAAACCAAAGAGTGCACAGTAAAAATTTTGATGAGAAAGTTTTCATTGCAACTCACTTTAATGGAAAAATCTGGGTTTCAACTCCTTTTTTTTTTTTTATGACTGGTGAGTGCTTTTTGTCAAATTAGTGTGCATTAGAAGAAAGGTAATTTTTACTGCAGATGAACTATTTTAAGCTCCTGACCTTTCCCGTTTCTCCCCTTTGAACTCCCTACTCATGCCAAACAAGCAATTTAAGCATCTCCAGTGTGCAATATGGGAATGCAGTTAAGATGCCTTCGTCCTCTCCCCTGTCCCATGTTTCACATCTTCACTGAAGATCACAGCCAGAGCAAAAACACAAGACAGGTGAGCAAGAGAAGCCAGGGCTCTTCTTGGAGGCACTGACTAACCCACCTTCAACCACACAGAAGGCACCAGCCTGACAAATCTTGGAGACACCTGAATCAATACTTTACAATTTAGGCTCATGGATTTCAGGAGACAGTTTTCTTTCTTTCTTTTTTTTTTTTTTTTTAATGTTATCATCTTAAAGTTGAAACTACCCCATTTATCAGACTGGCTTTAATAGTAAGACACTCGTATTTCAGTCCAGGAAAGCAAAGCTCTTGATACCATACATTAAAAAATAATGCCACACCTCTGACTGCTTTGGCAGTGGTCTGAGCACACCAGCTGCTTGTCTCTCCCACTGCAGATAGAGCTAAACACATTTCTGCTAGAGGGAAGAGAACTGAGTTTAGCTCTACTAATTGTATTTTAGTCACAAGAATACAGCTGTACACCCTGCTTGGAAGGTTTCAACACCTTTATCATAGCACAAATCTTTCCCTTGGAGAAAGGTGGGGGGGGGAAATGTAAGATGCTGCCTCTAATTTCTGCTCGCTCCAAGAAAAAAAGAGCCATGGACTTGTATTACCACTTTGAATTTATGAGTTAGATTAATTACTCCTGCAGAAAACTGAGCCTATGCACCATGATTTAAGGAATGGAAGTTCTTACTTTAGTTTCTCCATCATAACCCTAACAGTTTAATTAATTTCGAGAAGGTGTATTTCTGCTATGGTTCCCACTACTTGTCATCAGACTGGGATCCACAGCTATTTTCTTCATTTTCATAAATTATTACAATTTTTTATTTGGTTTCCATTCATTTTGTGCATTAGAAATATGAGCTGATAGCATATTTATTTAAATCCAATTAAACTGGGTTTACACTAAATATTTCAAATTTTCTGTCCTGCCAGTGCCTAGATGATGAGCTCATAATACATTTATAAATGTTCTTAATTCTTACATTGTCTATTCTTTGCTAAACCCGAAGCCAAAGAAGCCATGGTAAATAATTCAATATTAGAATTTCAATGGAGAAACAGCAAAATTATTTCCTCATGTTTTTTAAAAGGATCTATAGATGCAAAGAGATCCTGTACACACTGCATGAAATTCTACTCTGACCACTACATTACTGGCCTAGGAAGAATACTAGACCAGTTCTGATTAATAAAGGTGTTTCTCAAGAGTATTGCCTTGTTCTGTCATTTGGGTGATACGTTTTAGAAAAGTGCATGTTAATATTCTGGGGTGAAATTAGTCCCCTTTGACCTGCTCCTAAAACTGAAAGTAAAGAAAGAGAAGAAAATCAATGAAAAAAAAAGAATAAAACCTCTAAGTCTGACTGGAATGCAAGCTTTGCTCTAATATTATTTACAGGATCTATGAAGTGTACTGATTAGGACAATATTTTTCCTCCTACGTGGCAGAAAGGATGCCAGAAGTACAATAAGCATAAGAAACAGCTTGGCAGAATGGTTGGCATTTCGAGAGTACTTGTGGGGGAGAGGGTTTGATATCTGGATTACAGCAAATAAAGTGACTTTCCAGCTAATTAGTGTGCCATTGTCATGGTTTAACCCCAGGCAGGGAGCGCTCCCTCCCTCGGCCTCCGCTCCTCGTGGGGAGGAGGATTGGAAAGAAAAGGTGAACCTGTGGGTTGGGATAAGAACAGTTTAATAACTGAAACAAAACAAAATACACTAACACTACTACTACTAATAAAAGGAAGAGAGAAGAATAAAACCCATGAAAAAGAAATGATGCAAGATACAGTGGCTGAGCACCCGCTGACTGATGCCCAGTCCGTACCTGAGTAACAATCGGAGCCCTCCTGCCAAATCCCCCCAGTTTATTCACTGAACATGATGTTCTGTGGTGTGGAATATCCCTTTGACCAGTCTGGGTCAGCTCTCCTGCCCATGGTCCCTCCTGGTTTCTGGTGTACCTGCTCCCTAACAGAGCATGGGAACCTGAAAAGTCCATGACTGAGAGCCAGCACTGCTTAGTAACAACCAAACATCAGTGTGTTATAAAATCTATTCTCATACTAAATCCAAATCCTAGCACTGTACCAGACACTAAGAAGAAAATTAACTCTATTCCATATAAACTCATGACAACCATCAATTGGCAATAAAATCCAACCAGTATATGTACTCTTATGTATGTTATGTTCGAACCACATGATAGGTTCATACCGTCGAATTCACTGAAAATCCTGGTCTTCTAATAAGCACTTACAATTTGGAAATCAAATTTATTTCTAAAATCAACAGGAATGCTTATTTTAAAAATTCATGGAGACAAAGAATGAGTCAGAATTCAGTCTTAACATCCAGCCAGTGAAAACAGCTTAATTCTTCAGACCTTCCTCTATAAAGTATACAAAAACAACATGAATTTCTCGAAGTGTTCATATTAAGAACTGCCTCTTGTCCTCCTACTCTAGGACACTTTATTCACTGTTAGGGGCAAAGCTCTTATTGTTTCTTCAAAAACTAAGTAAAATCTTCTTTTTCCTTCTAAGTCTATTAGTTAATTCCTTCCCTCACTGTCAGTGCCAAGTGTTTCCTTTGCACTCAGTCATCAAATCCAGGTCAGATCCAACCAACAGTAACTTTGCTGTTGACTTCATAATAGCCAAGAATTTGGTCCCGAGGGATATTAAGATTGTGAATGCTAAATGTTGTCACCTATGCCTTTTTCCAAAAGATATTCCTGTGCTATAGTAGATTGACTTTAATTCTATGCAGAAGAATGTAAAAATCTCACCATAATCTCACCACTTTAATAGTTCTTTTCATAAAAAGATGGCAAAAGAAAAAATTGTCTGCAAACTTATCACCAGTATGTGAGTGTATTGAATTAGATTTTTATAAAACAGGTCCACTAGATCTTAGATCTGGAGCATCACATAGCAAAGAAGCAGCATTCTACAATATATACCCACTAGGATAGCAAAGGCTGAGCTACAGAATAGAAACTTTAACCCAACCAGGACCAAAAAGACATGTTAAATTTAAATTAAGATTAAGTGGAGGATTGGGATCAACCAGTATTTGATTTAGCTGGAAGGAAGCAAGGTACTTTAAGAGCATTTAATAAAATCCAAATAAAATCAGACTTCTGAGGTGTGGAGAGAAAAACGGATTATAGTGACATGGATACAGAGCTCTGGTTTACTACCAAATTGCATAAGCAATAAGCCTATTCATTTAAAAAGTCACACAATTTTACTCTTCCTGCTCCTTAAGGACAATATTTTTCAGTTCCTACTTTACATATACTTCAAGGTAAGAACAAAACTTCCTCTTTTCATAGGTATGATTCCACTGAATGCAGTTGAATGCATGAAAAATGCTAATAAAAATCTATTCCCATAAAGCCTCATAAATAAGGAAAAAAACCAGTTTCCTGGTGGAGTTCAGCTTCACTCAGAAAGATGCATAACAAGACCTAGTCAGATTGTCTTTTAGACTGATTAATATTAATCAGTCTAAATAAATTAATATTAATTCTGAAGCCCAGGATTCTCAATCTTTATAATGTTTGTGATGACAAGAGGCTACTGATGGCAAGACATTAGATATAAATGCTTTTCTTTGTGATAGAACATGATTAAGTAGTACATAAAGTCCAGATTTGCAACAAGCAAACCTGTTGCTTTTTCTATCCTCATTTATGAATATGAATAAGACACATCTGAAATTTCTGTTCATGGTTACATTTTCAACCATTTGCAGATCATAGATGAACAAAGACAGAACTGTGCTCCATGTAAGTCACTAAATATCAATATAAATTACCCTTAAACATACAAAAATAATCATCATATTCCCTGTACAGTGAAACTCTCCAGAAATATAGTTAGGATAAAAAACCCAAACAATTTATGTCTAAGTGGATTTTTCTCCAAAAAATCACATAGGTTTCATTCTGAAATGAAAAAAAAAGTATTTGGAAAACATACCAAATTCTCTGCCCTATCAATGTTTCTCTTTAGGGGTGCATATGTCTGGAATCTGATTTAATTAACGTAGCATATATCTGATTATATCAAATCATGAATGATTAAACCCCGAACATCAGTCATAAATTTCTGTTAACTTTATCTGTTTACACTACATCAGAAGTTCTGCTCTGCTGTAGTCTCAGTGGGCTCTCAAAGGCAGCAGCTGGCTGGCTGCCCATCTCCCCCCACAGATCCAGGACATGTAAGGCCCTGCAGCTAAAAAGAGTTTCATCAAAGGGAAGGGATTGGTTCTGTCCAAGGAATGATGGTATGACTGCAGCCTGAGCAAAGTTTCATTGCAAAGCCCCCATCCTGCATAGATTAAATCTGATACTTATGCATACATCAGTACTTGCTCATATATGTTTCCCTCAGAAGAGTTTAAAATGCTGAAGATTGTGTTGAGGTCTGACATCAATTCTGCCTGAAAGTCCAAGTTCATAATCAATTGACAAAATCAGCCCATCCCAGTAAGGGGTGGTTTAAACTACAGCCAGACCAGTGACATCTCTGCCACTCAGGTGTGATGCTACTCACAACACAACATTTTGCCTCCACTCACTGCTGACTCCCAATATAACTTAGCACAAATGTCTTACACCACAAATATTTTCAACCTTCCTGAATGCAAATAAGACACGGCACAAAAATCTCATTTTAGCACATATTTAAGTAATTCAGAAGCATAAAATGTACAACAGGAAAAAAAGAAAGCAATTTTCTCTTTTCATTACGTGGATGTATCCTGGTATGTGGCAAAAGGAAAGCAAAACACTTTGCTGGACAGAATAATGTTACAGGATCTTCATACTAATATTAAAAGACAAAATAGATCAAGACTAGGAGAAAACAAATGTTGTGAGAAGCAACTAATTATAAGGAAGAAGCATGTATGCTAGCTAACCATCTGCCATCAAGGGAGCAGTAGAAGTAAGAATGATCAACAAGTAAAGACCTGTGTTTATACTGATCTTGGTTCCAAGTCTGTAAAGAAATTAAGTCAAATAATTCCAGAATAACTGGATGTCAAGATCCACCACACGTAGCAGGTAAGTTTATCTGATGTATTTGCAATCAAACTCAGCAGTTTCTGAATCAGGCTGACAATATGTCAATAATGCCTTAAAATTATAACACCAGGGATACTGAGAAAATCACGCTGCCAGTATATAACCTTGAAAAGATACTGGCTTTCATGCCTCTGCTGGTATATCCTCCCTTGTAAATGTCCCTTTAAAACATAGAAACAAAAATCATCATAAAGTTATCCATACAGATCTCCATGTGCATGTAAGATAATATTTAAAGCAAGGAGGAGAAAATAAAAAAGCATCATGAGATTAGCTGAGAAGAGAGCAGTAAAGCTGTTTCTGCCAATAGCTGGCATATAATTTACTATCCATGAACATGCAGAGAAGCCACACAGAAAAATGTACATGAAAAGTGTAATTCTGACTGCATTCTTGTACTGTAGGTTTTCAGATCCCTTGTCCACTTATTTAAAATAGGAAAATGGCCTAATTATCAGTGACATTTAATTCAAAGGAAGACTCAGTAAAGGTACATCTTAAATGAAACTATTGAGTTTAACTGATGAATTCAGAGTCAGTTGCCTGCACTTATGTTGGTTCAGGTTCTGGGTTTTTCACAATCACTTGGATTAGATTATGAAAAGCAACATTTAAAGACCTCACACAGCAGAGTGCACTGTGAATAATCTCAGAGGCCATTTTATATTCTCTAGATATTTATACAATACGAGTTTATGTGCCTGAAGACTGTCAAAACTTCTTTAGTCAGAAAAATTCAGCTGTTTTATTTCTGCTTTGTTCTATGTGGATGTGAAGTAAGTGAATCACTAGATATTGATTCCAAAGCATCCAGAGTACTACAATGAATAAAATTCTTTTTCTTTGCAGAAATAAACACATCCAAAAGCAAAACTATCTTTTCTCAGCCTGCATAATATTCTATTAAACACAGTGATTTTAACAGCTGCAATAAGATCATTATAAGGCTATTTTAGTTCAAATCAGGTATATTTTGATTAACAAGTTACAAGTTATTTGATTTCACATTTCCTTTTTTCCACCACCACTTCCTTACCCACCATGTTTATTTTTCTTTCACTCTTGCTGTAGCAAAACACCTGAAACTTGCACAGAGATAGACTAGATACCATACTACAAAAGAGGAAACATCACTTTCAGCCCTACCAAACACTGCCACAAGACCTGGTTTAGCATTTATCTAAGTAGCTTACAGCACTGTTGGTCCAGAAATAGAAAACAGGAGGATACCCAGTAAAATTCCTTGCACAGCAAAGATAAAAATTCAGCTTAGTCTCATGAAAATTCCACTGAGGGTAGGAAATGCTACTACAGCAATCTATACAAGGAGAAAAAAATGAGAACACAGGAAAAAAGATAATTTTTGTAAAAGAGGTGTAGATTGTAATGCTGTGATGCTTCTGATTGCCAGGTTGAACCAGCTGAAGGTGATGGTTGTAATGCTGTGCAGAACTGAAGAGGGGTGTAAAATATATATATATATATATATATATATCCCCAGACATCCAGAGCAGTAAAAGAACAGTATCCTGTTTGGAGATCTATGTATTACACCCACACACACAAAGCCAAGAAACTTTGGAGAGGCTTTTTCAGTTTGACAGATAGTTTAGGAAACAGTGCAATCTTGAGCTCTAATATTTCATTCACAGTGCTTTGCATAGGGACAGCAAACAATTGTACAAGGGGCCTGAGTCAGCACAAACATCCTACTGATTCCTTAGCATTTCAATAACACAGATTCTCTGTGTCAGAGTCTGTTCTCATTTATGAGGATATAAATACAGAGCAACTCTGCTTTGGAAGAGGAGGTGACAGTTTATGAGCTTTATTTAGGAAGGTTCCTTGAAAATTATTGTAAAACCATTGTATAAATAAGGCACTTCTCATTTCCCTGTTTAGTGTATTAATAGAAGAGGATTTCCTGAATGGTAAAAAGTACTCAGTAGGACTCAGACAGCTGCAGCAAACTCTCATGCACAACAGCAGAGCTGTTACAGTGTGGCACATTTATGCATTACAAATTTGGTTTATTTCTGACTTTAAAAGATATCACTGTATTGGCCCAGGATGTTTTTCCAGTTCCTGTGTGCTGCCCCATGTTTCAGTCACAAAGAGTAGAATTTAGACTTAGTCTAGTGGAAGGTGCCCCCCATGGCAAAGGGCTGGAACAAGATGATCTTTAAGGTCCCTTCCAACCCCAACACCTCTATGATTCCATGACTTCTGTTAACACAGAGCTCAATCACCTCTGTTGCTGGGACTTTCACCTCTCTCACACCAGGAGAAAACCAAGCAAATTTCTACTTTGGAAATGCACCACCACAGCCTGGTAGAATTTCTATGGAAGAATTGATATAAAAATCTTTAGATTTGTTCCAGGCTCTTTATCTGACATCTTTTGCTACTCTTACTAGCATAGCAAAGTTAGCACAATCACTGGTTTTACAATTTACAAATGAGCCAGGATAGTCAGCAGTTAGCTGAGTGTAATTACTGTTTGAATGGCCTTCTCTTGTCTTATATTCCAGCAGTGGCCACAGGCCATGGACTGAATAATCCTTCTTCAGAAATTATATGAACTTCAAATCATCCAAGTGATCCATCTCTCACATGTGCAAACACCCACACACTGTCTGTCTCTATTTTTTTCCTTGAAAATGAAATGTCAATAAGACATTTTTAGCTATTGCTTTTTTATATTAATGGCAGAATGGAATTAACAGACACCTTAACGTTTCCTATGAGATACACATGGCTTCAATGAACATGCACCATTGGGCACCAGCCAGAATCTGACAACCCTTTTCATTCCTTTAATACCATTTCATTGCACAACCACCCCACTGGAAACATTCAGTTTTTCACTTTGCAATACTGAAGTCCAGCTCTTTTGAGACAGTTAAGAGTTGGCTTTGTACTAGAGAGTTTTATGCTCCAGTCTTCTCTTGAGAAACTGCTGTTGGTTTCAGTCAATTAGAGACTGCAAAACTGGGTCACAGATTTGTGTAGGTGAGTTGTAAGAAGCTACCAATATATATCCAAACTTTACATTGCTTGTGGAAGGGTCATCCATTCATAAACTATGTCCCCCTACAATCTACACCTCATTAGTCCTACTCTGCTCTGGAAACACAAAGAAAGAGTGTTCTTTTTTGAAAAGTTCATTTGCTGGGACCTCGTATTTTTAGCAAACAAGTTGTTGCTATTATGTTTGGCTTTTTTTTTTTTTTTTAAGACTCTAGGTTTTGAAATATGGAGTTCCTTCAAAATGTCATCAGCCTACCTGCCCAATTGAATCCAGAGGCTATTCTCCTCCATAAGAAGTCAAAAAAGATCAGCTGTGTGTGAAGATTCTGGAGGCAAGACAAAATACACCTGGAATGAAGTCAGTTCTCAAGTGCAGCACTGTGTAACATAATCAAGTGTATTGCTTGTTCTCAGGGCTTGTCTCTGTACAACTGCAGGACTCTGATCATTGCTTTTGAATCCCTTGGAACTTTACAATTTCTCTTAACCTTGGGCAGTCCCAAACATCAAATCATCACAGCTCCCAATATTACAACACTGTAATTCCATCATGCAAGATTCAGCACTTCAGTGCCCAAATACCACAAGAGAAGAGGTTATTTATATTTTCATTCTGATTTTCAAGACAGAGGAGAGAACAGTTCTCAACTTGATCTCCAGGGAGGATTACAGCCCTCCAAAGCTCCTTACCTTTATGACTTTAATCCCTTTAATCAATGGGCATGTATTTGCTTTAGGGGAAGCACCATGGAAGCCTTTTCTCCATGTGCAATATGTCTGCCTACATATAATAAAGCTCCAGGTTTGCACATATCCCTGTATGAGCCACATGGGCACGGTGCTCTAGGCAAAAGCAGTGCAGATGGTACTGCACTGGATTACCTTTCTGGGCCTGCTAGAAAGAGCTACACAGCCACAGAGTATCTGTAATTGTGCTTCTTACACCTCTTTGGAGTCTGACCCGGATGGCTGAGGTGGGATTCATTGCACCAGCTGCTTGGAGCAAGGACAGCTCCTGAAAGGCTTCTAATCAATGTATACCTCGTGTCTAATTTACACTGGCACAGACAGCCCTCTAAAGTTTGTCTCCTGTAAGTGAGCTACCCAGGAGAACTATTTTTGCAAGAAAAATAATAGACTTCAAAGCACATATTAGAGGCACACAAGTAATTCTGCAAAAATTCCATTTTAAAAGTATGATGAACGAACAGTATCTCAGGCTAATTACGTTTTCCTCCTTCTTTCATGATATTGTCCATATTACATCTAATTGAAAATAAGTGGTCTGATCATTTCTGAGCCATGCTGCTCAAAGTCATATTGATTACCAATAATATAAAGGCTCATTTATTATAATATTATTTCTAGCTTAGGTTCCAAAAATGAAAGGCATTGTTACTCTTCTGTGTACATCTCAGCTGTTTAAAATTAGATGAGCTTGTTACTTTCACAAATGAAAAGAAAGTTTTCCAGTTCTACTTTCCTTTTTCAACATTTCTCTTTTTACCTTACCTATTCAAATATTTCTATTTCACAATGATCACCTCTCAGCCCAATATATATTAATTTCACAAAAGCGTGCAGTAAAACAGTTCAATGTTATGCTAAGTCACCCAAGGCAGCTTAATAGAACTGCTAATGTGGCTGTTCTAGAATGAAAGACTGTTTGTTTCAAGCACAAAGGCTAAATATCCGTATCTGTGCTCTGCACACTGGGCTGTGAAGAAATTTGATGATAGAGACAGATAATCTTAGATTATATAGTCTTACTCACACATTTCAGGTGACATTATTTGATTTTTTTTTTTTTTATGCCAGCTTTTCTTACAAGAACTGTTTTGTCCTTGTAGTAACAGATGTCTTGCACTGGATGCAGCCTATAAGGAGTCAGCAAAATATTTAATTGTTTGGGTTTTTTCCTAAGCAAAAATGCAGTAAGTAAGGAACAAGAAGGTTTTATTTAATGCCTGCATATTGTCTATTAACTTTACAAAAGTACAGGCTGTGAACACGCATCAGTGTGCAGTATTAGGGAAATGTACACATCACTGGGAGCAAGATAAATCTGCTCACTTGCAGAACACAACATTTCTTCTGGGCTGTCATTTCCCAAAAATCATAGATTTCTTTCTCCTAATGACTCCCCCACAAGATAATTATGCCCTTACCTCTGACATGTTTAATTTTCTTTGCATCTCTATTATGTTCAAGCTGTCGGGCTCCTCACTGCCTCTTCCTTGCAAGGCCATGGATACGGCTCAGGGAATGGGACTCTTATCCACTTTCCCTTCACTGGAGAGACAAGGCAAGGCAGCACAACAGAGCCTTCATCCCAAACCTCCACCATCACCAGTCACTTTATGATCTCAAGAAAAGGCCACAAAGTTAGAGATTCTTTATTCTAGGCAGTCTGTGATATCCACTCTAAAAATCATATAAGAAATCGTATCTACAGATGAACTGAAATACAAAGTCTCAGAGTTTGATATTTCTCAGCCGCTGATTTTTTATGAAAAGCAAACTTAGAAATAGGGCTTTAATAACTTTGATATTTATTTGACATTTGACTGATAAATAACAATTTTATTCACAAAAATTAAAAATATTAAAAAATATCTCATTGTGTTTTTCACACAGAATCAAATCCACTCTCAGGGTCCATAATTTATAATCTTCCTTAAGAGTGTATTAAGGTTATTCACTTAGTTCTACTGCATATAACTAAGGGAAAAGTCTCAATAGCTTTCAACAATTTTTAATTTTACCTGGTTGGCCAAAACACACGTTCTGGGTTTATGTACGTCTTTGCCTCAAGCAACAAAGGGGTTTCCCAAACTTCTGTCACATCAATGCATCCCCTAACTAATGTCTCAGTCAGCATCAATTTCTATATGATAAAAGTTTACTCATTGCTGTAAGCTTTACATTTTTCCTCATCTGATTCACAAATGTCTGAGATGAAGGTAATTCACTTTCTTCAGTTCTAAAATGGTAATCCAAATTTTTATCTCAGAGTGATTTTGTAAATATTGTTATGGATGCTACTGACAACAATTTGTACAACAGTAGGGCCTGGTTTGGCACCCAAAAATTAGGGCTCAATTATGCTCTCTCAGGCACAAACGCAGCAAGAGAGGATCTCTATTGGAAGAGACAACAACAATTTTAAGGCTGTCTTGAGACTTCATTAATGAAGGCAAAATGCCCTGAGATTCAGTGATACAACATATCTTACAATTGAAAAGTATAAATTAAAAATAATAAAACTAAAGGAAACCTTTTAATAAACTAATTCAGACTACAAGTAAGGGCCATGCAGGACTTTTCTCTTTTGCAGCACAAAAAGCTTCTCCTTGTGCCTTTTCCGTAAGTCTTACTGCTGCATGTGCACATATGAAGACTGTTTTACATCTTGGCATTAATTCAAGGTGTTTTATGAAAGTCTATTCCTCTACAAAGAATGTTTTACGTTTTATGCCTTTTGTTCTTCCAGCAGATCTAATCAATGTTTATTATGAACCTTCGGAGTACGTAAATAAACATAACATTAGACTCCAGTTTCGTTGCCTCTCCTCTGGAATACACATTTCTAAACTAGCTAAAGACAGACCTGTAAGGATTTTTTTTTCCTTTTTTATATACACAGTGAGGTTTGTCAGGATTCCCTTTTGATCAGTTAGCTCTGCAGTGCTAAGTCACACTCTGTTAGCAGCAGCTGAGCTATGAAGATGGTGCCTTCATTTTCGTAGTGGTGACATTCTTAAAACACACCATATGCACCCGTGAGGGGAATGTGGAATTTAAAAGTCCAGCATGATGAGCACAGCCAAAGAGAATCAAAGGTTATTTTGATTTATAAACCTGCCAGCTCCTTTCCCCTGCCCCACCTTCTTTGTTTCTTTTAGTAGGGAAAAAAAATCTTGTCAAGCATGTCTGCTCCCAAGTTCATCTTTTCTCCTCTAATAGAACCAGTCTTATGGGGAAGGAATTAATCTTCTGTGGCAATTAGCAGTGTTTGAAATATCATCAAATTTATGTAATGATCCACCACTGCTTTGTAGACAGACATAGTTTGGAGATGAAGCTTGCTAGTTTCAAAATTGCTGTTTGGTTTCTTAGAACCATGCTTGCCTCCAGAGTAGCACTAATTTCAATAGATCTACACTGACATCTTTAGCCAGAAATGTAAATAAATAAAAATAACTAATAAAACAAAACTTTCCTATAGCAAATATAAGTGTATGCCTATGGCTTCTAACCATGCCACAGGGAAAAAATTAAAATATATTATAGTTATGAGATGCCAATCTCTGGTTTGTTCACATTTGCATAAACACAATCTGAGAATTAGATGAGTTTTTTACCATGGTATCCTACTTGTGGATAAAATACAAAAATTAATTTTAAAAATATTTGCACTAAGGGAACTATAACTATTCATCACTCTGCAGTAAGTTTCCAGTCATATTAATTATGTGCCCAAGATAACCATGCAACTTTTTATTCAGACAACAGTGTACTTATGTAAGTAGCATATGTACTATAAAAACAGACCACAAAGGGATTTCTATAAACTTAGTTCCCCGTTTTTATGGAGATTTATCAATAGCAACCCACTACAGCTCTAGGCTCAGAACACAGAGATAACCTCTATGTTGCAAGAGCATTGGGGTTGTAGAGTCAAGCACACATGAATTAGAAAATGCTGTCCCCAAAGTGGCCAGCACAACTGGAGTTTGACTTTCCTTTCCTTGAGTATTCAGCAACAGTAGTGCTGAGGGCCAGAGAAAAGCCCATGAGGACATTAAGGATGCTGGCTTCACTCTAAGGTTTGCACAAGGCACAGAAAATAAAGTCTAAAGAGATCTAGTCTAGAGTGGCCTGGGACACCAAATCCAGCCTGCTGGAGGCTTCTGCCAGCCAAGCCTTTTCCCCAGAGCAGATGAGGCTGCTCAGCAGCGAGCACTGCTCAATTAGGCAGAAAGGCTTCTCCTTCCTCCTGCCCTGGAACACCCCGGGCTGGGATGCGGCAGCGGCTGCCGGTGCCTCTGGAGGCCGGGCAGCACAGATGGGAAGATGCTGCAGCTGCTGGGGCCAGTGCCCTCTCCACTCTCCACAGCATGGGAGACCAGGGGAGCCTGGCTTTGCAGGATGATGGGGATTCAGCTGTGACTGCTCAGCTCCCTGCCAGAGCGTGGATGTCACGAGAGACCGCGTTTGGCAGAAGCTGCTGCCAGGGAAAGGTGGCCAAGGAGTAACCGAGCATGGAAGTTGCTACACTGGGGATGTGAAGTGTGACACAAGACACAGCTGAGTGCCAGAACCTTGATCCAGCACCAAAATAACTCACTGTGAATTAACCTGAAGTTTGTGATCAAATTCCTCATAATTCACACAGAGACTCTTGTGTTTTCTATTTCCTATTCTCTATTCTCAGCTTTCTACCTTATTCCATTCTAGTTTCTCTCTCCAGCTAGTGCTTGTCTGATTCTCTGGTTTCGAGGAACAACTTCTCTCTCTCACCAGCTTGTAATTTTGCTATCTTCTATTTTACCAAGTATTTTCTCCTGCTGACACCTCATTTCACATTACATAAAGCAGGGCAACTGTGTCCTCTGCTCCTGGTGCCTTGGGCTGGAACAAGATCTGTGTAGTCTGTTTGAAGATCAGTATGTACTGATTTTCTCTTCTCTACTAGATTCATAATTTAACAAAACTTAAATTTATTTTTTTTCTAATGAAGACAAGAGAAGGCACTTCTCTGCCATCAGAGCAACACTTTAGCTGTCTCTAATGCCTACCTAAAGATGTAGGTCCTAGCCTGTCTCAATCTATATATTAAAGGAGGATAAAACAAATTTTCTACTAAATTCATTCCCTGAAACAGCTGAATCATTCTGGTTGACACAGGAAAAATATAGCCTTGGGCTGACAATGCAATTTTCATACTGAGTGACAAGTTAAAAAAAGCTAAGAAATGCTGATAGCAAGTTCTTGGGATGGGATGCATTGGACAGCCACACATAGGAGCTTTACTAACAATATTAGCAGACTGTACAGACAGAATTATTTATTACAGAGAAGAATCTTTTTCAGATAGCAGCAGCTCACAAAGACTGGCCTCTATGCAAGTATCCATCAGCTTTAAGACTACAGAGTTGACACAACCTGAGGCCCTAGGTCTGGTACAGGTAATTCTCTCCACGAAGCCAGTATTAAAACCACAAAATACTTCTATTTCCAAAGGAACATACCCTATAGTATTTTCCTTATAACCTCCCCTATAATTATCAATCAGTCATTTCAAAACGTTACCTAAGGGCAAGTACAACTGCAAAAACAAAGAAGAAATATACGTGGACTTTGATGTTGTTGTCCCTCTGCTTCTCACTAATATTTTGGAGAAAAACATCTTTGAAAACCAAGTGGAGAGAAAGGGAGAGCGAGAGAGGCACACATGGAGAAAAGCTCATATTCTGAAGAAGCCAGAAGGCACCAGATAAAAGCTGATAAAAAGTAGGTCAGCTAATGATTCACAGCATCCAGTGCTCCCAGAACCTTGCTAACAACAGCAGGGAAGATGCAAATGCAGAAGCTAATGTCAAGTTCTTCAGTATAGGGGAGATGGATATAATGGAGCCAATTGGCTATACACACATCTGGGTATGGAAACTGTAGATGGAAACAGAGCTCCACTGATGACAATATTTTTTAGAGTTCACTGGAAATTCGGAAATCTCCATCTGAGCACCCAACTTGTCTGGATGATGATGCTGGTGATGCGAGATCCGTGAATACTCATGTTTTCTGTTAAAAGGGTTTTTTCTTCACTCCTGGGATTACTCAGGGCAGTGAAAGGGGGCAAAGCTCTAAGAAGTAAAAAAATTAGTATCATCATCTTTGCCTATAAAGAACCTCAGATTTCTATTGGATGGCTTATCAATTAATATGATAAATGTTCACTCAGTGGTGAAAACAACTTTTTTATAGGGTTGATAACCAATGCAGAAAATAAAGGACAAGGAGGAAGGAACTCATTAGGTAAAGACCCACTTTGTGTTTATAGGCACCCTTAAAGCTGCTGACAAAGTCTTCCACAGGGAAAAAACATGCTCATTTATAAACGAGGCCTCTTGCAGCCTGATTCTGCAATGAGCTTATTAAGAAGGTTGAGCTACCTAACAGGAACACACAGCAATTTCAGTTTGGGATTTCAGTGTTAGAAAGTGAAATCTCATCAGCATGAACAAAGGTGGCCTGAAAGTACAGAGTTCCTCACGCTTTTCCAGCCAGCAGTGCTGTCACACAAGCTCGAGGATATTTTTCCCCTTTTCCCTTTGTGACTGCACAATAAGCCTGTGACAACTGCAGCAACTACATAGAAGCAAAAGGGGAGTAATTTATTTTAGTTATGTTTTAATGTCTTTTGTCAGCTTGAAGCCAAGAGAGTCAGCTCCCTTTGACCAGCTGGCTCTCCCCAGACCACAGGAAAGGGCTCCGTGGACCATGGTCTGGGAACTTGTGTGGCAAACATTGATTGCACAGTTCCTTTTGCACAGAGAATAAAGTTTGTGCCATTTATTACTGTAACAGCACTTCTGTGCCAAATCATTCATTGTATTTTTTTTGACAGGGTGTATATTTATATGAATTACAACCAGCTCTTCGGGAATAAAGAGTCTTCATCAGAAAATCCGCTAACATATTTTTGAAATTCCAGGATACCAAACCCTAATCAACTCTGGGTCAGAGGTTTTGTCTTTTGTGAAGTGATATCTTTCGACATCAGCTGAAAATTTGGCCCATTATCTCAGAGGTCAACGGTCCTAAAATAATTGTTGTGTTTCAGAAAGCGTGAATTTATGGTCAATTTTTCTTCGACTGATTCTATAAACAAAAATAAAAGCCCTAAAATAGAGCTTGGGGCTGATTGTTTTACTCAATAAAATCCAGGCACTACATCTCTTAAAACAAAATCTGGTCCAAAATGTTGTCATTTTAACAAAATATACATTAAAAATTTAATGCTATCCTGTTGAAATTGTATCCAGAATATAAAAAGCATTTGAAAATTGAAATTTTAATTTTTCCTTTTGAATTATTAAAACAGAAACATACAGCTTATTTTCTTTAAGAAAAAAAGTCCCGAAAAGCCGAAATTAATTAAATATTTTGTTCTCGTCATGCAGAAATGTTTCAATTGATCCCAATAGTTTAAATTTGTTTGGTAAAAAATAAGTTTATTTAAATGTTCATTCCAATTCAGGACCTGAAATATTGTAAAATTTATTGGGAAACTAAAAATTAATTTTGTGCCAAGATCTATTTAAATTAAGGTTATTGGGATATTCTTTTTGAATACTTATTCCCTCAGGATTCACTGGGCCAGATTAATTCTTATTAATTAATCTCCACTGATTTCACTGTGCTTTTTTCAAAGGAAGATTTGATTTTTATTTCTTTAAAGTGTCAGTATATGCAGTTAATATTGCTCAGCACTTAGATTATATCTATTTGCTTAAAAATTGCTACCAAAAAAGAGGAGGAAAAAACCCCCAAACCTCTGACAAAACACGCTTTTTATTCCTATGTAGTGAAAAGATAAAATAATTCAGAATTCTGCATTCCAAGCTAATCATAATCTAACCGTTACTTAGTATGTGATTAAAATAAAGACTAAAATGGAATATATTGATGCATTTTTTTGATTAGTATAAATTTTGTACTGTCCCTGTGAGGAGGGTGTTGCTTTCACCAGGGTGGAAAAAAAAAGTGCTGACAGGCCAGTTAGAGCAGGACAACTATTAGAGTCTGGTCAGGAGATTCTTCCTCATTGCCATGTCCAAGGAACATGCCAAAAGCCAGGATCTTTTAGAAATTAGCCTGCTGGAAAAGTCTTAACAATCTCTGTAGCCATTAAACATCGCGTTTGTCATGCTGTGACAGTTCATTAGCTGGGTTAATTGTATTGTCTCAGCTAAGGCAGGCGGCCGAGTCACCTTTCCTTCCTTACCCCAGAGAGAACAGCCTCTGCTTGGAGGGATGGATGCTGCAGATGGGGAGGAAGAAAAGCCCAGCAAAGCAGGGTGGCAGGACCCCCGTTCACTTTGCTGCATCATAATTTGGTGTACACACCCAGAGCTCATTCCCTCGCAGTGAAAAGTTGTAAAGGTATCTATCTAATAGTGGTGTTATCTGCATGCTCAAAAAACACTAAAGGCTTTGTAATGATTCTTCTTAAGATAAATAACTAAAGTCCAAGTACACACACAAAAAAATCTGAATTTAGGTGTATTGAACAAGCTTAACAGATGCTGCATATGCACACACAACTCTCCATTATTATTTAGATCTTTCATCAAGACTATAGTGAATTACTTTGATCTGGATATCTCTGTGGCATTAAATCCCTGACCAAACTATTAATTTTATTTATTTAAGAGCTGTTTATAGATATACAGAAATCTAATGAAAAATTTCTCTTTGTTTGATGGTTTAATTTTTCAAGGTTACAGTCTCAGAATACCGAGAGTTATGTTCATCTGCTGGTTTTACTTTGTTTGCTGCTGTAGCACTATCAAATATAAATATAATGCTATGAAGTCCCTTTGATTCACACCTACTATACAGTTCCTTTACAAATATATATATATATATGTATATTCTTTATGCCCTTGTGGGGCAAATGATACTTCAGTCCAATGTAAACATTTGACAAACTGTTGATTGCCCGGAGTAAAACTCAGATAATGATGTAATGTCAAGTTCATTTGTACTTCATACTAGAAAATAAAACCAACAAAAATATGCATTTTTATACGTGTGTTTTTCACTGATATCTTGTGCTCATTACATATTTTTACTTTCTAAAAGAGAAGGACAGAAGCAGAGCTGAAAAGAACGACAGACGCTCCAAGTCACACGTGTTCAACACCATCTTTCCATGCCTCTGGTTCCACAACATGAAAATCCATTCAGTGCAAGAAACAGAGGAACAAAGACAGGAGTCCTGAGCAGTAGTGAGTCTCAGGACTAAAGTAAAAACAGAAGCTGAATGCACAAAATGGGCCCAGTCTCCAACCATTGTATAAGTAAACAGAAAAATTAACATATATTAAGACTACTTCAGAAAAAATACTGGTGCTTATAGTCCTGCTAGTTTCATCTTTAAAACGAAACAGTGGTTATTGCATCAGACAGCAAAAAGCAATAAGATGAAAAAGCCCTACAGAAAGAGATATAGAAGCAGAAAATAATGAAACAGCGTTAAAATACTTGGAAAATGTATTCCTTTGCAGTTTAAAACATGACATACCCACAAGCAAGCAACTGCTAAATACTGTTTGTGATTTAAGAAAAGCAAATATGTGCAGTTTTCACTAAACTTTTGCAGCAGGTAGCAGGAAAAAAGCTCTGGTCTTCTATGGATGTACATTGGAGCTACTGCAGAATGATTAATAGATAAAATTAGCACAGTTATTGGCCTAGATCTACAAAACACTATGCAATTCCTAATATGTGATAAGAGTAACCAATTTATGTTACATTCAAATACACTCAGATAATCAGGCAGTTCTCAGCATCTTATTGGAAAAATCATGCAAGTGTTACAGAAACAAGTACTGAAAATGAACAGTAAAACAAGTGATCTTGCTTGAACTACATCAAAAATTGTCTCTACTGTAAGGCCCAGAAACCAAGCATGCAGGTGACCTGTAGCTATAGAAGACTTATAAAATTTAATTCGTCACATTAATAAGGGAACTTATTAATGTTAAGACTTCAGATATCAAATATAAATACTAGGAATTATGCACTCTGCACTTTGGAGGAAGGGAGGCTTTATTTGCTTTGTTTTTAACAATGTCAACAGAAAGGATGGCACTATTAAACTAACAATGAGTGAAGTTGCAGGTTTCCTTTCTCTTTTTTCAAGGTCAGCGTTCTAACCTTCAATTGCCTCTAGACTTTTAACCTTTGAACTTTACAACGAAATTGCAAACAAGATGAAAATGCAATGACCTTATTAGAAGTAGGTCAACATCATGTTTTCTTCATCAAAAGTGTCAAAAACATCATCTCTCTCTTTCCCTATCCCCAAATCACTGATTGGCAGAAAGTGGAAGCAGAGAAGAAACACTCTACACACAGTATTGACATTCTCTGTTTTAGTGTCTCTAGTTGGAGCTGCAGAGATTATAATGGCCAAGATGGACCTCAGTGCTGGGTTAATATAGCAGTTCTTGTAAAAGCTTTCTTAAGAGTCACATGTTTTCATTTACAGCATCAGATGAAATTCATTCTCCTGTCTGCTTTTCTTAGCTACGCACTCAACGCAGGGGGCGATTGAATCAAATGAACAAATATCCCTTTGTCTCATTCTATAATCTCAATATTCAGGCACTTCCAGCAAAACTACCTCAAGAATTGTTGCTGTCTGTTTACTGCATGCTACTATTTCTGGCATGTCTATCCAGAGCTCAGCAGACAGATGGAGATTTGCCTGTGCCATGGATCAGCCGGAAGCCACGCACGCATTTGGCTCTGCTGGGAGGGTGGTGCACCGAGCTGGGCTTGCTGCCACATCAGGGGGAGCCACAAGAACTCTCGTCACTTCAGAGGGTTTCTACGCCTACCTCCAAAAATGCCACGTAGAGATGCCAAACAGCCTGTACAACCTGTGATTCTCCTCCTACCTGGGAGTTGTTACATCACGAAATAGTCACTTATCCAACGTGAAGAGGTTAAACAAAACGGGATTTGCAGAGCCAAATATTGATCTGTACGTTTCCCCACACATCAAACCACCAAACTATCATGTGTTGCCTTCTCAGATGTAACTGGAAATAAAATGCATGCATGAATTGTCTTATGGAACTTGATTCTTTTCCATCACAGACAAAAAGGAAAATCACACTGTCCTTCATGGTGTAAGATGAAGCAGTTGATGGACAGTAAAACTGCAGAACAAAAAGAATTAAATAAGCCCTGGAGCTTCTCCCAACCATTCCAGAGGAAAAAAAATTCCCTTTCTCTTTTGTTCTGCCACACAGAACTTAGAATATTATATATTCTGGGACAGCTGAAAGGTAGACATGGAATAACAGGAGTAACTTGTACCCAAGGCTTTCTGGTGTTCAGCAGTGGACAAAGGACAAATTATAATACCATGTGCTCATTGCAGAGGAGTTGGACCTTTTAAGGTCCCTTCCAACCTAAACTATTCTTTGACTCTATGATTCATGTTATTACTGAAACTACTCAAACCAGCAGTACAGACTAAACTGGTCTGTGTTGTGCTTTGAGAAAGCAGAAGTTGCCTCACTTTGCCCAGGTAAAATATTTGCATCTCAATAGGGACGTACTTGGCAGTTAGATGTAACTTTGTACACTGAAATCTGAAGCATTAGGCCATTTTTATTCTTGTTCTTTACATTATTAGTACTATTATTATTATTATTTTATTGTGAGACCATCCAACATTCACAAGTTATTTTTATAGCAACACCTAGAGACAGTTTTCCAAAGTGACACCGGTTTTGACCGGCTCTGTCATTGATGCTGCACCAAAGGACCAAACACACTTCCACTGAATTCTGGACTCCTGAGTGCTGGAGGAAAGCACAGTGCTTGAAATCAGGCATGTATTGTTTCCAGCTGAGCACTTTGGTACAAGGCTACCCCAAAATCAGCACAGTGCTGACCTGAAACTGCCTGGCTTCATCTTCTGGGCACCTCATGCGCTCCATCCTTTTTATTCTTTTGACAGTATGAGTTCCTTTAACTAGTTAGACATATGGTTTCAGCTCCTATTCATACGTTCACACTCAGTCACTTTTCATTCTGGTAACCTTGCCAAAAGCAGATTTTGTCAGGTGAAGTAATTTCCATCACATTAGAGAGATTATCTTAGCTGATGTGAGTTGTACACATGAGGCTCAAACAAGCACGGGTAGGCTTGTCTGACAAATGGAGGCTTAAATTCTGCTTTACTTCAGCTGGGTACAGGAGCAAGAGGCTGCCAACTACTCACAGAACAGTGCAATGAGGCAATCAATTAAATCAAACACAGCTTGCGGCAGAATAAAGACATTGAAAGGTTAATATTTTTTGTGCTATCTGATGTATAAATCAAACTCTCAGATTTCAGAGAGGGTTTTGTTTTTTTTTCCTGAAGAGCTTATAGAAAGGCATTGTATAACTGACATGCTTTCAATGGCCATGATGTCACAGCAAACATAACCTCTCTCACTGCTTGATACAAACGTTCTCTTGAACGACAACTCTGAAATCAACATCGCTGAGCAGCAACAAAACGAGGCTAAAAATCTCACAACTGCCTTCACTTCTTTTCTTCCAGCCTGGTTCTAGACTTCAAAACACCAAAGAATAGAAATATACGACACCTGACTTTGGTGTCACAATATCTTTCAGTTTAAACGATGTGAATCAAGACATTTATTTGAAAAGCATCATTTTCCTAGGCTGTGTCAGTCTGTTCTGTCTATTGATCTAATTTGAAAACATGAAACGTCCTAAAATATTCTGACATCAGTAATAAAAATCCACCATGTGGATGATAATATATGAAACCACATAAAGGCACCTCCCATTCACTCCTACAGGAATTTCAGTCTAATATCCAGTTACAATTAAATCTGGGCCATTTTACAACCCTAGCTGTAAAAACATGTTAAATTTGCCATTTCACAAGGTTCTGAAATTAATCCAGGTGAGACTCAACAGTCAAATTGGTTTTGCATTATGATTTTATGTTCACGCAACCTCCAAACTTCTCAGAACTGAAAGTCCTTGAAACTCATTGTGCTGAGATTAAAGGCAAGGGGAATTCAGTATCACCTCAGAGTTTTGTACAGCTCTCTCCTTTGCAGATATTTTTTTATAGACCCAAGGAAGCTACAAGTCCCAATGTTGTACACACAATTCCTTTAAAAAATGTTATTTAAAAAAAAAAAAAAAAAAAAAAAAGAAAAAATGAATAGTTTTTCCTTCTGTTTTCTCATGTTTACCTGTGATTTGGTTTGGACAAGGCAACCAGTCAAACACTTCCCAGTTCCCAGGTAGTGCTATAGGAGGCTTATGGGTTTAGGAAGCGAATTTAACAAGACAAAAATGACAATCATCTGCGGGTAGCTGAGTACTATCAGCTTCTTCTATCAGTTCCAATACTACCATGTGGTGAACAGGTGGAAATATTGGCTGGCTCCACAGGGAAACAGCCAAAGGCTGAATCTTGGCAGGTGTCTGTATCACTTTCTGGGAAATGGCCATTATTGACGTGGTCCAGCTGGCACAGAAGACTCAGTAGGCTGGGTACTCACCTGGGATCAGTATTTTGCTCTGGACAGGAATCTGATGTTTCTTCCATTCCCATCATTACAATCAGACCTCCCTACTCAAGCACTGTATGAAGTTGATGCCTGGAAATTAAGCTCTTCATTTTTAAATATTTCCGTGTCTAAAGCATTCTTTTGCCCTATTCCAGAGTCACCTCCTTGCCCAAGGAAAAACCTTCTGACTGGGTACATGGAGGGATAAGAGAAGAGGTTACTTCTATTTTCTTAACTCTCATACCTAAGGCAGGAGTGATAAATAGGGCACTTTGGGATTTTTGGTAACCGACTGTCTCCCTAAACAAAAAAATTGAAACCCACATGTGGGACTTCTGAATCTATCCACAGAAGTCTTGCATAAAAGTCTTTCCTTGGCACAAAAAGAGATGTTAGTTATTTTTTAAATTTAATTTTTTTAAAAAATCACTTTAATATCTAACATAGGTACTACTAAGTAGTTTCAACTTTGCCTAGAATTGTCCCCTGCAGCTAAATCCACCAGCACCTTGAGGGGGCAGTTATGCCACAAACAAGTCACCAGAACAACATATTATGAAGCAATGTTTTTGTAGCTTAATGGCATTTCAGGTTTTATCTTCTGTCTCATTTTCAGTTTTCCTTTTTATTTTCTGAATTCAGAGCAGCTGGGGCAATTACTTAATTCTTCCATATGCATCTATTCCATAGGGATTGGTGGAGCATATAAGCAATTAGATATGTTACTTATGAGTGGTTATTTCTTATTTGGAAGCGGTTTCTACCCACAATTTATTCCAAGCCATTTGTCATACACTTGCACTCATGATTATGTAATTGCAGTATGATAATGGATTCTTTTTCTATAGAATAACAATATTTCCCAGTTTTGCTCCTAAGTTATCTTACAATTATCCCTAAAAGGGAACAGTACTTTAAATGAGAAAACCTGCTTTTCTTTAATTGCTACAGTTATGATAACTAAATGAAGTGTATTTAAATGAAAAAAAATATTTGGGAGGTAAATATGTTGGCATATTTACAGCACTCTCCAAGAATGGGTTAATGTTCTGATTCATATCTTGTACATATTGAAATCCAGATCTTTGGCCAGATTTGCATTTTTGTAAAATACATCCAAACAAAACCAGGATGAAACATGCTTCAAATGGAAGGAGAGGCCATTTTAAGTAGCTCTGAATCTCTTTATTTTTCCTCCCTTTCTGGCATGCCACCTTCTGAATCTTAATCTCTGAACACGGCTCAGTTGTTTCCTTTGGCAGTAGTTTTATCTGTTGGGAATTAAGGCTCTGATCCTTCAAAAATTACATGTCTCTAAATGGCCAGTCTGTGCCAACAGCAGGATAAAGGAGTCTACAAAGTTAAACCTTGGCAAGTCTTTTCAGGCTTGGGGTGTGAGCCCTGATAGCAAATACCCAACATGTCCAGCAGTGTTGGCTTCAGTGACTTATTCTATTACTCTCTTGGCACAGAGAATCCTGCCAGGTTCTACCAACTCTCCACCTTTATGAAATCTGCCTTCCACTCCACAGCCACAATCAGCACTGCTGCTCCAAGACTGTTGGACTGCCTTTACTTCAGTCTTGCTAAGGCTGATGTAGAAAGAAGGAAGCAGAGTGTGGAAATCAGCCCTCACTTTCCAAAAGCCAAGGGAGAGGGCTCGAGAACAGTCAGATTTCTGTTCACACACACAAACTCATACTACATGTCTGCTCCACTGCAGAGAACCAGAAGAGAACTGGTGAGTGCAGTATCCATGGGTAGGAGAGAGGTCTTCATTCCCAATACCCTAATTGCCCCTGCATAATATAGCACAAAGCTGAGATGGAACAACAGAACACTTCAGGGAAAATTAAACCATTTTGAAGAAGTATTTCTTCTACAAAATCATAAGAAACTGCCCACAAGTGAAGTGGCATCCCTGCCCACACACTGATAACTTAGGAAGCCCTTTAATTCCTACAAGCAGAGCCCGAATCAGGTCAGAGACTCGCACTGCTTTGAAAATCCAGCGACTGTCACTGAAGTTGAAGCACAGTCAACTCTGCTGTTCATGCACCACGGAGAGGCCTCTCTCACCTGTGCTGCTCAGAGCACCCTTTCCACAATGCTAACACAACTATAGGCCCTACATGTTCATTTTGCTGTCGTGTGCTCAATTTTGCTTTTTGCTGGTGGAACACAGAGGTCTCTGGGATCACACACTTCGTGCACAGACAGGGGACTTGTGCTGTACAGTGTGAACACTGCCCTGTGCTGGGCATTGATCAGCACATCAAAACACCACGTGAGGACAGGAATTGATGAGGACAGCAGGCAGTTCTGAGAGGAAGCTTCCTGAAGATATTTTTGTTACTAAAAATATTTTGCAGTTTTGGTTGTTTTTTTTTTTTCTCTCCCCCAGCCAAGTCTTAGTGATTACAACACATTCTCCCATTCTACTCTAAAGAATGTTTTCTAGCTCAACCTTAGCTGGAACTATTCCTTCTTCCCCCGACTTTTAATTTAATTTTCACACTTGGGTGATCTTCCTGTGCATTTGAACACCACCAAGAATTTCTCAACTATTCTCATATGAACTGCTTTTATTATATTCTTGCATCTTTTAATTGTTGTTAAAGCAGCTACTGCTGCAGCATAGGAAAGGGACTATAAAGTCTGTAAACTGCAATTTAAATTTAGAACGAATGATTATCTGTTCTTTCAGCTGTGTAATGCTGGGCTTTGCCATATAACAGGTCCAACAATTATTTTTTTCATTTAGATGCTGCTCCCTGCTCTTGGGCACTTCCCACATGAACAGCTCAGAGATGATATCCTCTAGGAACGCACACCAGGCTATATAACAAATCTGGACTCATGACTGATGTTCACTAACTGTAGTTTTCTTCCTACATTTGTTCTTCCTGTATTTTTAGTGAGAAATTATTTTTTAGTTATTTTGGGACTTCATTGTGCTTTATTTTCTTTCTCTTTCTCCTAAACTTTAACAACAGTCTAAGACATGCTTTCAATTTCTATCTGACATGGTAGGAAAAGATGCAGGAGTACAAGCTGTGCATCTGATGCTCCCCTTGGACTCCAAGTCCCCTCCTGCCCTCTATCCCTTCACTGAGATAACAAGTGGTGTTGACATATGTTCCCCTGTCCTATTTAAAAAGGGCATATACTGCATTTCTAAGGATCCATTTCTTTCTTTTTCTTGTCCTCAACAAAACTGCAAAAGTCACTCTGGATCTGATTTAAATCTTATTTTTTGCAACAGCCAGAGTGATTATTTAATTGTCTGCACCTGTTATTTAAGAGTTCCTGTCTCATTCAGTTAATTAGACATATTTAAAGCTCCATGAAGTTAGTGGGGTTTTTTTCAAGGGATTTGCAGCAGTGATCTAATAAACAATTCACATAAGTTTCCAAGTGTGTAGAAAAATGCTCTATTTTACATTCTGCTCAGACTTATATGTTCTTAACATTTTGTGATGGGCATGAAAATCCCTGATTTTACTCAGGAGTTGTTGGAATCATTATTTTTCTCTGTTTACACAATTTTTTTAAAGGTTAATAATTAATTATATTGTGTTGCCTTTCAGATTTATACCAGACCCTGACTTCCCAACAGATTAAATAGCAGTTGTTGACCTTTAGTTTGATGCACCAATTTGATGACTTGAGAAATCCTGGTACAACTTGAAATCAGAGTCTCTGTTTCAGTATGCAAACTCCATTTTGAGCTTACATCTTCACTGCCTCCTCTTCTGCACAAGATATTGGTACCTTGTGCTAAACAATAGAATATCTCTCCATTTTTATTATCATTTATTTAAGTGGTAACACTCCCAAGAAAGCCCAGGGTAAACCCTGTTTAAATTCTAATCTTTTAGGAGAGGGAATTAAACACAACTGGCTTGAGTTAAACCACAGTAGCACAGATTGCTCCAACAATTGGAGATTTAGCAAAACCCTTCTGATTCTTAATTTCATCACTGTCCATGAAACTATTTAAGCATATACACAAGGCCCATAGTACCTTTTAATTGGGCTCTAATTCAACACCTTCATTAAGTGCTTTTCCAAAAGAAGGATTCATGGGAGGAACTAAGGTTCTGGAAACAACAACGGACTGGAAATTAGTATTCTGCCCACTAAGCACCTTGAGCAAACCTTTGTTCCAGCAGTGAGCAGCATTTTTTATGTTGGTTAGGAAATGTATCACATATTAAATCTCTTAATATTACGTCCAAATAGAGATAAGGTCGTGACAGGTTACCTCTGCCCTCCTAATCCTCAGAGACTTCTCTGAAACCTGCATATATGTAAATAATTCACAGAAAATGTGTCAACAGACAGCAGAAGACAGATGACACTCTTATGGGATACTACAAATAGCATCTTATGGCAACGTGTAAGCACAGAATTATTCAAAACCTTTGCTCTCTTCATGAGTGAAAGACATGTCTGAAATTTGTATGGGTTTTTTTCTGCTCTTTTGTCACAAGCCTTTGGCTACGTGAGTGGAATCTAGGATGGGATTATTAAGTAATGCATTGGTTTAGTGCAATGGCTGAGTAGACCTCAATACTGTGACATTTAATCTCTTTCTAGAAAATATTTAACAAATGCAGCAGATCAGTTTCCTGTGAATGGAAAACAAAGATTTATTTCTTCCATGGAATTGCTACGTAACACCTTTCAAAGCTGAAAAAGCTGAATAGCTTTGAAAATCTTGTTTTTTGAAATGGGCCTGCATAGAAAGCTCTATACATATATAGAGATGCTGCACATACTTTGAGATACCATCACAACAATTCTTTCATATTTAATAAGCCTATCTAATCATGGATAGTAAAAGCATTTTTAGTGGTTTCCAGAATCCCCCTTAAAGAACTTAAAACTACACATTTGGAAACTGTTGTTGTTCTACCTTCTATTAACGTGTGCAATTTCCTTCCTGGCTCTCAAATGGTGCAATAAAACAACTGTAAACCATTTAAGGGCTGTTTTTCACAAGGTAAAGAAGTGGAAACTGAGATACAAGACTGTTGTCCAAACTCATGACTTTCCTCTTGTTCAGAACAAGTGGCAAAATTAACCAGTAATAAAAAAGAAAGAAAATACAAAGACTGAATAAAATGGAAATAGGGCCATTCTAGACAGCAAATGGTACACCTCTCAAATTTTAAAGCACTCTTAAAACAGTTTCCATGGGAACAGAAATTTGGCACAGTTATGAAAAACTATTAGGAGGCAGCTTCTACCAAGCCAGATGGATAATGTGTAACAAGGGAATATAACAAGAAGGAAATAGGTTGCATAATCCCTTAAACCTTGATAATGGGTCCAAATGGGTCTAATCACAGGACATGTCTCCAAAAAAATTTCCTCACCACTACCAATGGTGACAATACTATCAAAAGCAAGTGGAAACATTCCTGATGCACACACCTTTCAGGAGTGCTGTTTTGGTTATAGGGAGGAAAAAAAAAGGAGAGCATGGCTGTGGCCACCAAATATGGCAATTAATCCCAGGTTGTTTCAGTTAAAGGAGAAAATATTTGAAATGTTTTGCTCTAAAACATGTGCAGCTGCCCCCCCTCCCCCCCCCCATCCGTCACAAAGAAGCTTCAGGATGCCTTCAGCCTGAAAAACTGATTTTTCCATTAAATTTTCTTAGGGTAGTACACAGGTAGGGAAAGTTTCCAAGAGAGCATAAGCTCTACAAAGTACTAGAATGATCCCACAGTCCAAATCAAAAACCTATTCCAAGTTGCACTGGATAGCTGGAACCAAGACATCATTTGTCATTAATCAGCTTATTAATTTTATTACTCTATCTTGAATGCCTGTCAACCTCTACACTGTTTGAGCACCTTCTGATGGCTGACACATTGATCCTCCCCCATCTCCCACAAAAACCTTTAACATTCCATATGTTCCAGAAAAATAGCACAGAGCATGGGAACACAGGTTGTGTTATGTCCCAAATGCCTTTATTTATTATGCATAAAGCAGTCTGGACTCTTGTCAGATTAGATAGAATAAGACTTTGGTGAATCAAATCTATGTGGGACATGTCAGAAATAAGACAGGCAACTTTATGTGAAGGTTTTATGTTTATGATCCAAGATGAAAAAAATAAAGGGAAAAAAAAAGGTGTCGATTTTAATGATGGCCCTTCATGATCTATTTGATAGTCTAATGCAAGTTACTCCCCTGCTGTTTTAACTTTTGAGGAATGGACTATTGTCTAATGACATTTTTACCAGTCTGAGGACACAGGCAGCTGTCTCAGCCCTAAATCAAAAGGTCATTTCAGCCAACTGGAAAAACTTTCTTTTTCTTTATGTTTGTTGCACGGCAGTTTAGCCTGGCTGCTTTGCCTTATTAGTTTGATAAATAACTACTGCAAATTTTGGCATTTTTTTCATCTCAAGGAAATAGCAAAGGTCAGACACATGAAGAATGACCAGTGTGTCTGCAACCAGGTGGTGCAACACCTCACATTTCAGGACTTTTCCTGCCAGAGTAAAATCCAAACCCATAGTTCGGATCTGGGAACTGTGAAGTTTTCAATCAGACAACAGATACAGACACATCCTCTCTCCAAAGCATAAGGCCCTCACCTGGGGCTGCATGCAGGCATTGCTCAGGGTCCTGACTCCAAAATCCTCTCTGCAGAATAAACTTCTTCCTAAAACTGCTCTCTGCTTGCTTGTTTTGTTTAAGAAGGAGAAGGATCAGTCCTTTTTTTTTCAAGCAAAGATAGTATCAGTAGCTATGCCTGTGATTATCTTCCACATAGCAGCTTTCTGGATGGAGCACAGAGTCAGGTGCTGGGAATCACAGAATCACTTTGCTTGAAGGAATCTTTATCTTCTTCTCTTCCATGCCAGAAGAATGCCCTAATCATCACATTTGCACATGGATGCAGCAAGACAGCTTTGTGTGTTTGCAGCAGTACGTGGCTACCATCTGCTTAAAAGAAATGCAGTCCCATGTGCAGTTTGTTCCTACAGCAATGACCTCTTCTTGTCTGGGTTCATGGCTCTACAAAACTGTAAAAAACAGGAGAGGAAGAAAATACGAGATTCTCCACTCTTTATTTAGGGGGAAAAAGTAATGAGAGGCACAACATATGTGGACAAAGTATGTCCACAGGAGTTACTTTCAAATTTGGGGTTCACAAAACTCCTGCTAAAGTCTTAAGTAAGAGTTGTGATGTGAGTGCAGAGCATGTTTTCAAAATAAGATTGTGTCAAAGTTGTGTCAGGTGAAACCAAACATCTACCATCAATTTGAAGTGGAAATCAGGTTCCTGACTCCCATAGGCAGTTTTAAAACCTCTTTCCAGTATGGTCTGTAGCACCAGCTCAAAAGCCCAAACTGATTGTATAATTAGTTTTAGGTGACACATGCTCCATTGCAACAACTTTCAGAGAAACTTTCAAGGTAACACAAAGGAAACGTTTCAGCACCACTTTTTAAAGATGACTTTAAAAGCCATGATCTCAGCTGGTTTAAATTGGCAGATGCAAAGTCAAGGAGGTTGTGCTGATTGACACCACCTGAGTCCCATGTCTTGGATATTTAAATTCAATTATAGTGGCTGGAGAGATAAAAAGAAAAAAAAAAAATAATAAAAAGGTGTCTTTCCAAAACATAACAAATTGATATTAGAATATAATTTATTTTGTGCATGTCCTCCACATTGTGAATATAAACCAGGTCAGGTGCATTTATTATACAGAGCTAGATGTGTGGAAAAACCTAAAGGCATGTTTGGGAATGAGTTGGGGGGCTATTTTAGCCATGATTAAGTTTTGAAGAATTCCCATTTTCTTTTCTTGCCTTCTTTTTCAGTAGAATCATTTATAAATGTCATCAAGCTAACAGACCGTATTACTTTAGCTTTTTGATAATAAAACTACAGCATGCTAGGAAATATCCAATAGCAAACTAGCTCTTAAGGTTGGTGATTATATTACTGCCAGTGGAAAAAAGAAATAAATCTACATATTAAAGATACACAAAGACTCTCTACTTTCTGAATTTTTATATTGAATCCTGTGCTGTTTGCAACCTTCAAACGTGCCCACCCAGACAAGAATAGTATGTTTCCAGGTAATCACTGGAGAAACTTTAAAGGGACCCTAATGGGTTTTAGGTAAAATTATACTGGGGGCTGCAGGTCTGTGGAAAAAAAAAAAAAAACACAAAACCCTACAACACTCCTAGTTGAATGCTCAGTTCTTATATTAACCTCTCTACCTCCCTATTTCAGTGAGGGGTATTCACAAAACTCACCCCTTCAAGTCAAATCCCAGCACAGATTCCTGGGACTGCAGGAACTTCTGTGATACTGCATAATGTGGAGAAGACAGACAGACAGACAGAAAGAATGGAAGAAAGGAAGAACAGAAGGCATGTACACACTGGGTGTGTGTTTGGTGAGGTTGAAGCAATTTAAATCAATTATACATCGGGTAGTGATGTCTGCAAAATTCACAATTCCAAACAAAACATGGATAAAGTAGTTAGCGGCAAATCCATTCAGGAAATAAGTAATCAACTACTTGCCAGTCTATAAAGTCAGCATAACGGGGACTACAATAAGTAAATAGTCTGGAAAACTAAATCTGGATAGTAAAGGACTCAACTTTCAGGCCTACCTATTTATATCTGATAATGACTTTCAGTAATATACTTTCTTTAGGCAAAACCTCCAGTGTCTTGCAAGCTCTCTCTAATATATTTCTGCCCCAACAACAGTACCCAGGATTTAATTTGCATTTATTAATAATTTATTTTTCCCAAGCTGTATCTCTAAAATTTTAGGCTGGAGAGAGGAATGAAGGCTCAGAACAGTTGGGCAATGAAAGAAAAACTCTTCTCTAGGAGCAGAGAGCACAAAAAAGGCTGCCCTGCCCCTGCTGCCCATCCTGGCGAGGCTGCCAGCACAGCCCAGTGTGACAGCAGTGCTGTGAGCTCAGCCCCAGCGTGGGGAGCGATGCCCAGCTGAGAGGGTGAGACTGCAGCCTGCCATCCCTTGGAGAATAATGAATACTGTCCTGATAAATGCATCCAGGCATATGCTGCTTTCTAAAAAACAGGCAAGATGAGTGCTATAAGGGGTTTATTATTGTTGGTTTAAATATTTCTAATACCACAGTCTTCCGACCAGGCTGCATTATCTCAGCAGGATCACTAAGAGACCTGATATCACTAGTCATTCCCATATTCTAGCTAAAAAGGATCAGGTTTGAAACTGCACACACACAGAAACAAAACCAGAAAGCCAATCAGAAAGAAAACTCCAGCATGTGATGCTACAGTTCCTGAAAAACCACCTGGCAAAGGAAAATGGAGAGCAAGGGCTACACCACTTCATCAAATACTCACAGCATAGTCAGGTAAAGTGTCTCTAAAAGGTAGATCTTATCTTGTTTAAACAGATCTTCAATGATACCAAACTATAAGGTATCTATCAGATGTGCTCCAGTGCTGGAAAGTATTTCCTTTGCCCATCTGCTTGATTGTTCTTATTTGTTATAGGGCTGTATTGCTGTCAGGTTTAAACCCTGCAGTACTGCTAAGGTTGATCATGTCTACAAGAAGCTAAAGAGAGAACACAGGAACGGAGGTTTGAAGGATCTTGACCACATCCTCAAACACATGAGAAGCTTGACTGGTCCTCAACCTTCTTTTCTAGAGAGTCTCCTCCAAAGTGAGGGAGCAAGGGCCAGGCAAACAAATCCAGTCTGCAATTGTTTCTCTATCAGAAGTGATGATAACAGATCCAAATTTAATAATACTGGTAGATAAAAGTATGATTCAGCCTGTGATAAGGCCCTCTTTCCACTCTTAACCCTGCTGGGCTGCTGTAATGTTTTCTCTGTTTTACAGATGTAAAAATGAGGCCCAGAGATATAAAAAGCCAAAAGTCAATTAATAGGAAAGAAAAAAAAATAAAATCCTGGTGACCAGGGCAGGACATCCTGGGAGAGCAGAATGCAGAGCCTTAACAGTGTTTCCTTAATGGGGAGTCCATCCCACTCCTACCCTTCTTCCACAGATGTGGGGTTTGTCACCTGGGTTAAGGTGGGAATCAAATTCACACAGTGGTTCTCAGCCCAAAGTCTACAAAACTGTCTTTTCACTATGAGGAATAAAAGTTTAACACCATAACAAACTGAATGCAAAATATTCTGCAATGAAATTAAAAAAAACCCAAACAAACAAACTTAAAAGTTGAAAGAACTTTCTCACTTACTAAATTAAAATCTAATCCTTTCAGAAATAAGGCAAAAATCAACCTTTTTTACCTTCTCTGCTCTTTGTAACTTGGCTTCAGGCCATTTTATTTTTCCCATCTAATCCATCTGGTCTCACTAGAAAGAGGATTGATTTACACAACTCTAGTTTGATATCAGTACATGCTCTACTTTCTAAAAATAAACAAGTTTTTCCTTGTAGCTTTGTACATTTTCTTGTAGCTAAAGCACATCAACATACATTTCCTCTGTAACTACAACAACCTTTTGAGTGAGAGGCACTGATACACACTGATGTACCCTGATCTCTGGAAGAATCTGAGCTCAGTGTCCATAACTTTAAAATATTACATTTCTGCAGAGTGGAAAGGGAAGCTGATTTGTTTTTTTCACTTTGTTAAAAAAAAATAATAAAAAAAAAAATCAGGTATCTATTATAAGGTACCTACAGCTATAAATTTGACTTAGGAACAACTTGTTAAAACCAGGGAATGATATTCTTCAACTGTTTTTCAGTCTGGAGGCAGTTCAGTGGAAGAGAAAGATCCATCAAACTCAGCTGCTGCCTGAAGCAATTCTAAAGTGATTCTTCCCAACAAACAACCAACTTTCCTGAGAGATCTGCTGCTTCAGCTAAAAGAGGTTGAGAATTCCTCTCCTGAATACAAAACCCCAAAACAAACAGGGAGGAACTTCCCGCTCTACACTTTTATCAATCAAAAAACATCAGAACAGAAAAATCCCAGTCTGATTTTCTTTCCTGGCTTTCCTAGGGATGCCATATTGTTCTTCTGCATATTCTGCTGCACTGATCTTAAACCAAGATGCTTATATTGAGGTCAATAAAATATGATGTAAAATCTCGATGTTTTTCAGCAGATTGTTCTGACAGTAATAAAATCCCTTTGCTGAAGCTTTTGTTGGAGTAAAAAAAAATTTAAAAAGGACTTCCTGCTAGTTTTGTATCCAGTTATACCATTGGAGGAGGAGAATAGAATGGTATAGGAGCAACTAATTCATAGTATTTTCTAGTTCATTACTGTGTATTTGCAATACTAGAATTACTGGTTCATTGAGATGTGCCATTCCTCCCATGCAACATTAAACATGTATCTCATTTCCCTCCACCTCAAAACATCTTTCCCTTCTTAAACAAAAAAATAATCAGCACAGCTGCATTATCAATGTTTCCTCTGTCAAACAAAACCATTGAAGATTAAACCAATAGTTTCATACCTGCATACTGAAAGCTGTAGGGCAGATATGCCTATCTACATACTCTTCTCACATCATTGTAAATATATTCTTTTGTTCTGGCAAGCATTCTTAAAATAGCATTCAAATGAGCCAGTGAATCTCATTAAATGCTGAAGTGATAGTATAAAAACACCAGTAGATAAATTATTTCTTCTAATTAATTAGCATGTAGAGCTACAATGAAGTGAAGAGATGAGATTCATCACAGCCAAGAGACAACTGTGGATCAAAGGTCTGTTAAGATTACCCTACATTTGGCCCATGCACTCCATAACTTCTGCACCTTCATGGCTACATTCTGCAGAGATGTTTAACATGCACATAAATCAATTTGCCTTCAGTTTCCCTTTGCAATTTTCGTTCAGGCCTTTGGGAAAGATGATGGAAAAACTGAAAAACTCTTTTCTCCATATACAGCACAGCTGACATCTATCCATAGGAAGCCCGGATTCCAAACGGGATGGAACCCACAGCAAGCACCTGGAGAGTTCTGCACATAAACCATTGCCTCTCTGGGCAAAGCTTTGGCATCTGGACAAACCCTTTCTTGCAGGATGCCTTTCACACACTTTTCTGTCCTAAACCCACTGCTAGAACATTCTATAACAATGTCAACTGATTATTTTGCTTCCGTGTTTAAAAAGAAAAATCTTAAGAATTGTGTTTTGTTTGGGCTTAATTTTTGCCAACATTGAATAGACATGGAGGAAAGATGTGACAAGCCAGTGTTCCATGTCCCACACTCCCCTCTGCTTACCCACCATGAAAACAAAGCAATGTTAAGAGCACTTTACAATAGAATATATCTTTATCATGTCACGTGAGAGCCCTAACAGGGAGGGGGAGAAAAGGTACCATTTTCTTCCTTTCATTTTCCACAGAATACAGATAAATATTCATTTTGTTTTAAATGTTGTGTCTTCTAAGGAAGGATTTTATATCAAGGGAACAAGGCAAAAAAAAAAACCAAACAAAACAAAAACAAAAAACAACAACAAAAAAAAAAAAAAAAACAACAAAAAAAAAACCAACAAACACAAAGTAAAACAAAAAAACGACCTTACAGTTTCAAGGACTAAATCAATTATATTAATGCAAATATTTCTGCCATATATTATAATGGGACATAAACAAAAATAAAGAGGACAGGCACAAAACTCAGTAAGGCAGAACACATATCTACCCTGAGATATATCTGATATAATATCTGATATTAGAAGAATACAGCTCTAGACCAGCAGTGAAATTGATTGAGTGATGTTATCTGAAACCAGGATTAGGAAAAGGGGAAAGAAAATGAGGAAATATGGGGGAATGACCCATAATATCTATCTTGTGAGTCCCCAGTCCCATCAATCATCTCTGCTACGATTACACATTGCTGGAGAAAAATTGGGCTGAAATGTTAATGATCTCATGATTTACATTCTGCCAGAATCCTTTCAGCTTTCCTCTGCAGCCTCAGAAATAGCACACAAGCTCCAGAGTTCAGAAAAAGCCGGAAGAGGGGAAATCACAATCTCTTAAAACCTCTCATATTTCACAGCACGGGTTGTTGCTGTTTGTTCCTGTAGCAGGAGCAGAGGAGGCCTCTTCTGCTGAGTACACTGTAATAACTCTTAAAATGTTTCAAGGACTCCAAATGTATTGGGGTGATCATTTTTATCCCTTCCAGAATATAAGAACTGTGACAGAGATAGTCAAGGTTTTTTTAAAAAAAATTTTAAAAAAGCAAAAACAACAACCAACCCACGAAACCCCCTCAAATATCATAGGATATGTTCCATATCCCAGCATTCCCATTTGTGAAACAATAGTTTTGCAGCTGAACAACAAGGGAAGCTTATTTAGTGTGCTAATTAGAGGAGCAGTTGTTTTGTGTTGTATATTTTATACTTGGAATAATTTTCCATGAATTCTTCAAAAAGGAAAGCCTGCTAGTTTTTTGCTTCCTAAAATATCAGTTTGGGATCTGGAGAAGCACCTTAGGAAGGTGAGCACAATAATGACACAAAAGTGAGAAAGGTGAATCAGAGAATGGCATTGGAGAGCCAGAACAAAGAAAAAGAGGGATGAAGAGCAGTCCAGAGAATATCACAAGAGGAAAAGGAAGATGGAGAAGATGGAAAGAAAACATAACAGAACACACTGAGAAACATAACATTGAATCAAAATATAGAATAATGAGATAAGAAGAGAGGATAAATATTCAGAGAATGGAAGAGGAACAGAAAGTAAGAGTATTAAAACAGAAAATCTAAAAGTAGGAAGGAATAATTGGACACATTTTCTAAGTTTTCTCTTCTACCCTTCACCACCTGAGATGGAACCATAATTATCTTACAGCCTCCGAAAACCCAACAAAATCAGTACCCTGCACCATCACTAAAGAAATCCTTCTAAATATGTATTCTAATAAATTTTAATATCTTCCAAAACATAGAAAATTGTTTATTGGACCTCATAACTTTCTCAGAAAGATGGCTGGTCAAGACTAATTTCCAACAGATGCTGGAATTGTTTCCCTACTTGACTTCCTTCCCCTACCAATTTGAATCATATGTTTTTGCCACTTCTTAGAAACAAAAGGCAGAAAATATACTTCAGGTTTTTAGGCGGCACTGATACACCGTGTAAAAAATATAAACCCTATACCTTAGTTGGTAATTTTGATCACATATACAGATTCTCAGCCCAATCTTTCTTAATGAGGAAAGTCCACAAAATACAAGAACGTTTTTGATATACTTTACTAAGTACCAAAACACAGGAATTGTCACAAGTTACTTTGGAAGTCAGATTTCTGCTGAAACAAGCAAAAACTTAAAAAAAAAAAAAAAAGCCAACCTAAAGGCAAATATAAGGATGAATCACCTGCTTTTTGCTAGAATGAGACAAATATACCCCACTAAAAACACTGAAGCTCTTCCACATTGATTAATCAACATTTTCCAACAGAACCACACACTAGAAAACAAATATAAGTGATGGCAAAGTATTTAGATATTAGTATGTGTTGACTTAGTTTATACAGTCTGTAATTACGTGAGTGTTCATTGTTTTCCTTCTTACAATTCTATTTCTCATGAATCACACATTACTCTGAATCTCTTTGAAATCTTGATTTACCAGGAACTTCCACTTCTTATTCAGTAGATTAATAAATGCATATAACTATGTGTACAAAGCAGAGACACCAATTTCAATGTACATGCAAAATGTGTGCATGCATGTGTGAGTCTATACGAGATATCAAAAATCTGAGTCACTCTCTATTTGTCTTTACTTAAAAGCTACTATATTAATTGAAAATAATTAGATATTTTCAAATAACTATTATTGTTCAACGTAGCTAGCACCAGCATTTGGAGCATGGAAGAAGTGGGTGTAAATTGCTATTAGATCACTTCATAGTTGTTTATATACAAAAAAAATGACAGCATGGAACAAGACTGAATTAATCTGTCCCTTAAATTAATATTTATTATACTTTTACATTCACCTGAGGAAGAGCACATTTTTAAGTGTAACTGACTTGTTATTAGAAAATTCCATAGTCTTTTATTTCCCCCTCATTTTCCTTTTAACTTGAATACACAAACACCTATCAAATACCAAAATATCACTGTGAAACAAGCCCTGATGGAAACAAGTAAAAATGCTGCTGAAGATCTTAGAAAACTGGCCAATAACGTACTGGCCATTAATATACTTGTACTGAGGAAGTGCATTTGGCCAAGCTTTTAAGCAGCTGATTATTTATACTATAATTGCATTAGGTGGATTGCTCTAGTTCACTTTGTGAGAGCAGGAGTGTTGATCCTGCAGGACTGAGCTGCTTTGTGGAGCAGTAGCAGAGACAAGCTGCTTTTGATGTCATTTGCTTCCATCCACCTACTGCAAACCTCTCAGATCTTGCTAATTAATGAGCTGATCAATGACCACTGAGTGGAAGAAATTCTCTCTCGCACTCCCACGAAACTGAGCTGTAAGCAAAATTATAATTGTCAGTATAAAATTGAGGTGCCAATCATATCAGCACACAACTTCTGAAAGGAAATGAGTCACCAAACAGGAAAATATTCTGAAATGAATAACTGCTGGAAAGCTCTTGGAGGGTTTGATCATTGCTGGTTGCTGCCTATGCCTTACTGTGCTTCCTGCTGCTCCCCAGGAACGTGGAGCAGAAAAGGAAGAAGGGGAACAAGAGGAAGAAAGCAGTAAGGAGACCTTATTTAACCTGCATCTTCCAGAAAAGACACAGAGATGACTCATTTCTGGGTGTCAACACAACATAATGCTACTGATGTGTTTTCTCAACAGCAAACAGGCCTGATGGCTGCGTGTGGAACTGTAGAAAGAAAGGAAACCTTCAGAAACATTTGCAGCAAGGACCTGTGAACAGACATGGAGAGCCAGGTGCTGTACACAGAAATGTGTGATGGGGAGATTTCCACAATCTGCACATCACTGAACGATGCTCCCATGATTCTTTGAACAAAATATCATTTTAATAGAGATTTATCACAAAAGAAATAGATGTAGTGCTTATGGTGTTAACTATGGTTGTTAAATAACCCAAGATGAAAGGAAAAAAAAAAAAGTTAATTTCTGTATAATAGTGTAGACTTCTAGGATTTTATGCAATGGTGCCCATTCTGCCCAAGGTCATGTTTCAACTAAAATTTAGTAATGCATCATTTGCTAAAATGCACGATAAGAAGCAAGTGCTCATTGGACTGGAATACATTAGACTTCACAAAGGATCTGTTTCACTCTACCTGTAGCAAAGTTTAAACACTGATTTAGTGTTACATTATTTAAAGATATTCCAGTGTCTCATGTTCCCCAGATGAAACTGTTAATTTATTAAAAACTTTTCACAACACCAATCCAAGCTGAACTTGGCAGCAAAAGGTATCCTCTTATGTAAGTATTTGCAATGAGTGCAAATATAAAAATTTACATTTATGTCAATACAACCTATGAATTCACATCTTGCAATGTGAGATTCTCAAGGCAATGTAAAGATTGTCAGAGCAAATGTGAAAAGAATCATTCACCTTGGGCTAAATTAAACTGTAAACCCTGTATTGCTCCTTGCAGTGAATGTACATTTAGGAATGGATTCAGAGCTCACAGAAATGATATGAGTTCAGTCTCTCAGTATCTCTTTTACCTATGCTGCAGTAAGGGCCATAGCAAAGATGTAGTGTCATCTTCCTGTAAGAAGTAAGAACTCTTTAATCTGAAAAATTTACACTGCTAAAAGGCAGTTTGTGGTATCATCCCTTTTTAATTGTTGTCAGAACGTTGCAAGGATTGCTAAATGGCTTCATAAAAGTTATCTAATACATAAGTTTTCAGAAACATTTGAAGAACTGCTGAATCATTTCCTGCAAAGTTTTGAATGAATGAGCTATTAGGCATTGAAGAATTTTGCAGTAAACAAATTCACAGATGAGCATAAACTGGACTGTGTCAAATCTTCTGTGGAATGAGATTCTAACCATGATTCTTTTTCATGGCACCATATTCAGTGAAATTACTTGTAAAATAATTAATATTACCTTTATCTTTCTTGAATTGCTTGTGTGACAAGTTCCTAACTGTAGTTCTGGCTATTACGCTTCAAAGAGCTTTTATTTGATTATGCTGACATAAAAGTAAACTATTACTGCCAGGATTTTAATCAGGATGAGCAGCAAGCGGAGCAAACCAGTTTGAGTTCATCCCATCTACTCCTCAAACTCCAGCCCACAGAGACAATGACATTGTTGGGAGTGTTGGGATTTGCTCCCTCTCGCTGGGGCGAGGGGAACCCTCACATCTGCATGGAAATGCTTGGTGCAAAAATGAGGCTCAGAAAAGGGCTTCTCTCCCACTAAGCTGTTTAAAAAAAAACATAGGGCCTTCTTTGGCCTTTTTCTATACAATAACCCTAAATGATAAAACTTTGGTTTAGCCTCATGGCTGAGTAAAAATAGCTGTGTGTCAATGTAGTGTCTGAAACAAATACTCCATGATAGGACTGGATTGTCACAGCTAAGCATTTTATTGTTTCATCTGCCAAATGATGACTATCTGCTTTTCAGTCCATCCAGTTCAAGACTGTTAATCTGTAAACATGACAATTTAGGAAATTCTGCATAGAAACAGATGTTAATTCGAGACAAACTTGATTAATGCCTTTGAGGTACAGAAACATACAGAGAACTGTTAAAAAACCAACCAACCAACCAAACAAACCAACCTGAATGTTCTTGATGTTACAGAATACAGCACAGTAACAGCCCATAAGGACAGATGGAAGGCTCTTCTCTTGCTCAACAAAATTACTGAGGAAGCAGCCTACCCACATTTTTGTTTCAGAGTTTTGGAGGATGCAGCTTTCCCATTTATCACCCTCCCAGATACACATCTTGAGTTAGATTACTGAATTAAATGCACTGAGAATGGCAGTGATCTCCAAGTATTCTGATCTTTACAAAAGTAAGACTAAACCCTGTTTCTGCCAGCCAGCTGCTCATTCTGCTAGGTAGCTTTTGCATCTAATAAAGCTGATGTTATAGGTGGGCTACAACTCATGGACTGAAACTGAAGTTTTGTCCCCAAACGCAGGTCACAACATAATTTTAGAAAGAAATATTGTTAAGAAAAGGTATTAAAACCCAAACCAAGATCTATGTTTTTAATTTTATGCTGCAAATACTTAGTTAATCCTTCTTTCTGTCTTCCACATCTCCCTCCTTCTGCAACTTTTTGCTAATGTCTTGTGTTGCTAAAAGGAAATTTTGATACTAACAATAAGATGTTGGAAAATAATTAATACTTTGTATTTTGTAACCTACATGATCCCTTCACATTTCAAGCAGTTCCTGGGGTGCAACTGTAATAGTGCCAAACTTGGTGATAGAAATAACTACTACAAAAATAAAAAAAAATACAGAAGGGAGAACAGTTAGGTGATGCATGGCCAGAAATCATCTGACAAGAACCTAATTTCAGTCCTTGTTATAAAACAACAGTGCCAGTAATATTTCTTGAATAATTTAGCCTCTATAACATAACCAGGAGACTAAAATAATGACCCAAAAAATAGCATGAGTATGTTTTTTCTTTTTTCTCTATTGTATTCAGTGGTACCGCCCCACGCTAAGGAATAATTTTAATTATGTTATGCTTTTTGAGTTAATTGCTAAAACACTCCTAAATAAACAATCTAGTGAGGCAGGCTTTAAACAGCAGTCAAGTCAGCTCTCTATGTGAAGTCCAAGTAGTGTAGGGGTGATATGTAATAGTAGATATTTCAGGGCACAGCAGGATTAGAGAGTGACAGAAATCCAAAATCAACATGAAAGATCCTAACTGACACAGGATTACTGCACCAATCTGAGAAGGCTTGTTTACTGGTTCAACTGCTGGATGTATAATTTCTATAATTAGAGTCTGATCAGCTAAGCAACATTGCAATGCAGCTCCAACACCCTAAAGAAATTTTAGACAGGCTATTAAAGAATGATTTATGAAACAGGCTTTTGTTCAACCAAGTGATTAGAATTTAATAGCGTTGCCTACTTAGTGTTGAACTGGACATAACCAAGCTAAGAAACAATAAACAAGCCAGGAAAAAATGAAAAAAAAAAAAAAAAAAAAAAGGGGGAAAGAAAAGAAAAGGCATTTCAATATTTTCTGTGCCAGAGCTGTAAAGGGCATCATGGTAAAGAAACCAAAAAATTTCAGCCTTCCGTATTTAGGCAATGTCTCACCTGAAATGTTGTGCTGAACTGCTGAAAGATTATTTTTTCATTTGAAAAAAACCCAAACAACCAGAACTGCAGTATGATGCCTAGCAAAGGTTCATGTTCATTTCTGTGGGTTGAGGAAAGGAACACCTAAAAAAAAAAAACCACTGTGGGAAGGGGAAATGCTTCAAATGTTATACTTTAGAAGGCCTTTTTAAAATTATTTTTGGGAAAACAAAACATAAGGGAAACAGAAAGGGGAAAAATATTTAAGGCATTTTAGAGTTGATGGTAATAATTTTTCTCCCCAAAACAAACTTTCTTACTAAGTGGTGTCCTGTCAATTGTCAGAGGAGTCTGAGACCTGATTCCCATTAACTTTAATGAGAGTCACACTGTGTTTGCAGGTCATTTGACCATTAGCACACATTTCTGTTGGGAAGAAAACTGTCTTATTCATGCAACCCCTTATAACAATGAATGACAGCAAGTCCACTTAGTACATTTCTGATGGTGTTGTTTCAAAACAGCTCTGCACTCAGTGAAGAGAAATGATGGGCGTGGAAAAAATATCAGTTCAACAGAAACAGGCTCTGCTCATTAG